>JAMZAV010001710.1:0-336239 GCA_024449915.1 Sweltsa coloradensis
ACTAACAGTGACGTGCACCTACAAACACAAACACAGCAAACTAACAGTGACGTGCACCTACAACACAAACACAGCAAACTAACAGTGACGTGCACCTACAACACAAACACAGCAAACTAACAGTGACGTGCACCTACAACACAAACACAGCAAACTAACAGTGACGTGCACCTACAACACATCATCAACAAAATCATAACCTAAAACATGTCCTATACAGTCAATGGTGAAAACTCCCAAATAATGTATTTAAAAAATGTATACTATTGTTTACTTAATCACAACAGAGTTTTATAAAATCAAATTCCGAAAAGTATTTTCAATTTTGCGCTTAATTTACGGACAATCCGACAGTGGTGGTTCAAGGTTTCAAGCGTAACGCGCGAGATTCTGATTAGGGAGGTCTCGGATGATACCCGCCACTATAGGCGTGCGCAGGGGGGGCAGGGGGGGCCTTGGCCCCCCCATTAGGCCTAGAAATGTTATCAAAATAACTAATCAAGTTTAATTATTGATAAGAAAATTAATTAATTTGAAAAATGTCTAGGCCCTACTTAGTTTCCCGAATCTTTTAGACCTACCTACCTTTTTCTCTCATCATCTCACTTTCAAATAAGTTTTATAACAAAAATGCCACAAGGTATTAAGTGTAAAATAATAGCCATTCTTACTCTCTAATACGTTTTAAGACCCCCCCCCCCCCCAAAAAAAAAAAAGTTAACCCCCATTTATGTGTCCCCAACCCTGATCCGCCGCCACCATTCCCCAGTCGATATGGCAATCCTGTGGCCATGAGCGCCCGGAGGACGGGGGACAAGTGGGGAAGCTCCCCTGGACAAAGCACATGAAATAAAAATTTCAGTATTTATATCAATCAGTTGAAACTAAAATTTAAAAATTACAAAAGTGTGAGGAATTTTTTTTGAAAGTTTCCTTTAAAATTCCCTTTTCGTTTCCTCCGTTTCGAGTATCAACTGCACAAAAATTACATAATTTTGGTATTGTATTCAGCCCACTACTTTTATCTAAAACCCACCAAACGCATTTTAAAAACCTGATTTTCAAATTTTTCGCCTGCGGCGCTGTGTTGGGGGGGCTCAAACCCCCATGCTTGCCCAACGAAAGTACAAATTGTAAATTTTGACCCCTTCTGCCAAAATTCCTGCGGGCACCCATGCCTGGGGCCCCCCCATTGTAAAATCTCTGCGCACGCCTATGCCCGCCACTGGCAATCCTGACAGAAAGTTTTTTTTTAGGTTTTCTCAGTCGTTAAAGACGCTATTACCCCCATTTTTTTTGCACTATCTAGACCAGCATAATACTATGTACGTACTAAAAAAAAAAAAAAGTTTAAAAATGATATCTTGCACCTATGGCGTTACAAGAATTTTTTAAGCTTTTTGAACCTAAAAGAAGTGAAAACTTTCGTAATTTCTTAAATTGGCTTCAACCTGCTTATTTTTCGTTTTACATAGATACTAGAGCATCATAAAATCTAAAAAAAAAGGCATTTAGAAAATTGAGTCTTAAAACTATGCACAACTTTTAACTAAAACACGCAAAAATATGCGTTCCGAAATTACACCTAATCAGCATATTTTGACCGAACCACTTGCCAAAATTACAAAACAAAACGTAGAGGATTTACAGAAAAGTAGCCGGGTACGTCAATGATGGCCATTTTTTTTTTAACCAAAATCTTCCAATTCATGGGGCATATAAAGATCGTCCCCATGTTATTTCTTATGGGAGATTTTTGTCGATGGGACTTAGCTCGATAATCGAGTTAGGCAATTTTTCGGAGAGTTAGGGTTGACCCAGGACTTTTCCTGTTTCTTTCTAAATTCATAACTTCTTAGCCTGAATCAATTTTTTTTTTTAGTTTAGCGGGTGATACCCCTTAATACAAAATACAAGTGATTGATTCCTCAAATTGTGAAGGGATGTCCTAGGGCTGTTTAAGAGGACTCAATCCCTTGCATTCGCATTAACCAGAGTCGATAAAGAACTTCTTTATCGACTCTGCATTAACTACTGAGGAAAACCTCGGGAAAAAACTCAGTCAGGATGTCCGGTCTCGACAGGGATTTGAACCCGGGACTTCCCGAATCAGAGTCGCGCGCTTTACTCTTGAGACATCACGATGTATGTTTCAATATTGTGATCATTCTGTAAACTTTACACAAAATTACGAATTGCATATTATGACAACCCCTTACTGCATGGGTGTCATGGTCGCTACGCTTCATTCCAAAGAGCTCAGTTTCATGATTGGATATTGCTTAACGTCTCATATTTATGCAACTTGGCTAATCGAGACGAAGGGAGGGACGTAAGGGGCGACGCGGGGGGACAAGGGGTGGACAGGCCTGTGCTGGTCAGAACCAGCTACAAGCGTTTGGGGAGGGCAGGAGTTCCTCCACGTCGTGGTCGTCTCCGTCTGTGTCATCATCCGTCCGTGTTGTCATTGTCGTCGCCGTCGGGGAGGTAGTCAAAGGGTAGGAGGATCCCCGACGACGACCCAGAGCTCGCCATTAGTTTCAGGGAGAAAAACTCCCCTAATCACGGGCCAAACCGCGAGAAGGTTTCGAGTTGGAATTTGATGGCCCCTCAGTTTCATAGAAGGGAAGAGATAAACTCATGACCCAATCTGACACATTCAGCATATTATTACATCTCATCCTGGAAATCATATTATGCACAGACGGCAAATAAACAACACCGTGATGTAATCTTCACAACTGTGTGAACTGTGATGTTAGCTCTGACCAGGGTCCACTAGATACTTATGTTGAGCAGCTGTTAGGTATCAAGTGGACCGTGTCTTATGACGTCATTGTCGGCCATGATCCCTTACAAGTGCACGTCCAACTATTATCATCATTATTCTCACTTCCACTATTAACATTTCAATTTCATGTAACCAATTTATCAAATAATTAATATTGTTTTCATCATGCCATCTTATTAATTAATATGTATCATTATTAATTTATTTCGGACTTTTAAATGTGATAATTTATTTCTTCAATTCTTAAATTTTATTACTACAGTCATTACTAAATCTTATTACTTCTTTAAAAAAAATTGTCATTGCTGTATAATTGCTATGAATTATGGTGTATGAATCTATGTAATCAAAGTTGTATTCATTTTATTGGCCACCTTTTTAAATTTCTTTTTAACTGAATGTGATATATACAGTAAATAAATAAATGTAATATGGTACCACTTTATGAATACAATTTAGTGCGTGGAGACATACCCTCAACCTAATGGCAGTACTGCAATAACAAATATTATTGTATTTAAAATCAATTTTTTACACCATTTTAAAAGTTAGAGCAAATAAAAAATCAAAGGATTAAATATCAACATTCATTGTGCACAAACTGGATGAGCAAAGCAAAGACTTCAATTTCATTGACCCACCCAAAACATTAGATCGGGAGTTTTTTTTCTTTTTCTGTTTATTCGCGCTCTACCGAGCAAACGGCATTTGCGGTCTTGATGAAAATTTGAGGGGACCTTCGAAATCTCTAAACTTATAGAATTGCCACTTTTTAGGGTACAATCTATCAAATATTTCTAATGATAATCCTACTTTTACTATTTTTTAAATTTTAAATAATTTTCTACCTATTTTTTTTCAATTTGATCAAAATAATTTTTATTTTTATAATTTTGGTTTTGATTGTTGTATTTTTGCAAGAACTAACTCAAAATGTGTGTTTTCTGTTTCAGAAAAGCAAACATGAAGCTGAAGTACCTGCTTCTAGCAGCCGTGTTGGCCATACTGCTGGCTGATGTGCAGTCAGAGAAGCTGGTATGATCAAATTTATTTTTGAAAACACTATTTTACAGGATTGTCTATAGCTATAGATTTATAATCCCGGTGATGTAATGCCCATGTAACAGATACTACGACTTGAAATTGACAAACATTTATTCATAGTTATCAATTTAAACAAAAAAAGTTAGTTGAAGTAGTGATTTTAGTTGTAAGGTGCTGTTTAATATCCTGCCATCTTAGTTTAATTTATCTTTTTATGTTTATTTCTATTTTTGATCTTTCTGTGTGTATTTTTACTGATATTGATGAATGCATTTAACGTAATTTGTTTAATAGTCTTTATTTAACTAATTTACTATCAAGTTAAAAAATATTTTTTATGTTGTTTAAAATGTTGTTTCGTAGGTACAGTCCAGAAACTAAAAAATCCATCTCAAATGGAACTTAAACCCGGTCACAAATTCACAATTTCAGAAGTTACTAAGATAATATTCTCACAAAGTGGCCTGGTAGAGTTAAATAAAATAAATAAATAAATTTTATTTAGAGTCTGCCCACTCAGTTATATAACTGATTTTCAGTGGGGGACTTTAAATCAAAGCGACCAAGCCAACCCTGTAGGCCCCGACGCAATCGACGAGTGAGCGATAACCAACCAAAGATCGATATTTTCAATAGGAAATGTAGCAATCAGTGGTATGGACAGTGCGAACACCCGCGAATTAACGCCAGAATCAACAAGGCCGATTCAGAACAACTCTGAAATTTATTATGTGCTTCGTTGCTAGGACGGCTCCAAAGTCACCGTTTACAAACTCCTAAGACAAGAACTGATGGACTTAAGTCCAAATCAGAAGTTAAAAAACTTCTGACTTTAGCGGGAATCGAACCCTGGACCTTCTGCATTGGAAGCAGATACGCTAACAACAAGACCAACGATACCAAATAATTTTTTTATATATAAATAATAATAATTATAAATAATTGTTTTAAATAAATCGAGAATTAAAGATGTATTAATTTTCGTTTATTTCCTATAGAAGAGAAAGAAGTACCGCCGCAAGTCGACATCAACGACCACCGAGCCGGAGCAAGTCGTCAGCGAGTCGGAAGAGGACATGTTCTCAATGATGGAACAGGATGACAAGATCGAGGAGAAGAAAGAGGAGCAGTCCAAGGAAGAATACAGGGAGGACACAGAGATTAGGAACAACGACATCCCAATCAACGGTTAGTTAGTAGGGCTATTTCCTGGAAGAGTTTCGAGTTGCAACCAGTGTTAAAAGTTCCACATTCAAATGCCAAAATCAATGGAAAAATTTAAAATGTGTGTAGTACTGTGGCTCTAACCAATTGAGCTATTGAGGCACAAGTCACTTTTAATATTTTATTATAATTTATTATTTATTGATGCTATGAGTACTGTATTCAAATAATATTCTGCATTAAAGAAACTCGGTTTAAATAATATAAAATCAATTAAAAAATATAAACAACATTTTGCTGTGAGATCCATAACGGCAGATTTTCTAATGCAACGACTTTGTCTTTGGTTCCGATTAGAGGGATGAAGTTGACTATTTAGTTGTGTAGATTGAAGGTTGAAAAAGATGGTCAAATAGAAGGTAAACGGTTTGTTTTGATTAGATTTACAGATTGGTGGGTAAAATAGATACCAGAACCAGTACCAATATGATACATAGAATAAAACAACTAATTATGTTGCTGATAATAAGGTGCTTTTATGTATTTTTATCTGAATATCCTAAATTTGATGTGGAATACACTAGATTTTTAAAAAAAATCTTTATAAAACTGGTTTATTGTTTCGTTTTGTAGATGCGTGTTCCAGCAAGCATTGCGGTGCCGGCCGTGTGTGCGATATCAACGACAACGGACTAGCGGAGTGTATCTGCATTCCGGAATGTCCAGAAGAACTTGACCCTAGGTGAGTTTTTGATTTGAGAGATCCACCACATCAACGTGTTCTGCATTACACTAAAAAAAAAAAAAAATCAGAATATCATATTTAAACTTTACTTAATTTTGTTGTTGTATGTTGACCATACAAAAGGATTAAAGTTACATTTTTGAACTATTTTGTGCAATTTAACAAACACATTAAACACCTTCCTCTCCCTTTACAAGTACTATAGTCTGCAGGGTTACCACCAAGTACATTTTATCTTGGGGATACACTTAAAAAATCCTGAGAGATAATTAAAAATTGATATTTAGTATTTTGCGTTACATACATTATAATTTATAACTATGTAAAAATAATAATAATAATAACTATTATTATTGACAACGTGACAGGCCCGGAAAGCCGGTGTTAATAAACTATGTGTGCTCTAGAAAATCTGGTGGTTAGCCACCCCCTGACCCGACTTATGTTGAAAGCAGGTGTAAGAAATATATATATTATTAATTAAGCATTTCATCCATTGGAGTGCACAGGGAACCTGAACAGTGAGTCTTGTCATGAAAATAATATATAATAATATATAGGGCCTAACATGTAAACATATTATTTTAGGTTTCCATACAAAAATATGTTATGCATAACTTATTTTCAAGAATTAAATCAACGTTATATGCAGAGTGCAGACAAAACAAAGCCGAATAATATGTATTTTCTTGGAATAAATTTAAACGTTTTACTTTTACTTTTCTTTTCTTTTCTTTTTTTTTAGTAAATGTGTATAACATATTCACTGTTGTTTTTAATACTGTTGATCGATTTTGAAAAAAAAAAGTATTAATTCCTTGTATTTTTTAATAACAGTATAACATCCGAAGATATTGCCAAAAATCCTGATATCATTGAGACACCGAAAATCTTTGATAAGGGATAAATCGTGAGAATGCAAATTCTCATTTATTTTATTCATTTTATTATCATTATTATTATTATTATTATTATTATTATTATTATTATTATTATTATTATTAATTTATTTTTTTATTCTTTTTTTATTCTTTTTTTCATTTATTTTTATTTAATGAAGATATTTTATAATAAATTAATTAATTTGTGTATTGTATAATATATACTCATAATAGTGCACTCAAATTTTTATCATAAATATCACAATAAAATAAAAAAATTGATTGATTCATTGATTGATTGTAATGATAATGATGTTTTTGTAGAAACCAAAATACTAATAGCTTATATAATCTATGACTTCCCTCAGGCGCAAGGTGTGCTCCAATCACAACGAGACCTGGTCCTCCGACTGTGCCGTCTATCAAATGCGCTGCATGTGCGATCGAGGACTGGACAAGTGCAAGGGAGAAGAGTTTAAACACGTTCACATTGAATACTACGGAGAGTGCAGGGAGATGCCGGTGAGTGAAACACCCTCCTATTTGAATGCTTTGGTTATTATTTAGAACTGTGGAACTGTATGTAGTGTTAGCAATTTTCCCAGGACAGTCTTGGTTTTCAGGCACCTGTCCCGGCGCCTCGAAAGACACCACCCGGGACGTCTGAATGTCCTGATTTTTCATTCTAGGTCATTTTTATTAGTTTTTATAGTTATTAGTTATTACTAAAATGATAATAATACTAATAATATATTACTATATTATATAGTGGGTGTTTGCACTGTCCATACCACTGATTACTACATTTCCTATTAAAAATATTGATCTTTGGTTGCGGTTATCGCTCACTCGTCGATTGCGTCGGGGCCTACAGGGTTGGCTTGGTCGCTTTGATTTACTGTCCCCCACTGAAAATCAGTTGTATAACTGAGTGGGTAGACTCTAAATACAATTTATTTATTTATTTATTTATTTATTTATTTATTTTGTCTTCAAATACAATCTTCATTTCTTTTGGTCATAATATGCACGTAATTTGTCACTTTGGAGTTAAGATCATCAAGTTGCTTCTGCTTTTCGTGTTTGCTAGTTAAAATTATATTTCAGTACAATGATAAAATGGGTAGACGCAGATGTGTGTTTCATGACAAGTTTCAGAAGGGCTGATATTCTTTCTGAAGACAAAAATCATAAAGAGGTGATCCTTGCATTAAGTGAAAGTGAGCATGCGTATACAACCTCCCTCCTTCCAAAATTACTCTTACTGGAATTTTAATTTTGAAATGTGGTAACCTACCCTAGTTAAACGCCACTGCATGTTTGAATGACTTCTTCTCAAAAGCCCACTTCTTCTTCCATGTATTGTAGTTGGGGTCATTGTAGGCGTCTGATTAAACTAGCAATGTGTTGTATATCTCCTTCTTTTCCCCAATCCAATGTTGGATTTGGATGGTTTTTTTGTCTTAAAAACGTCTAAATTTAGATGTTTCAAATTTAAAATATGAGCTTTAATAAATTACCAATTTTTAGTGCAATAGTGAAGCCTGTTTTGAATACCGGTAATAGTATCTGTTGATTAGTGTTGCCCAACGATATCGATTATTCGATACGATATCGATATCGCGGGAAAATAGAGCCTATTTTCGATATCGATATCTTTGCGTCTTATCGGAAATATCGCGATATCGTTTTAAAAGCGATATCATAGTAAACTGGAAATAAATATTTCAGCAATGCAGTCGCCAGTCGCCTCAGATAACTTTTTATTACACTAACATGAGTTATCTGTGATGGCCCATGCTCATGAGACTAAAGTTGTAATATCTTTACATATTATGCATGACCCCTTCTTTGATGGGGCTTATTGCGTCATAGTTTGTATGCCTTTAAAAGTTTGGTTGGTTAGTATTGCAGTCGAAAAGAAAATCGATATCGCGATATCGATATTGATTTTTAGATTTCGATATCGCGATTCGATATCGTCAAAATGGCGCCGATATCGATGTTGAAAAATATATCGTTGGGCAACACTACTGTTGATAAACATTAGTAGTAGCTAGTAAATACGTACCGAGTAATTTTTTAAAATAGAATTGGTCACTCTTTAAACCGATCAAATGTTTCACAATCAACTAAAAGAAAACAATTAATTTCATCATATTTCCTGTTTACAGAACAAAAATCAATAGTATTTATTTATTGTGCTCTATACGTAAATAAGCATTTATTTTCAAAGAACGGATCATTATTTACATATCATGTTTTTACAAAAGTTTATTTTGTTTCTAGAAATGCTCCGACGAAGAGATGGCCGACTTCCCCCGCCGCATGCGCGACTGGCTGTTCAACATCATGCGCGACCTTGCCGACCGCCAGGAGCTCACCCCCTACTACCTCAAGATGGAGAGAGAAGCGGAAACCAACATGACACGCCGCTGGTCCAACGCTGCCATTTGGAAATGGTGCGATCTTGACGGACATCCTCACGACAGGTAAACATGATTAAAACCACGCAAAATTACATTTTTTAGGTAATATCTCGAGATCGCTGCAAAATATTGGAAAACTGATTGCAGACAGTAATGTGGTTTTGTGAAAACTATAGCCTTCATGAAAAAAGATTGTAATGTGATGGTGATTAAGTTTTTTATTTGATATTTAATTAATTAAATGCATATTTGAAATACGAACCGCACCGATTATTATATTTGCATATTTTTTCTTGCATTATATTGTTCCAACAAAACCACATAGCTGTCTTCAATAATTTTTTTATACATTTTTGGTGGTCTAGCCACCCTAAGGGACATCAGAGAATAATATGGTCTGATCAGGCGCGGACTGGCAGGGGGATTGCACCCCGGGTTTTTGACATTCCGGGCGCCTGTGGAACATTTGTACACACTACACTTTCAGTTTCAGACCAAATTTATATGATTGTGTATTTTTTTACTGCGAAAAAGAGTTGCCGAACAAAATACATTAGATAATATTAACGATGACTCATGGGGTGCCTTAGGCGGCTCTTCAAAAGAGTAGTTCAGTGTTCTCACTTTTCAGTTTTCAGTACGAACTAGTGACTATCATGTGTAGCTAATTCAATTACTACCAATGGATCACGAAAGCTTGAAACAAAATATATTTAATACATAAATATATGTGTTCAATAACATTATTATTGGAAAGTTATGCATGATCAATCAAAATGTCCAGTATACGTCATGGAGGCTCGCCGCTGACCGCCACCTTGCCAAATCCACTCACAAGCCCGCATTTTGCGAGTGTCAATTTGGTACTTGCGTGTTACATTATCTTTTGTAAGTCTTCCTCGAATATAATTTTCGTTAGATTTGAATTGAGAGCTCAGGTAGTGTTACTAGTTGGCGCCTGTTAATCGCATCCTAAAATAGCGTTTTAGGCCATAAAATATAGCGAACCCTTTAAACCTTTTTTAAACCCGATCGTTTAAAAATAAACAGAAAGTTACCCAAATATTATGTTTTTTGTTACTGAAATGATATAATTATTATAATTACTGTAAAACAGTAACAGAAACAGTACAAGGAATAGAAATAGTAGAGTTTGTCCAAATTGGCTTTGTACTTTGAGCAACAATAAGTAAAAAATGTAGGAATTTTACTTCACCTTATATGGAGTTTTTTGTGAAACAACCAATAGAAATGCGCGTAACTACGATTTCAAACACAAAACTAGTACCGGTGCCAGGTGATTGATTGGTCCCGAAGAAGGTGCTGAAAATAACGCGTATCTATAAAGTAATGTGTGGGTGTAATGCACTTATGCAGTTTTACTTTGAAAACCTTCTAATTTAAATCTAGCATTATTATTTATTATATTACCGTTATATGGTATTTCTTACAAATTCAAGCTTTAATAAATTGTAGAATTATAATTTTTATACATAATTAGGGCCTTTATATATTAATATACATAATATTGTTTTTATAAATAATAGGGAATGTTCCTTAACTTTTTTATCACTCCACTACACTATAGACTTCATTCTGAATACGTTAATAATTTTTTTTATTATTTAGATAAGATTTTCATTCATGAAAGTAAGCTGAAAGATGCACCAATAATAATGGCGGGAAAAACGAGCCATTACGTCACTATTAGTTATTGTTACGAATTGGTCAATAAGGTAATGCCAAACACTAACAGTGATATTAACTGTGTAATCTAGAAGGCTGTAGTTAATTTATTGACCCAAATACATTTAACAGGTTTGTGCATTGGTCAACAAAGCTCTAGATCCTGATCTTCACATCACAAGCTGTTAGCTCGGGAAATAAAATACTAGTACTTTCTTTAAATTAGTTTTAATTGCAGTAATGGTGTTTTTAAGTGTTTTTCTATGCGTTTTTTACAACCACATCAATATTTGGACTTGTGAACATTCAATATTTGAAGGGTAATTTGAAGTTAACTTCATTAAATTTAATCTAATAACGCAGATGATACGAAGTTGTTTGGCTTTCCCAAACAATTTTGGAAAAATGTTAGCTACACTGTAGTTTCCCTTAAGCGACGATATAGTCCCCTAAAAAAATGTTCAAACAAGATTTCACAGGCATGTAATAAAATCTTATTCACGTGGAAGGAACGTATTCAACTTAAAAAAAAAGACATAAAACGACCGAGGATGGGTTCGAAAATCCACATTTTGTGTTTATGTAACTCTGGTAACTAGTTTTACGTGTGTTTTGTAAATTTAACATTTCACTGTATTATCTTAAATTATATTTCTTCAGGACCGTCTCTCGTCACGAACTCTTCCCCATCCGAGCCCCCCTGATGTCGCTGGAGCATTGCATCGCGCCATTCCTCGACGGATGTGACTCGGACGACGATCATCGAATCTCGCTCAAAGAGTGGGGAAAGTGTCTCCAATTGGACGAGGAAGACATTGAAGATCGTTGCGAGGAATTGCGTGACGATGATCAATAGAACGTTTATCGCGCTATTAATTATTGTGCGTGCTTCATTACTCTTGTACACGATGGAACAATTTAATAGAATATCAATATCAAGTTCGTAACACCATGATAAATGTAAAGTAAGAGAATTGTGTATCTTCACAAGGTAAATATTTCTTGGTGTGTTTCATTCCCTATCACAGTATAAAATCAAAAAATATATTCTAATTATTTTATTTATTTGTAAAAAATAAATAAAATTATTCAAAACAATACATTTTCTTGTAAATTGTGCTCTGCATAGTTACCTACAAGGGAAATTATTGAGTGTAAAAAGTTATGTGTTATCAATTTGTGTGTTATCAATTTGTAAGCACCACATGTTTATGATTGATGTTTTTACGTTTCAGTACGGTAACGTGGTCAATCGTGATGTTTCACAATATAAAATCATATTTAAACAGGTAATGAATGATTCTCTGTGTGATTGACTGATTTTCTATAATTGTTCCTCAAGTGTAAATCTGTAGTTAATATAAATTTAATTTTCTAGACTCTGTAATAATTATAATTATTCTGACAGTACTCTTTAGTACTTGATCCAGTGGTGCTATAATAATTTTAATTTTAGAAAGTAATTGTTTCCCACAACATTTTCATTTTACTTAATTTCTATTTTAATCGTAATGTTTAAATAACATTTCGCTATCACAACTTTACACACTGCCATTTGTAATTTGTATACATATTTTTTGTCAAAATAACAAGAAATTGTTTATTCTTCATGTGTGTTTATTTTTAAACTTAACCATCTCCTCCTAACCGATAATCCTACAACATATTGTTCAGTTTCTCAAATAACCGATATATATATATATATATATATATGTTTTGTCTTAAGCTTTCGTGATCCATGGTTAATGTTTTTTTTATTTTTTATCTTTACAGTAAATAATCACGCACAGTATTATAGAAAATAACTTTTAATCCCAACGTTTCAGAAAAACTATTTTGTTTCCCTTTTCAAGGGAAGGATAAAACAAAAATTTTACTAAACAACAACAGCATTATAAAAATAACAAAAAGAAACAAAAAACACACTACCTTGCCCCAAACATAGAAAATTATAAAGATCCAATTGCAGTGAACCTAAAATTTAAATCACTTGGTTGCATTGTGAGTGTGACTTCTTGTGACCATTTCTAGCAGGCCTATCGCTGTCTTCATGTCTTGGTACCACAGGCGGCTCAGTCTCATACTTTTCAAGAGCTGCAGTATGACTTCTAGTCATTCTGCTGGATTCCAAATTTCTAGACAAGATGGTTGGGTCCGTCCGGACCGTCCCACGTTCGTCTAGAACTGCAGGCACTCTATCAGCCGCTTATAAACCGCTTTTCTTTGACTAACATCTCAATCAAAAGCAGGCTTCCACGATTGAGCCAACTGCTTGCCATCGTCTCGTTTGGGTTTAAGATTGAGTGGGCAGCTTCTCAATTTCCCCTGCCTCTCTGACGATACGACTAGATAGATGGCTTTTCCATGGCAAGAGGCCTCATTCCGTCCCAAAAAACATGGAAGACCTTCCTTCTTGACATGTTGTGAAAAGCAGATGTTGTTTCCATCTTTTGATGCGAGTTTGTGTTCCTGTAGACGCATCGACATATTTCGACCAGTTTGTCCAACATATGTCTGCGAACAGTCTCCACACGGAATCTCGTAGACGCCCAACCCTCCAAATGATCTTGTCTTGTGGCTACCCAAAATTCGCCTAAGTTCTATCTGTCGAAAAGCCCCGTCTTGATGTTTTCAATGCCAGTGTTTGAAATTTCGGTGGGGGGCCCTCGAACATAGGGCAAATATGAGGGTCTTGGTTTGTCTACTGGTCGATTTGAGTTTCTTCTGCTCTGGTTCTTTTTTTCCACCCTTTTTGGGAACAACCGGTTAGGAAACCCTTACGAGCAGTGCCTCACGTAGAATCTTCCCCTTTTTGTCTAAATGTTTTTCTCAGTTCTTCGAGAACGTGTAGAAAGTAAATGCTATTGATCGAAGTTCGAAGGATGATAGTGAAGAGGCCTGCAAAAACCTATTTTATGAGTGGCTTTTGTAAACAGTGGGCCCAAACGTCCCTCAGGTGATATGGAAGATTTTTGGAAGAGCACTCGAATCGTCCCATTACAAACCTCGAGTTTGTTGAGATACATTTACGACTATTTTGTAATTTTGGGAACAGGGGAAGAAAGCTCCGATTTTTTAAACCACCCAAACCTATCCTTCTGCTTCATCACCATGGATGTTGAAGTGGACGGAAAACTGCCTTTCCTTGATGTCTTAATAAGGAATATTTATATTTATAACCCTTTCCTTGAAAATGGAAACATAGTTTTTCTGAAACGTTGGGATTAAAAGTTATTTTCTATAATACTGTGCGTGATTATTTACTGTAAAGATAAAAAAAGACACATATATATATATATATATATATAATAAAAATTTTAAAATTAATTTACCAAGCAAAAAACTTTTGTTCCCAAGGGAGGTTCAAAAAAAAAAAAAATTTTCCGGCCCCTTTTTTTTAGTTTCTCAAAATTACCCTCTCTATCTTCATTTTTTTTTTACACATACATGTTAGTCAGAGTTCTTAGTTTTAGCTGGAAAAATATTAAAGTTGGTTTGGTGTAGTAAAAAAAAAATATATCAAATGGTAACAAAATTTAATTTTACCTGTATATAATATACCGGTAGAAGGCCTACAAGATAATATTATGTTCAACAAATTAAAATGAAAAAATATTTCAAAAAAATTATTGTAGGTAAATAGAAGGACCTAGCTAGTACATAATTTCCTAGCAAATAGTGCAAAGTTTCAATAAAATATCAATTTCATTCACAATCATTCCTTGATTGGTGTTTCTATTAAAACTAGGGATGCACATCGATAATTCTTTATTGTCAATCTAAATGGCAATGTTATTATCGAATCGATAATATCGATATCACTAACAAAGCCTGTTCCGACTTATAAGTTGAACCTCAAGTGTGGCAGGTGTAATCAGTGGTACCGGTATAAAAATATAATATGTTATACTAGGAAAACGCTTAAGTCCCGCCGCGTTGTTGGATGAGCGTAATTGGTGCATTGAGCTGCCATGTGTTATGCGAATTTTCTGTTGTTCTGTGGCAAAATCATTACTAAGTTGAAATTTTTTTAAATTAAATTAAATTAAATTAAAAATTAACTTACTTTTTTTTTTTTTTTATTAATCGTAATTGTTAAAAAAATCGTAAAATTGCGATTTTTATAAGAAATAATTTCTCGATTGCGCTTAAATTTTACACTAATATATAAATTCATAAAATAAAGGTTCTGCGAAAAAATCATTGCAATCGGATAAAGCATGTAGGTGTTATAAGTCAAAGAATTGTTTAAAAAAAGAAAAAACCTGTAAAAATTCGATTTTTATGATAAATATTTTTTCAATTGCGCTCAAATTTCACAAAAATATCTTAATTCATAAAATGAAGGTTCTGTGCAAAAATCATTAAAATCGGATAAAGCATGTAGGTGTTATAAGTCGAAGAAATTTTTTAAAAATTGAAAAAAATCGTAAAAATGCGATTTTCATGAGAAAACATTTTTCGATTGCGCTCAAAAACGTGGCAGTTCTAAGTTCAGAGATTTCGAAGGCCTCCATAAAATTATATCGCAATCGGAGTATCGGTTTAGCCGGAATCGTGTGGACAAACAGACAAAAATACAACAAAAAAAAGAAAGAAAAAAGAAAAGAAAAAAAAACATTCCGGATTTTTTTCTCCAGTGTAGTGAAATGGAATCTTCGCTTCGCTCGCTACGCTCATCCAAAAACATATTGCACTATAATATTTAGAAAAATGAAGTAAATTGAAAATTGAATTAAAATTGAATTGAATTGAAAACAATACAATCACGTTCCGTTTGCTGCCTCGCTGTCTTCGATGTCATGTGTTTGACATCCATGATATCTACTGATAGCTCATTTCCAAACATAAATCTCAAAGACTAGAGTGACACCATATCAGCCCAGCCATTGCATGGCCCACCGTGAGATAATCTCCATCTTTAGAGTTTGATTCGTGCCACTATTGACCAATTTTTTATATTTCGATAATCGACAATGAATTTTGGTCATCAATTATCGAAATTATATCACATTATTCATTATTGATCGATTATATTGATTATCGTGTGCATCCCTAATTAAAACAGTAGTTATAAGTACATTTCAATAAAGTAAAATATGTGAAACCTACATCCAAACACCATTGCAACTCCAAAATACAGGTATTTCAAATATGGGGTTATATATACACCCCGTGTGAGTACTGGCGTAAATAAAAATGAGCGAGTAATGCATGGTCAATGCTTGAGCCAACACTGTTGGAAAGGCATAGAAGCTAGTAGACTAATAGACAGCACAGCCCAGTAGTACCGGTACCTGTGACCTAGTGTCCAGCCAAGCCTTGCCTAACTATGACATCACGGTCAATATACATATCTTTTGTGCAGAAATTAAATTCCTAACAACTTTTAACACCTATAGAACCCACGGATATTATTACGCACTTTATTTTTGTGATTTATTTATTTTTATTTAAGGCAGAAAATGCTGTATGTGGCCAATTCATTCATAAATAAAATCTCTATCCTATTCATTCAGTTATAAAAAACTTATTGAATGTGTAGTAAGGTTTGGTTGTATTTTTAGTGTTTTACTTTACTATTTTTGGATGAGCGTAGCAAAGATTCCATTTCACTAATCTGGAGAAAAAAATCCGGAATGTTTTTCTTTTTTTCCCCTGTTTGTATCATTGTGTGTTTTATTAACACGATTCCAGCTAAACCGATACTCCAATTACGATGAAATTTTATGGAGGCCTTCGAAATCTCAGAACTTAGAACTGCCACGTTTTTGAGCGTAATCGAAAAATTATTTCTCATGCCATTTTATGATTTTTTTTCGATTTTTTAAAATTTCTTCGACTTATAACAACTACATTTTTTTTCGATTGTAATGATTTTTTCACAGAACCTTAATTTTATGAATTAATATATTTGTGTGAAATATGAGCGCAATCAAAAAATGTTTTATTATGAAAATCGCAATTTATCGATTTTTTCGATTTTTAAAACATTTCTTCGACAAATAACACCTACATGCATTATCCGATTGGAATGATTTTTTCACAGAACCTTAATTTTATGAATTCATATATTGGGGTGAAATTTGAACGCAATCGAAATATAATTTCTTGCAAAAATCGCAATTTTACGCTTTTTTCATAAAAAAAAAAAATCTTCTACTTATATCACCTACTTGCTTTATCATGATCCGATTGTAATGATTTTTTTACAGAACCTTAATTGGATGAGCGTAGCGAGCGAAGCGAAGATTCCATTTCACTACACTGGAGAAAAAAATCCGGAATGTTTTTTTTTTCTTTCTTTCTTTCTGTATTTTTGTGTGTCTGTTAACACGATTCCGGCTAAACCGATACTCCGATTGCGATGAAATTTCATGGAGGCCTTCGAAATCTCTGAACTTAGAACTGCCACGTTTTTGAGCGCAATCGGGAATTTTTTTCTCATAAAAAACGCAATTTTACGATTTTTTTCGATTTTAAAAAAATGTCTTCGACTTATAACACCTACATGCTTTATTCGATTGTAATGATTTTTTCACAGAAGCTTAATTTTATTAAATTAGATATTCGTGTGAAATTTGAGCGTTATCGAAAAATTATTTCTCATGAAAATCGAAATTTTACGTTTTTTTTTCTTTTTTAAAACAATTCTTTGCCTTATAACACCTACATGCTTTATCCTATTGTAATATTTTTTCCACAGAACCTTAATTTCATGAATTAATATATTCGTGTTAAATTTAAGCGCAATCGAATAATTATTTCTTATGAAAATTGCAATTTTATGATTTTTTTCTTTTTAAAAATTACGATTTATTAAAAAAATTAAGTTTATTTTTTATTTAATTTAATTAAAAAAAAAATCTTCAACTAAGTAATGATTTTTTCACAGAACAACAGAAAATCCGCATAACACATGGGAGCTCAATGCACCAATTACGCTCATCCAACAACGCGGCGGGACTTAAGCGTTTTCCTAGTTTTATAAATTAATATATCGGTGTGAAATTTGAGTGCAATCGAAAAATAAATTCTCATGAAAATTGCATTTTTTTTCGTAAATTACGCTCATCCAACAACGCGCCTAAAAAAGCGTTTGCAAAGCTTCCTAGTATTTAGAAAATAAAAATTGACTATGATTTGACAATGGTTATGTTACAATAGTTGTAGGCCTACTTGTTGTAATATCATTCCAAAATAATGATTGAACAATGTTAGTAATGTCAGGTTTATATAAAGACCACTTAATTGGCTGTACAAGTACAAGAATAATGCCGATTTCGATTAAATCCCAGTGATCAATTCTATTTTCATCTTCAATAATTGGTTTTATTTCTGTACTGTGTCTGTACTACTGTATGGTTTTGAATCTATACCTTCGAGTGCGCGCCCATGGAAGAAGTGCTGCTGCGGAGTGCGGTGAAATGAGGCCGTCATTGTCGTTGTGTAGGCGGTTGAGTGCCTGCAGAATCAAGTAATTGTAATTATTATACCGTTTAAAAGTAAACATTTCTCGTAATAAATAGTTACTGTAATTACAAACCTATGATTTGGTGAATTAACTGTCCAGTTTTATGCCATAATAACGATTATAGGTTTACATTTCAAGAGAACTATTTTTATGAAAAGTCGGAATGCTACCATCAATTTGTGTAGTTATTATTTTTAACCATAGGTTGCGGTAGTGTTGCATACTTTCGCGCCCGAAATACTGGCTTTCCATTGGTTGAACAGGTCACGTGACCGACTCCATTTTGCCAAGGATTTTTGTTTGGCGCGTTCCGCAGTCCTTCCTGAGCGTTGTTTGTGGTTGATCGTCTAATCAAGAAAATACAATGGTGAATATCGGAAAGTTTCGTGTAGTTATATTAGGCATCCGTTAATAATTTTAGCATATTCGTAATCTGCATGGTTTGGGCTTTACGCTGGCGAAGTTTTATTGTGCTAACTTGAAAATTAACCATATTTATCGCAATTTTCAGGCTGGAGGTAAAGCTGGAAAGGATTCCGGGAAAGCAAAGGCGAAGGCCGTCTCCCGGTCAGCCCGAGCCGGTTTGCAGGTACGATATTGCATCATGCATTTACTGAATCGACCCAAGTTTTTGTTTTTACAATCAAACATTATTGTGCAAGCTCTAAATTAGCTTCAAGCTGTGTGCAATACTCTATTGCTAAGTTACTGGTGAAAATTGATATGAAATTGCAATCCTGTTGACATCCATAGGCCTAAACCTACTCGGGCCATCTTGTTTTGACTTGATATTTCTGATGATTTTAGTTCCCCGTGGGACGTATTCATCGGCATCTGAAGAACCGTACTACCAGCCATGGTCGAGTGGGAGCTACAGCTGCAGTTTACAGTGCTGCAATCCTGGAATATTTAACCGCAGAAGTAAGTTCTTCAGTCTTGCTTACTTCAACGCCCTAGGGTCGAGTTCGGACACAGGTAGATTTCAGCTTGTTGACAATGCCTATCGAGCCACTCTTTGGTTAATTTCATACAATGCCATGACTTGTTTATGATTTATCTGCACAGTGTTAAACAATTTGTTGATGTGTGTGTATGCTCTGGCATGGATATGAATCAAGTTGATCAAAATAGTGTTTTGTCTAGGCCTAGCCACACTAGGTAGGCCTAGTCTTGCCCAGGCTTGCTTGACTTTAGTGACAGCTCACATTTTTAGCCAGTTCTGATGCAAAGTAGTTAGCTGAGAGTATTAGCAGGGTGCTGTTTCAATCATGTCATTCAATGTGGTACAAGTGTCATCTTTGTCCTGGAACTGGTCTGTCAGAAAATTACTGTTTTCTTCATTTGAAGTATAGGGGCTAGGCAGGTGCCCTAGACTAGGCCTAGCTTAGGCTATGGTTTGCCTACAGAGGAGAGGGTGGGCCACAGCATTTCATTGACAGGACTAGGGCCCTAGGCCTAGTCCCTTGGCCTCATATTCTAGTGAAAGCCCATTTACAAGATTGACGTACGCTAGGCCCAGGCCTAGCCTAGGTAGGGTCAGGTATGCAGTTCTCGACTAGGGTAGCAACCCCTAATACCGGACGGTCACCCCTAACCGGACGCGCGGAACAACCCCTATTTCATTTCGCCGTAATACGCTTTTCAATACTGATCTTACTGATGTGATGCATGTATAATTTTAGTTGACATCTTGTTTTTTACGAAGTGCTTTGGTATTTCTTTGTGAGTCGAAGATATATCGAAATAATCAAGGTCAGAAGTTCCGGATGTGCGTCAGAAGGTGCTGCCAACTCAAGTTCCTATAGCAACGAAAACTAAAATGGCGTTTCTAGGCGTCAGCTGTTGAAAAACTATGAAGTTTTACACTTAAATCAATCAGATTTTGATCGGGATTGAACAGGAACATTCATACGGCCGTAAAAACTATTTTTAACACTTCAAATATCGAAAATGCTTCACGGCGTCCGGTTCAGGGCGCTTTGACACTTTCCGCTAGAAATCCCGAGGTATCGTCATGTTAGCGAAAGATGGGGGGGTATGTTAGGTTGGCAATGGCTAGTAGGGTGTCCCAAAATGCCACAAAAAAAATTAAAAATTAAAAATAGTAAGTCTCACCCCCCAAAAAGTTTCCTTTAGGCTTTTTATTTGCACTAATAAAATTATAGCCCATTCGGAGTAAGTTTAGAGGTCCCCCAAGGGCTCCCAAATTCCCATATATGCCGCGAAAACATGCATTTACCGGATTTTGTATTTTTAGCTGTTTTGCAGGGAATTTTAATTTTTTGGGTTAGTGGACATGCTAAGTGAAGGTAGTATCAAGTACCAACACCTTAGTCTTTGCACTGTAGGCCTACCCATGTGGTGAAATCATACAAAATATACCCATTTTCAGTCCGGAGACGCAGAACTGTAGACAACACCATATGGATTCGTTACTCAAAGAAAGCGTGATTTCTGGCAATTAATTGCACTTTACAAACGAGTCGGAGTTAGTGGAGATTCTCATTGAATTTATCCGATTTATATTATGCTGTACCTATTTCTATACACTATACAAATATATATTTTTATTATTATATTTACATTTTGATTTAGGCCTATGTTTATTTATTTCGGTCGAGATGTGATTGGGAACTTCGTTTTTTACCACCGGGTACAAAAACTTACACTGGGCAAAAGTGCACTTAAGAGTACATAATCAAGCAGTACCATACTGGCTGAAGTCACGTTTACCAATTAGACAAAAACATCACATAGTCAAGATGATCAAAGATCTCTATGGCAAACAAGTTGCTTTAATGAAACATCGTAGTAAGAGTTACAAAATGGACCAACTACATCAGTCAGAGTACAGTAAAAAAATGTACAAGCTATTTGATAGGTATCAGTCATGCCAATGCTGATCAGCTAGCTTTAAGAATGAAGAAGACCGACAGTTCCTGAAGCTACAACAAGATTCCAGCACAGGATCCATTGGGCCTGTTGACAGAAACCTCGCAGCCCTAGAGACACCAAACCTGCATCTGCCAAACGTAGGGAGCAGGTAGCTAAACGCATGCATATAGCAGCTGTAGCAAACAAGTCTCCTATAATGTCTACTTCAGCAAATTCTGCTCCCAATGAACCCAAGAAGAAAATTCTGGAAGGGAGCATGTATCTGCGATAACTTCCACACCGAACACAAGGCCTAGCACACGAAGTAGTCGCAAACATTGTAAATGTGTCTTTTCCCCCAAAGTTTCTGCTGTATTGGACCGTACAAACATCAGCATTTGGAAGTCTACCATGATCATTGATTTTGTTCTCAATATAGTAGGATCTTTAACTTCCACCACAGTGCTATCTAAAAGTACAGTCCACCGACAGCGTCAACTTCGTCGCCGTGAAACTGCAAAGCAAATTAAGGTGGAATATTGTGCTACTAAATGTGTTGAACTCTAGAATGGTAAGCTTTTACCGGATGTCACCGGTGTCAAGACTGGTCAAGATTGTTGAACGGTTACAGGTTTTAGTTTTCTCACTTGTGAACGGCTAACAATACTTCTTGGTGTTACAAAGCTAGCATCTGGGTTTCTGGGACATGCAAAGATGCAGCTGTACCTGTTCTTGAACACATTCAGTCATGGAACTGTGATTCACATCTGTATGTGTTTTGACGCAACTGCTTCAAATACTGGCAAGTTCAATGGAACTTGTACGCTGCTAGAAAATGAAATTGGTAGAGATTTGCTTTGGTTAGCCTGTCGACATCATATGTTTGAAGTTCTACTGGCAGATGCATTCAATCTTTGTCTTGGACCGTCAACTGGACCAGAAATGTTATTTTTTAAGAAGTAGGCCTACAAGGAAAACTAGTCTACGCTCAATACACATGAACCTATAGAACGACAAGTCCCACTTATAGTGGCATCAAGACACAGTAAAGATGTTCTTAACTGAACAGCTCTCGATGTTACACCCAAGGGACGACTACTTAAGAGTTTCTAAACGGCGATAGTTTCCTTGACAATCTTGTTGAAGCCTGGCCAGAAACGCAGTCCTTTAAGGATGCTGCAATCCTCGTCACTCACTTGGCCTGCATGTTGGGGATTTGCTCTCAAACAAGACTTTAACGCAGCAACCAAGAACGAGCCACAGAAGCAGTTTTTGCTTCAAGTAGTTGAACTGCAACGAAAAAAGTTTACCACATGCAATTGTGATGAACTAATTCACATGTAGCCTTGATATGACAAAGAACGTAGATACCGTTGTAATGTCGCAAATCTAGACAAAAGTCTATAACTTATGGTTTTCCTCCAATTTTTAAATATATTTACTTCTAAGCCAAACTCATAAATATTAATTTGGTAGATATTTATAGAAAGTACCTTTAAAGACCTCTCCAATAATATGAAATATCATTGTATGCTATCAATACGTCACCGTGTTAATTGTGTATGGTTTGAAGCTTTTTTGGCCAAATAACGCCACTTTGGAAGCCCTTGGGGGACCTCTAAACTTCAACCAAATTAGCTTAAATTTTACAAGTGTTAATTTGATGTTATTATTAAACTTTTGAATGGTGAGACTTTTATTTTTCAAAAATGTTTTTTTTTGGGACACCCTAATGGCTAGTTAACACTTCAAGTTTCAAAATGGTGTATCATACATCATCGTAGCTTGAACGAAACGAAAGATACAGGCGTTTTAAGTTGAAAATTTTCTCCCGAAGCGCTTAAGTGTCCGCTAATCGGTCCCACCACCCTATCACCTATTCTCGACCACCCTAACGCGCACGCCACCTATTTATCAAATAAAACCATGTTATGTTGATGTGACAGCTCTGGGATTGCTTTTATTAGATCGGGATCGATGTTTTCATGAAGACTGTACAAAAATCGACGTCGTAAACGATTAAAATGTGTCGAATATCAAATTTTTAATAGAACGATATGGGTTCGACTCGAAGAATGTGGCCTAAATAGATCGCGCTAACAAGGTTAGCGTCTGCTTCGCACATTTTCAGCAAGGGTTTTCTCCTGTTTAATTTGGGCTCAGGACATTCTGTTTGCATTTATGTTGACTATTAATCATTGTAGGCCTATTTACGTTAATTGCCTTTACTTTTAGTATTTAACTTATAATTACACCTCAAATATTGAATTCAGCACGGCAGTGACGGGACAACTGTCATGGCGGAACGTAATCAGATCTCGGCCGCAAGGAAATGGGTTCTCGACCTAGGTTTAGGGCCGGAAATGGTCTATTTTGCTCATTATTGATTGTTTTGCACCGAAATATGTATTTTGATGGACATTTTATACCGTTTTTGTAATGCTATTAAACTCTGGGTCGATTCCTGATTTTGATAATATTCGGCGAAGTTTAACATGGGATTTGCCGCGGTCGAGAATTGGTTACGGGGGCGGTTGAGAATAGATTCGATGCAGACTTTGATTGTTGGTTGATTCGACCAGTCCAGAAGTATAAACATTAGGATACGTTTTGGTACACTACCCTGAACAGCCTCGGTCGCCGGAACGTTTTGAGACATTCCCCAACTATTTCGGAGATACAATGGCTGAAATACAGAAATCACCCCCCCCCCTTCGCCCCCCCCCCCCTCCTGCGTACCTAAGCTTTTCGGAACTCTTTCGGTTGGTATGGACAGTTTTTGATCAGTAGGTACTTTAGATTTAAAATAGCAACGTTAAAGGTTTTGTAGGTACTTTAGATTTAAAATAGCGACGTTAAAGGTTTTGTAGGTAGCCCTACACCTAAAAAAAACTGTCCATACCAACCGAAAAAGTACCACCGTGGTACCACCCTTTCCGGGTGTATTTTGCGTGAGGCGCTATACGGCATTTTTACCAAAAATAGAACAAATTATTGGCTAAGGACGAAAGGTGGTCGAGAACTGCATCAGCATAGCTGTCCCTAGAAGACCCTGTTAGCCAATCTGTGTGATCTGTTTATGGTAGCCTAGGCCTTGGTATGAGGGCCTCTTAGCAATATGTTGAGTGGTAGCCTAGGGGCTAGGCACAAGTTTAATCACCATAGGCCTAGGCTTGTTTATATTTTATATATTGCGTAGACTTCTTAAAAGAGTCTAGAGGTGTGTAGGCCTGGGGATGAAGATCCCAGGCCTGGCCTTAAGGCTTAATTATGAATAACAAAGAAGTGGCTATTCAACTGTAGGCTAGGGTAGCAGCTAGGCCTACGCCCTAATAGCGGACGGCAGCTTGTAACCGGACATGCGGAACACGCTACTTTCTGGTTCCTTAATACACTTTGGGAGATATTCCACACTAATGTGATGCATGTAAGCATATACATGGTAGTTGACATCTTCTTTACAAAGTGCTTTGTTATATCTTTGTGAGTTGAAGGATATCAAAAAAATCAAGGTTACAAATTCCGGATGTTCATCACAAGGTGCTGCCAACTCAATTTCCTGTAGCGATGGCGTTTGATGGCGTTTCTAGGCGTCAGCTGTTGAAATACTATGAAGTCTTACACTCAAATCAATCAGATTGTTATCGGGTTTAAAACGGATTATTCAAAACTATTTTAACACTTCAAATATCGAAAATGTGACTGCGTTCGGTTCAGAAAGCTTATTTTTTAACGCTTCCCGCTCGAAATCCTGAGGTATTGCCATGTTAGCAAAAGATGGTGGGATATGTAAAGTTGGCAATGGTTAGTAGACACTTCAAGTTTCAAAATGGTGTACACTAAGGAAACGCCAAAGTCGTTGTTAGACGAGTGAGTGAGCCATGTGTTGAGTACCCGGTAACATTCCTTTTCTTCCCCCTACCTTAGGCCTCCCTAGCCTATCATAGGCTACAGTGGAGCATTATGGCCTAAACTATGACCTAAACTCAAATACCCTATTATTTATACGAATATTATAATCAAATGTTCCCGCGTACTCAACACATGACTCTCTCACTCGTCTAACAACGACTTTGGCGTTTCCCTAGTCGAGTTGGCTAAAGCGCCCTTATAGCCAAAATGTGGGAGACGTGGGTTCAATGGTCGGGAAAGATTTTGTAATTTCTGAATTGTATTTTTAAAATTATTTAACCCTTTCGGGTCGGATTTTTTGTTTATTATTTAGAAGGCGGTGGATCTGTTTACTGTAGAAAGTACATTAAAACACTTAAATGAGTGGGCAATATATAAAAATTTTCATCAAAAAAAAATTAAAAAAAAAAAAAAGTTTCAAGCAATTTTTCAAAAAAATTCATGGGGGTGTAGTATAGGGTGCAAAACACCCTTGTCGGCTGATAGCCGACATACGACCGAAAAGGGTTAACATGTTTTGAAATGCATATAACACAGTGTAGTCCATCATCTGTGGCAATACTATGAAAAACATAGCCAGTACGAAATACGTGAAAATATTGCAAGGTTTACTCAATCTACGAGCGGAATTTGGGGGTAGGGGAGAGGGGGGGACATTGGTACAGGGGGCACATTGGTACAGTTTGAATTTTGCCACCCATGTTTAATTTTCAGCAGTGTATTATGAGTGATCTAGATGGCAGTGAGGAACTCTACCAGCTCTGAAAATCTGAGCCATTTCCATTGATAAATGGCTAAGTTATGATATAAATTGTATTTAGTGATGTGGAAAGTAAATAGTTGTGATAAACTTTGTAATGGTTGATTATAATGTTATTGTAGGTAATTCAAGCTATTTTTTTTTATGTGATGACCGCAATTTATCTGATTATTTTTAAGCACATTGCTATGACTGTACACCTAACCTCAAATTTTTTGAATTTATTTTCTAAAACAATACCAGATGGGGCACATTGGTACACAGCCTTGGGGGCACATTGGTACATTACAGGCCCTATGCACCAGCTAGTGTTAATAAAAAAATCTATCTGTCAGTACGAAATACGTGAAAATATTGCAAGGTTTACTCAATCTACGAGCGGAATTTGGGGGTAGGGCCTACCTTGACGTCCTACATTCGATTAACCTTGGACACGGCATTTCACAGCCAGGTAAATAACAAACAAAAAATATTATTTCAAAATGAAACCATTGTCGTTAAAATAATTCCTATGCCTTTCAACGAATTTTTCAGTTTTTTATTTCTTGCAGGTTTAAATCGCAACAGATTGTACTCATTTTGTTAGCAGTTCTCAGTTACCTGGTCACGGATGTCTGTTTAAAATTTCAGCTAAGTCTATTTGGCCGTTCGGCCGTATGGGACTGGACAGACAGACATTTAACATTTAACATACAGAATTAATCACGACCAAGGACCGATCGAGTAGCGTTGTAGACTACGTTCGCTGCGCTCACTCGTCTAATCATACATTGCCGTAGCTTGAACGAAACGAAAGATAAGCGTTTTAAGATAAAAATTATCTCCGGCTGCGGATGCATATATTATTGGATGAGCGAAGCGAAGACTTCAATTTCACTGACCCCTCAAAAAATTTAGCTCTAATGTTTTTTTTCTGTCTGTTCGCGCTCTAACGCGCAAACGGCATATGCGATCTTGATGAAAATTGGTGGGCACCTTCGAAATCTCTGAACTTAGACCTGCCACGTTTTTGGGTACAATCGAAGAAATATTTCTCACAAATATCGTACTTTTACGATTTTTTTTATTTTTAATGCGATATTTCTGTGACATTTGGGCCGATTCTGACCAAACGGGTGGGGCTACAACGTTCATATTTTACATGGACATTAAGGGGAATCCCTAGACCCAAATATGATTTCTTAAGAATGCGGTAAAGACGTCTGAAAAGTAAGTATAAAGTAAGAGGGGCTTAATAAATGAGCGGATTATTTTTTTGAAATTTTTTTGACGGGACATAACGTCAGAATCAACGATTGTATTCAAATTACTGGAATCAGTTGCTCAAGTTCAAAATTGAATTTTTAGCAGCGTTTTTTTGTATATTATTTCTACACTCCTTTATCTACAACCTAAATAAAAGGATTTTTGGATTTATATGGTTTGTTGCGTTGCACAATTTTTTTCGCCTGCCGGTACAATTTCAAATTTTGTACCGTTTAACCAAAAAAATCGTGCAACGCCAGAAACCATATAAAACCAATAATACTTATATTAAGGTTGTTGAGAAAGGAATGTAGAAATAATATACAAAAAACTGCTGCTTAAAATTCAATTTTGAACTTGAGCAACTGATTCCAGTAATTTGAATACAATCGTTGATTCTGACGTTATGTCCCGTCAAAAAAATTATCCGCTCTTTTATTAAGACCCTCTTACATTCTACTTACTTTTCAGACGTCTTTAATGCATTCTATAGAAATCATATTTGGGTCTAGGGATTCCCCTTAAGGCTCCTGCTCAGTCTGTGACGTCATGGCCAAAGCAATGTAATGCAATGATCCCGTCAGACAGGCCTCAGGCCTTAACTATAAAAGATAATTCAATACGGTTTTCAGCATTTTGTAGAGAATCGTTGTGCGTAAGGCCAATATGAATCACATTCGTAATATTAAGTATCGAAAACACACCAAAAAAATGTTGAACTTTCATTAAAACGGTGTATTGTTGTGTCTTTTCCTTTCGAATTGTGACACATGCATTTGCTGAACCGAAATTTAAAGACGTATTGGCCCTAGAGAATGAATGTATCTTTAAAATGGTTGTTTAAAATCATTTGTAGCGCTTATAGTACGAGCACTATCTCTTTCTGAAAGTAGCGAATTTTCGGTCGTCACGGCAAGGATCGGCACTGGACTAGTGCGCCGGCTGTGTCAGTGTGGAGAAGTTCTAGGCCGCGCATGAATACATCGCTAAGCTGTTCCCCTCCCTCCGACCAACTAGGCTGGGTGTGGGTGGGGGGCTACACTAGCGATAGACATGTGCTGGAGGGCGGCCTTCTTCTCGTGCCCACGATCGTTTTTATTCCCGTTCAGTTTTCACTGTGCTCTAATGAATGAAGAATGTGGTGTCGAATAATAATTTCTTTAGCGTTATGAAGTGAGTCAGTGATGGGTAAAAAATACAAGAAAACTGAAAAAAAAAACACATGTCAGTGGAGGAAAACAAAGTTTGAAACATAAACATTGCATTGAAAAACATTCATTGCATAAATAGGGATGGCTCGTTTTACAAAGTGCCATTCTAGTTGTAACCTCGTTGACCTTATTCTAAACAGATTACTTAGGTACTTACTTAGGCCTAAAAGTAAGGTTGCCCATAGATGTCTGTAGCTAGCTATAGTGCATTCCACAGCGAACTGAGAGTGCCTCAGGCTACGAAAGCCGGTTCCTTTCCCCAGCCGATGTTGGACATCCCCTAGAGTAGCTCGTAAATGTTGAATGGGGGGTGGTAGGGTTCTGAGATGTGGTGTTCAGTGGAAGGGGGGAGGCAATAAAATATATAATTTAAAATGTGGTGCGTTCTTATCATTTCGTAAAACTATCGTCCAATAATATATTTCTGAAAATGAATGTTGTAGCAGTCCGTGTATAACTTTTATAGTTGTTTTATAGTGGCATGTACGCTTTAGCGCAAGTCTGCATATGGCTCGCGGAGTAGTGGCAAATGACCTATCGATATCGAATATTAAATTAACTTAAATAAATAAATTTGAATTTAGAGTCTGCTCTATGAGTATTTCTCGGTGCTATTCTCGCAACTGATTTTCAGTGGGGTCAGGTCTTTTAATTTAAAGAGGAACAAATGAATTTTAATTTATTTCTGGACAGTCACCATTGTTAATACATAAGTAATACAAAATACAAATCATTGTCGATTGAGTCGTCTAACAATAATATAAAAATAAAGATAAAAGTATACAGTAACAACACAACATGTACATAAAAAACACAGCTACAGATACCGATCCTGTATAGTGTATACATATTGATACATAAATACATGTCAAAGCGTTTTTAATGTTAAGCCCTGTCGGCACCACAGACACCAACCCACGATATTTAGCATCGGAAGCAGAGAAATTAAACATAAATTCATATGAAAGCAAGCCACTGTCAGGGTGGTCATGATGTTCACAACTTTCGGTTGTATAATGTATAATAGGCTTTTTAGCTCCGTGAATTAGATAAAGAACTTTTATCGTCTATGCTTCCAGTTTATAGTAACTTGCTTGATAATGGAAATATAACATGCACAAGAGGAAGACAATAACGAAGCAAATATAGGCGCATCGACGGATAAAGGGCGGTCATGAATACAGGTCAATCTCAGTATTGAGAAGGGTTTGTTAAGTTGGTTTATTCATGTTTCCTATGCCGATGGTTCCGGGTTTAAATCCCGGTACAGGCTATGTTTTCTTTTTACTTCTTTCGATTTGGTACAAAAACAATAATAAGTTGCTGGTTACTATTTTCCACAATAGAAAAGGAACCGTCCAAATTATGATAAGATGGTGACAAAACATTTGTTCGCAATCTATCATGTTTTGACCACGTTTCTCCCAAGATACCTCCCCCCCCCCCTCCCCACACACACTCACACATTCAATGCAAATTATAACCAATGTTACTGTGGCAAAAGTTTTTTGATAATATAACCATAAGATTGTTGGTATCTGTTTGTGAATTCCGTCTTTTACTGTTAAACATCAGTTATAAATAATAAAATATGTCATTATTGAGTCAATGACGAAATAAAAAGGTATTTTACGCGGGATTCGAACGCACGTGCGTTGGTGTCAAATATACGTAAATGTCATTTTTTTATTTCTTTTTTCCATTTTTTATCGGGTTGTTTCGAGCGGCGGTAGTGATATCTTTTTTTATACGTAAATGTGTTCCACTTGTTGTAGAATATGTTATGATATGAATATGAATTTAATTCTTTTTAATTTTAATTTAAATATTTTATTAGTTGTGGATGTGGCTCTTGAGTTGGGAAGGGTAAAATCGTTGTCAGACCTCAATAAACTTTATGATAGAAAAGGTAGTTTACAACATGGCCATTGAAGGAAGGAAGGGATTCGGCGAACAGACAACAATAACACAAGGACTCAAACTAGCTGCAACCCCTATTAAGACGACACAAAGAAAGTTGGGGCTAGCCAAAGTGTTCTGCATTTGGAAGCAATGCCAAAACAGCTACTCTCAGTTGATCATAAAATGGACTATACTATCTTCAAACACAAATCATGATTCATGAATAACTAAGAAAAATCCCACTATTAGCAGCCCCAGGCATGCAATATACTCTTGCACTACGTATTTCAGATAACTAGGAAGCTTCGCAAACGCTTTTTCAGGCGCGTTGTTGGATGAGCGTATGTTTTTTTAAACGAAAAAAGCGAAAAATTGCGATTTTCAAGCGAAATTATTTTACTATTGCACTCAAATTTCACACAAATATATAAATTCATACAAATAAGATTCTGTAAAATAATCATTACAATCGGATAAAGCAAATAGGTGTTATAAGTCGAAGAATTTTTTTTTTTATGAAAAAAGCGTAAAATTGCGATTTTCACGAGAAATTATATTTCGATTGCGTTCAAATTTCACCCCAATATATGAATTCATAAAATTAAGGTTCTGTGAAAAAATCATTACAATCGGATAATGCATGTAGGTGGTGTTATAAGTCGAAGTAGGTAATGTTTTAAAAATCGAAAAAAATCATAAAATTGCGATTTTCATAATAAAACATTTTTTGATTGCGCTCAAATTTCACATGAATATATTAATTCTTAAAATTAAGGTTCTGTGAACAAATCATTACAATCGAATAAAAAATGTAGTTGTTATAAGTCAAAGAAATTTTTTAAAATTGAAAGAAATCGTAAAATGGCGATTTTAATGAGAAATAATTTTTCGATTTCACTCAAAAACGTGGCAGTTCTAAGTTCAGAGATATCGAAGGCCTCCATATTATTTCATCGTAATTGGAGTATCGGTTTAGCCGGAATCGTGTTAGCAAACACACAATAATACAAACAGGAAAAAAAACATTCCGGATTTTTTTCTCCAGTGTAGTGAAATGGAATCTTCGCTCCGCTAATCCAATTAATTTGAATACATTAATTGTGTGCAGATGGGGAAACAAAAGTGTTCCCGAATCAAACCCAGATTCCCAGCCGAGTACTTCCGCAAACAGTGAAAGGTAGGCATACTTGAATCATTTTTGGATTCAATTTTACAACAATAATCGATTTAGTTGGTGCCATGCCATTGTGCATAAGTCAGTTGCAATATAAAAACACGTTGCACTAAAACCTTTCACTTGCAACCTATAATGGTCACATTACACGGCTCAGTTATTTCATAACATATTATGTTGAATTATAGGAAAAGCGAACCATTGTTGTTTGTTACTGATTTTGTGGTCTAGTGGCTCAAAACTGTAATAATACTAGCAGTTGCCAATGCTGCATTCTTTTTTTTGGGTATGAATGTATGAGGTGTACATAATATTTTTACTAAAAACCCATTTCAAATATGAGAATATTTTAACCCAATCACCACACGCATGACAAACAAAACTACTTGGCGTTATTTTCCCGGCCAAAGCTCGCCAGTCCCGCAGTCACAGCCCTCAGCCAACCTCTCCCCGCGGGTCGCCGACTTCCACGCTCAAGGTCGAGCGAACAATCGAGTACAAATGAGAGTGTAGCAACTGAGCAGAGCACACAATTACCAAGGGCGTCCGCAGGGGGGGAGAGAAGGGGGGCAGTTGCTCCCCCTGGCTTGTCTTTGAAAAGCCCTTGCCTAGCTTTTAACATAGTCATATTTTCTTCCGTTTCTTTTTGAGACAACATTTTTTGGATGAGCGTAGCGAGCGAAGCGAAGATTCCATTCTACTTACACTGGAAAAAAATCCAAGAATGTTTTTTTTTCCTTTTTTGTGTGTCTGTGAACACGATTCCGGCTAAACCGATACTCCAATTGCGATGCAATTTTCTGGAGGCGTTTTAAATCTCTGAACTTAGAACTGCCACGTTTTTGAGCACAATCTAAAAATTATTTCTCATGAAAATCGCAACTTTACGATTTTTTTCGTGTTTCTTTTTGTTTCTGTTTGTATTTTTGTGTGTTTGTTAATACGATTCCGGCTAAACCGATACTCCAATTGCGATGAAATTTTCTGGAAAACTTTGAAATCTCTGAACTTAGAACTGCCACGTTTTTTAGCACAATCGAAAAAATATTTCTCATGAAAATCGCAATTTTACGGTTTTTTTCGTTTTTCTTTTATGTTTCTGTTTGTATTTTTGTGTGTTTCTGTTTGTTAACACGATTCCGGCTAAACGGATACGCCAATTAGGATGAAATTTTCTGGAGGCCTTCGAAATCTCTGAACTAAAACGGCCACGTTTTAGAGCGCCATTGAAAAATTATTTTTCATTAAAATCACAATTTTACGATTTTTTTAATTTTTTAAACTATGATTTTTTCGTAAAAAAAAAATCTTCGACTAAGTAATGATTTTTTACAGAACAACAGAAAATCTGCATAACACATGGCAGTTCAATGCACCAACTACGCTCATCCAACAACGCGCTTGAAAAAGCGTTTGTGAAGCTTCCTAGTGTTAAAAATGAAATGCATTAATTACTTTCATACTCAAGCAAGACCACTTTTGGGAAATCCACGTGAGGAAGCAAGTGGAATTTTTTTACATGAATTGCATACAACCCGAGTTGGTTGATCCACGCCACAAAAGGGGGTTGCCAATAAAAGATCCACCGTATATATTAAATGCCCAACAAGAAAAGCAGAAACGTCAGAAAGATGCGGCAACTAAGAGGGCGGACAAGGAAAAAATTAAGATTGGCAAGAAAATCGCCAAGGAATAAGTGTTATTGAGCTAACACGGCCTCGAGCATTTACAGTATATAAGTCTTCATGTACAAACACCGTTAACATTTTTATTCAATTTATCACAGTTTAGCTTTACAACGTTTGATAATTTGGTCTCCCGCGTTTTTGTTGTGAAACGGGCAGTATTCGTGACGTAACTCTAAAAAGTATTGTTTAGGACTGAATAGAGAAGTCTCACGGGTCTCCAGTATTAGGGAAAACACTTATAAATGGTTAGCCTTTTGTCTAATGCCAGAATCATGTTTTACTTGTTTATTTTTTGTGCTATAAATTTCCACAAAAGTGGGAACTTTTTATTTTGTGTTATTTTATTGTAAACGACCTGTGACGTTGTTTGTCAACAGATAACGAAGGTGTACCGAGCGGCTAGTAGACTTCGAAATTGTTCATGAATAATTGAAAATTTAGATAGGCATACAAGGCTAATTATTCAATCTCCCCTAAAAGTTGAGCTTTCAAATTTTTATTGCTATATGTATATATATATTTCTATATATTATTATTAACATTTAAAAGACAAACTAATGTATAATTATCTGCAAATATCCACTATTTAAATAATGACACTTTTTGCGTCATATTTAAAAGTTTTATAGGTAATATTTGTCAGATTTTTTTAGATCTTTCACATCCTAGCCTTAGTAATGTTGTAATTTTTGTTATTCACGATTACATATTATATCATAATATGTAAAAAATCAACGGCGAAATCCTAGATGGCCCCTGTTAGTGCGCCCCGTCCGTTCCTATGTTTAAAAATGTGTTTATTCCTTGTATGGTAAATATCTTCAAGATAGTAAATCACTTGAGAATCATGGGTCCACGATTACGTAAAATCTCATTTTCTGTTTTGTACATATTAAGATTTACCTATGTTTTGTCTTGTGAATGAATGTTTTAGTTTTATGGTCTTTTGGAATATTGTTTGATATTTTTATTATTGACTTCTTATATTGAAATGGGTACCCGATACCTGCCCGACAAAGTAGGGTACGGGTTCGTGTTTCCAAATTCCAATACCCGATTACCCGAAAAAAAACGGTTTCTGAAATTGAGATGCGGGATTTTCTATTATAGCCAAATGGTGTTAAAATAATAAATTGTTTCTATTAGTCGCTCCTTTAGTGGATTGATTCATCATGACATCTTTTGTGCTTAGCGGTATTTTCCTTTTGATTTGTGCCTTTACAACATGACACTTCGGTAATGTCCTTTGTTGATGCCGCCGGGCGCCGACTTCTGTTCCTAGTGTAAGCGGTTGACCCCTCGGCCTCTACGCTCTACCCCTGCCGCGCTATCTTTTGATGAAGGGTAAAGGACGTGTTGTATAAATTAAATCCAGAATAGCAGTCGCACTGTAGATTGTAGAACAGTTATTTGGCCTTTGTGATCCTGATTCCTGAATTCCTGTAGGCTTTGCCCTACTGCCTGTTTGTTATTATTTTAAAAATGATTACCGGTACTATCATTAACGGATCAATTAACAATCACTTCGTACTTCTATCCCGCCACAATCATGAATCAACAACCTCCCCCCCCCCATCCCACCCGCACTGTCGAGCGACTACTGTTGGTAAATGTGTCCTTGATAGTGATGATAAACAGCTGCGCTGCGATTATCTGTCTCTAGGTTCCTCCGTCTCTGTTATCTTTATGAGCCCACTAATAGTACTATTGCCTCTTGCTTTCGCAACGTTACGTGATCGTGAAATAACAGATAGCTAAGGTTTATGTAACATTATTTTTATAATTTCAAGAACTAGGCCTACATCACATCTAGGTTATTACGATTATTGCCGAGCTTGTTTTTACGCGGTCAATTTGACACCCCACTCGATTTTTTTTGTATTATTACCCGGGTAACCCGCGGGTATTGTGTACGGGTTCCCAGGTCGTAAAAAAGTCGGGTTTCGTCATCCCTATATTGAATGTGTAGTGTATTTATTGATATCCTTCGCAAATTAGTTTTATGAATGAATAGGACGGACATAATCACACATCGATTCAGGCTTGAGATAGCGAGCATCTGATTCGTACCACCACAAATAACATAGTAATGTAATGTAACAGTAACATAGTAATGTTATCTGTGGTACCACATTGCCTGTGTTTTCAATTTGCTGCTCAGTCGTTTCACTTCTAGGGTATACTTCCCCTCCTTCGCCGGCTGGTCGCGTACTAGATGCAGTAAGGATGATTTTCGCTGGTTTTCCGTAGCGTTACTATTAAACGATATCATTATGAAATAGAATGGATTTGCTACACAAAGTTGCCTATCAAATTCAACAACTTTGAACGCCGATTGCTATTAATCTGCAATGTAATCCAATAGTCAAAAATTGTTGTCTAAAACAGTCAAATAAGGTCGCACTATTTTCTTTAGGAAACAGACGCGGAGCATTACCGGAGTGGCATTACCGGAGTTGAAAAAGTCACGTGATATGCAGGCCCCTTAAGGTAATGGTGATGTATTGCTTTCTGAAAGAAAAAGTTAGCCAGAATCCATAGAATAACGGTTTTAATATTAGTTTGTTGAGGTTTATTATAACAATTAACAAGTAACAATAGAAACTTGACAACAATTACCTACAATGCATTCAAAAAGCTCTTGCAAAGGAAAAGTGGTCCTACGCAAACTAAAAACTCACAAAAAAGCTCGTCCATCAATGCGGCGGGACTTGACCGTTTTCCTAGTATAGTATATCCTTCATTTGGCCTAGACCTACGTGCATGGCTGCGTAAAAAAGGCGGCAACATTAATCGGATCGCGTAAGCTCCTCCCCATCCTCATCGTCTTGAGGCCTAAGTTTCTAGACTTTTGTACTTTATGCTACACAAATTTGAATACAGTATGTCTAGGCTACGCCTACAACAAGCAATATCCAATCCTACATGCGATTGCTTTGATGCATATTCTCTGGTTCAATTCTAAAACACATTTTGGCGAGAGCAAAAGCCTACGTGTACAATAGAGAATTTGGTATCAATAATTATGCCTACTGAAATAGATTTGCGTAACTGTAGCCTACATGCGGGAGCATTTCGGAGCAACAGTTAACTAATTTTTACGTGTTGACTGGCTGCCTAGGCGTGCAACATTACGGTTAAACAGCCGGCCGGTACTTCTTCGGTTGGCATGAGCAAACTTTTTTAACAAGGGGAAAAGTAGGTTGGGGGGGGGGGAGCGCGTATGTTTTAATAATAATAGTATTAATGATGATTTGTAAAACGTATGCTTCGTGCCCCGTGAGGTTAGGCTGGAGAGGGGGCTCTCCCCCTAACCTACCTACTTTTCCCCTAACATTGCTGTGTTAAAAAGTTTTGGCCCATGCCAACTGAAGAGTGCCAAATAGCCACAGCGTACCTACACCTCTACTAGGGGAGGCCTAGGCATCTAAGCCTATGAAGTTTGATCAACGGCTAGATTAGGGTAGGCATAGCCTATCGCGTGAAGCGTCATTTGTTGTAGGCCTAGGCTATTGGAAGCTGAGCAATTCTTCACTTTTACCTATCCTGGCAAACAAACTGTATACCCTAACAATTTATTTTTGGTAGCCTATTGTTTAGGCTGTGAACGGGTACCTACTCTGTACCTTCCCGTTGAATCGTTGATAATAGCCCAGGTAGTAATGCGAGTCGTTGGGTACCCTATCTACTGCTTTTTGTCTCTAATTACGCTCAGTAGGGGAACCTTGGACCACTTTTTACATTTATGTGGTTTCTGGAGAAATGAGATGATTGATTTTAGTTTATTTTTTTTTGTATTTGCTAGAACATGCCTTGTACAAACTTTGTTGATTTTATTGTATATGGCACTTTACAATTATTGCTATAAATTAACCATTTTTAATAATTAGTGCAAAGTGGTCCAAGGTACAGCATAGCGATGTACCTTGGACCATGTAATTTTATACCTTGAATTATGTACATATATTACATAGAAAATTGAAGGATAGGCCTATAGGCCTACTTAATGTTTTCTTTCTTGTTAGTACTTCATATTTAAAGAGTGGGAGTGTATAGTTATATTTCTATTGACTAAAATATTATTAAGGCCAGCCATTTTGAATTATAGAATATAAAAAGAAATTCGGTACTTAGACCCCCCCGAAAAGGAAAGTAAGTTAGGAGGTTGGGGGGAAGCATGAAGTGCGTTGCCGTAGTCAGCTAGCCCCCCCCCCCCCCCCCCCTAGAAAGAGGTTAGTGGAGTTGGGGGGGGGTGGCGCAAAGTGCCAAGGGGGGGGGCCTAGCTGACAATGGCAACGCATTTTATGCTTCCCCCCACGGCGCCTTGCGCCCCCCCCCCCAACCCCACCAAAATCACCCTTCCCCCTCCCTCTTTACTTTGTGGCATTATCTAAAGAAAGAAAACGAATTGGCCTACCATGGTAAAGGAAATGCCATGTTAAATGTACCTTGGACATGGTCCAAGGTACATTACTACAAGGTGACCCAAGGTACAACCAAGCACGTAACTTTTTGATTTCCCTCCAATTTAGTTTGAGGTTAAGTTGCCTGTTTTATGTAATTGGTATAACTATACATCAAAACATGGTTCTCAGACTTAATAAAGTGTTTTAGCAGTAAAATATCATTCAAGGCTTTAAAAAGCAAAATAGTAACATGCAAAATATTTACTTTGAATGGTTGAAAACACAAATTATTTTTTTAATGATGCTAGGTTTTCTACCACCATCCCAGTTTGGTCAAGTCTGACACCTAGTGGCATAATTAACAACTAGAAATTTTGGCTATTTTTTTTACCACAAGATAGCAGAGATATCTTGAATGGTCCAAGGTACAACTATGTCCAAGGTACAGCATGTTCCCCTACTGCTGCTACTTACTAGTCGGTGTTTCACTCGTCAGAGCGCAGTGGCGGTAGTAGGTTATTTGCATCAATTAGCACTCAAGTTTCGTCTGTCTAGTCCAGCGAGTGACTTCATCGACATTGATGACTGATGAGAGCCGAACATTATGCGCAGTAGGCCTATGGTTGTTTCAGCCGATAAGTGACGGGCAGAGATTTTTATTTAGGTCTATCCATTCCAGCAACATCACTTCCCTCTACACTACACTACACTACACTAGGCCTACAACTACATGGACATATTTCGTTCATAGGAAACTGTCGTCTCTGGTGCCACCGTGCCAGAGATCATCGACATGCTTTTGTTCATGAACAGAATTTTGAACGTGCGAGTTGAAAAATGACTAGGCCCTACTAGTTCGTAACTTGACTAGTCACATTGTAATAAAGTAATAAATTGAGTTGGCGTAACTTCCAAAAAAAAAACTAACCTATTTGAAAATTATAATTTCTAGTTTTCGACTTTACGGGTGACACCCGTCCGTGAGGTCAACTGTCCTACCTACGTATTAAGACCCTCACTTTGGCTTTGCTTTAATTTTTTTAGCTGAGTATGCTAGTATTCTTTTTATGAGAACATTATTTAGAGCTATTTTTTACCACATTGCTGCTAAGAGCTCTGGTTTTTGTACATCAAATAACAAACATAAAAGCAAAGCCCTTGGCAAAAATGGGACCCCCTGGGCTAGGTATTGAACTATTCTATGAATTTTAGAGCTGGACCATTTTTGATACAAATTCTTCGTAGAATCGCCGATTTCAAGTCTCAAATGAAGATTTTCAATGCCGATTCTTTGTTTGATTTTAATTTTGTGCGCAGTAGAATTGACTGAAGGTCGATAGTCGAAATGTAGGCCTTCGCAGATGGATTGTCGAAAGTCGCCATTTTGCAAGTTTTTTTTACCTTGGTTGGGTGAATTGACGGACTTCTTGGCACGTTTTGTATAGAGTTAGAAAATTTCATGAAATTTACTTTTTTGAAAGTTTCAAAAAAATATTGAAATTTTGTGAAATATTCAATTTCCAAGGAAATCTTCAGGAATACAAACTACATTTTTAGTAAATCAGCATTTTCTTATAAGAAAGATTATTATTGGATGAGCGTAGCGAGCGAAGCGAAGATTCCATTTCACTACACTGGAGAAAAAAATCCGGAATGTTTTTTTTTTTTTTTCCTGTATTTTTGTCTGTTTGTCCACACGATTCCGGCTAAACCGATATAGTCGTTCATCTCGAAGGCAAGAAGGCCTAAAATGGGCTCAACTTGGGGGGCAAGGGCTAACCCATACAATTTGGTTCTACACATCATGGAGCATGTATTGTTGTATAACTGAAGAAAAAATTTCACTGCTAACAATACGTCACGACGCTTCAAAGATGGCCGACGCTTCATTTCTAACGCCGCACATTGACTTACTAAAAACCCAAAAAAAATGTCAGAAAAAAAGATTGCAGACACTTGAAATTTTACTTGTATTCATTCAAAAGAAAATTTGCAACAATACAAATTTCAATTTACATAAAAATACAACAATGGAATAGTCTGTTATAGGTCGAAATAGACCCCCGCGAACCCACTTTTTCCTAACTACACCTTAATTTACGGGCATCTCAAATGTACAATATCAAACCGATGATTTTGGAAAAAAATCATAATGTGTGTCAGCATATTGGCAACAAGATGGCTATAACAGAATTTGTTATAATGGGCTTTTCAAACTAAAATAATTACAAAACTTAACATGTGCGTATAATGATTCTCATTAATATCCTGTGATTTGCACATGATAGTGCAGTCCCTGGCCATAAGACCCGTTTGGTATTTCGACCTGGATGGTTTTATCTTCTAATCCTGTTAGGGGGTATTTTAAGGATAGAAAAAATCTTGGGTAGACATATGCCATTCTGGTCCTAAGTTTTTTACGACGCCCTCTTCTTTTAGGCACATGCATATAGAACACGCTCTTGGTTTTCACAAATTTTCTATTATTTTTATTACAGGCTGTAGTAAAACTGAAGTTATATTTGGATTTTTCCATGAAATTACCAATTAAATGATATATTTGGTCATCCTGGGAACATAATAGGATTATTTATAGAAAATTACATATTATAAGACATGCAGAAAAGTTATAAAGGATTGTTCGTTTATGATACACATATACATTTGACACACTATATTAGGAATATAACTGAAAATTGATTTGATGTTGGGCATTTTCAGAATTGTCCCACGACCAATAGAGGCCATTTTACAAGATGGCGGCGAAACATATTGTTTTTTTTTTCAAATTTGATGATAGAATGTTGAAATTGGGTAAATACATAGAACATGCCATTGAAAAATAACTTTTGTGTAGGGTCATGTCAAACTAACAGAATGGCACCAATGGCGGCCATTTTGAAAGAAGGCCGTCACACACATAAACCACGTAAATTTAATGATATCATCTTGTTATTTGATGGTATACAAGTAGGGCACGCTATTGAGAAATTACGGTTTTATATGTTATGACAATTCAATGATGTTTAAAAACAATATAATAGCTGCTCTATTGAGAAAATGCAGATGCTAGCGGCATCGGCGGGGCCGAGCGGGCCAATGGTCGATCGGTATTTTAAATTAGTGCCCGCTGATTGGCTAGAGCTATCCCGCCGCTGATGTCACCATCTGCAAACCTCCGATGGAGCAGATAGTATAAGGATCTGCTACCGCATAGCTACATTAATTGCTATGACATTAAAAACTAGCAATAATACCATATTTATAATAATACACGTGTTTTTCGTACACATAGAAAAGCAATTGACTAGTTTCTATAACACATTATCTTGTTTATGAATTTTTAATATGTAAATGAAAATGTTCATGTTCCCATTTAAGTTTAAGTAACTAAATTCTCGTTTGTAATAGGCGATAGTCCGGTAATAGGTCTGTTCTTTTGTCCACCAATTTTTACACCTTTTGCACCTTTGAAGAAAAAAGCGTTCTTTTGTCCAGCTGTAATTACAGTATTTCTTCCAAAGACGTGTTCTTTTGTCCAGGGGGTAATTACAACTTTTACACTTTTTGCACCTGCCTCTTGAGGAGGTGTTAAAGGTGTAACTATGGAAATTCGTGCCAATTTCAAAAGTAATCCTGTTATAATGTGCGATTGTTTTATAAATAGAAGATAAAATTGGTAATAATAAAATAATATGAAATAGAATTGTAGAAAATGCACAAAACTGTGTTATTGAGTGAGATATCTTCTGAAAGTGTTTGAATTGAATGACAGCTGGCAACATAACCTCGAAATTTGCTGTCGAATTACAACAAAATCGTTCTTTTGTCCACCCGTGAAATATTACACCTTTTAACCCCATTTCTAATTCTGTATTTTACACCTAGGTGTAATTATCACAATTTGAGGTGGACAAAAGAACAAACCTATTGACTCTCATTTGTGCAAAAAAATTTTTTTTTTAGTTAATCCGTTTGGGACCCACAACATATACACAGAATTAGCTTTTAGCCAGCTAACTATAAGCGCCCCATCCACCCAATCAGATGAAGAAGAAACCTTTGTAGAAATATTTGGTTGGTACATATATATATATATATATATCCAAGTATAACAAGGTGAAGATAAAAATAAAGTTTTATCTGTTACGAAACATCAATAAAATAATGTATTGCATTTAGCAACATTAATGTTGCTATTTCTCCTACTTTCCTACTGTGATTATCTTCATCCTAAACTCCATCGCACTTCGTAATTTAATTTGTGGTGTTTTTGATGGCAATGTACAGGAACTCGAAAACATGGTCTTCAATTTATTTTCCCATGATCTTCTACATTTTTTGACTATGTCCTATTCATGCATTCTAAATAAATTTTATGACACGAGACTATAATTTGCTCAACTTTTGGCAACTGTTTGGCTGCTTTTTAACGACCTCTTGGGAACCTAGTGGCAAACGTTTGGCGTATTTTTGGCAATTCCTTAATGAATTCTTGGCTGTCTTGTAAGGGTTGCGAACAGGTTACCAAGAGGTAGTATTTGACATAAAACGAGTTGTTGGCTTACTTTTGGCTTCTTCTCTTCTTCTGGCGACTATACTGGGTGAACTTCTTAGTTTCTTGTTTAATACTTTAAAGTAACCTATTAGCTAACTGCGTGTTGACTGTTTGTTTTCCCTTTGGTAACCGGTTGGGTTGATTGGATATTGCTTAACGTCTCATATTAATGCACTTTGGCTATTCGAGACGATGAGTGGAGGTAGATGAGGAGGAAGTATCAGCAGAATGGAAGAGGGGAAACCGGTACCGGCACGTAGCCTACTCCGTTCGATAAGTACCAAGGGGACCAATGGCTTAATATCCTATCCGAAAGGACGGTGTAATCATTCACAGTCATATAGGGGTAACCAGTTGGAAACCTTCTGAGATCTACTAGGAATACGCACTATCAGATCGGGATTGAACTTGAAATAAGTAATCTAATAGTAAAAGGCCAGTTATTAAAGCAAGTTGCAGGTTTCTCTCTCTTATGGTTTCATCAAATCTTGACAAATGGCGAAATGGATGCCGTTGGTGTCACAGTGCAGATGTAACTTGCTGAACACATTAAACACTCTTCATCCAATGACATGCCCCATGTGTGAACCAAATTTAAACATTGTATTGCCCATTTTAGAAGATGTTTTATTGAAGCTGAATTAAACTCAGTATAGGTGGGTAGAGAGCTAATGGCTGGCTTGCTAAAACTGAGAATGGAAATTGGTAATAGTTAATTCTGTGTTGATGTTTGTGGGTCCCAAACGGATAAACTATGAGAAACCAAATTTTACACCAATGACAATCGTCTACCGGGCTATCGCCTTCAACAATTGAGAATTTAATTACATTAATTTAAATGGGAAAATAGACATTTCCATTTTCATATTTAAAATTCATTAACAAGATAATGTGTTATAGAAACTAGTCAATTGCTTTTCAATGTGTACGAAAAACACGTGTAGCCTATTGTTATAAGATTAATATTATTGCTAGTTTTTAATGTCATGGCAATAAAATGTAGATATGCGGTAGCAGATCCATATAGGCCCTACTACATTGTTTCTAAAAAGTATTGAATTGATATAACACACGTAATTTTTCAATAGCGTGCCCTACTTTATACCATCAAATAACAAGATGATATCATTAAATTTACGTGGTTTATGTGTGTGACGGCCTTCTTTCAAAATGGCCGCCATTTGTGCCATTCTGTTAGTTTGACATGACCCTACACAAAAGTTATTTTTCAATGGCATGTTCTATGTATTTACCCAATTTCAACATTCTGTCATCAAATTTAAATAAAAAACAATATGTTTCGCCGCCATCTTGTAAAATGGCCTCTATTGGTGTCGTGGGACAATTCTGAAAAAGCCCAACATTCAAATCAATTTTCAGTTATATTCCTAATATAGTGTGTCAAATTTATATGTGTATCATAAACGAACAATCCGTATAACTTATCTGCATGTCTTATAATATGTAATTTTCTATAAATAATCCTATTATGTTCCCAGGATGACCAAATATATCATTTAATTGATAATTTCATGGAGAATCCAAATATAACTTCAGTTTTACTACAGCTGTAATAAAAATAATAGAAAATTTGTGAAAACCAAGAGCGTGTTCTATATGCATGTGCCTAAAAGAAGATGGCGTCGTAAAAAACTTAGGACCAGAATGGCATATGTCTACCCAAGATTTTTTCTATCCTTAAAATACACTTTAACAGGATTAGAAGATAAAATCCATCCAGGTCGAAATACCTATGGGTCTTATGGCCAGGGACTGCACTATCATGTGCAAATCACAGGATATTAATGAGAATCATTATACGCACATGTTAAGTTTTGTAATTATTTTAGTTTGAAAAGCCCATTATATACAAATTCTGTTATAGCCATCTTGTTGCCAATATGCTGACACACATTAGTGATTTTTTTCCAAAATCATCGGATTGATATTGTACACTTGAGATGTCCGTAAATTAAGGTGTAGTTAGGAAAAAGTGGGTTCGCGAGGTCTATTTCGACCTATAACAGACTATTCCATTGTTGTATTTTTATGTAAATTGCATTTGTATTGTTGCAAATTTTCTTTTGAATTGAATACAAGTAAAATCAAGTGTCTGCAATCATTTTTCTGACATTTATTTTGGTTTTAGTAAGTCAATGTGCGGCGTTAGAAATGAAGCGTCGGCCATCTTTGAAGCGTCGTGACGTATTGTTAGCAGTGAAATTTTTTCTTCAGTTATACAACAATACATGCTCCATGATGTGTAGAACCATATTGTATGGGTTAGCCCTTGCCCCCCAAGTTGAGCCCAACTTTCGACCGAGATGAACGACTAATACTCCAATTGATATGAAATTTTCTGGAGGCCTTTGAAATCTCTGAACTTAGAACTGCCACGTTTTTGAGCGCAATCGGAAAAATATTTCTCATGAAAATTAGCATAACACCTACATGCTTTATCTGATTTTAATGATTTTTTCACAGAACCATAATTTTATGAATTAAGATATTCGTGTAAAATTTGAGCGCAATTGAAAAAATATTTATCATAAAAATCGAAATTTTACGGGTTTTTTTTCTTTTTTTTTAAACAATTTTTTGACTTATAACACCTTCATGCTTTATCCGATTGTAATGATTTTTTTCACAGAACCCTTATTTTATGAATTAATAGATAAGTGTTAAATTTGAGCGCAATCGAGAAATTATTTCTTATAAAAATCGCGATTTTACGATTTTTTTCTTTTTTTAACAATTACAATAGGGAATATTCCACTTAATATTTTATATTTTATTTTAATTCTTATTCATGTCTTAATAGTCACTGCACTTTTTTTTATTAAAAAAAATGATTTTGTGTAATTTAAACAAGAAGTAAATTGGACCCCCAGTTTGCGCGCCAAAAACGAGCGTGCGCCATCTTTGGACGGTACTACGTCATAACTGTGTTGAGTCAAGGCCAATTGGAAACTAAATGTACGTATATTTGTACATATTTACATACAGACGGCGGTGCTCGCCCATCCACTCAACACAAACAACTCCACAGGGATGTACATTTTCACCGTCTTTTGTTTTTCTTTTTTCGTGTGTGACAGGAGATTTCGCGAGATCATTGTGATAAAGAATAACGAGCATTTTGTCTTGAATTTTTGCATAGCCTAGGACTATCATGGTATTCTTTATCTACAATAGGCTTTAATTAGTCATCAAAGTAAGGTTTTTGTGCGGGAGTGTGTCAGAACATGAACGTGCAGGCCTAGGGTTGGCAAGTTAAGCCTAGGGCTTGTCAAGTGAGTAATTTTAGTATTCACATACCAATGCCTATATCCTACAGGAACGATTGGCCTAGACTGTTGTATTATAAATAATTTTCTACGTCTAGGCCTAGACCCAGGACTGTTTCAGTTTTGTTTTTTGATTGCAATGTACACTTTTCTCGTTTTCTGGCTAGGCGTTAAATGTAAAATGTCCGCCATCTGTTTACATTACTGTAGGCTACGCTAGGCGCTGCTTTGTTTAAAACACCGCCGTCTTGATGTATATCTCGATCCTACTATTATACTATTCCAACATCTTTGGTCTGGATGTATGTTTATCCAGACGGCGTTGGATCAACACAGTTCTGACGTCACAGTCGTTTTTGCCGCTTTAAAAAACTGCTGCTTTTAAAACGGCTATAAATCACTGGATTATTTTTTCACGGAAAAACAAAGTACATATTTGTAATCGGGACGAAATACTTCTTCTAAAAAATCTATTCGTACAGTATTTGGCGGAAGTGGAATATTCCCTATTAATTTTAAAAAATTAAAAAATTAAAGTTAATTTTTTATTTAATTAAATTAAATTTTAAAAAATTCAACTTAGTAATGATTTTTCCACAGAACAACAGAAAATCCGCATAACACATGGCAGCTCAATGCACCAATTACGCTCATCCAACAACGCGGCGGGACTTAAGCGTTTTCCTAGTAAAATTGACAAAAAATTTGTATCTGAAATATTACCCCCCATAGGCCTAATTGGTATTGAAACAATTTAGACTTACAAAAGTTCTTGTTGACCTACCAGTACCACAGAGAGAGAGAGAGAGAGAGAGAGAGAGAGAGAGAGAGAGAGAGAGAGAGAGAGAGAGAGAGAGAGAGATACTAAACGGAAACTGATTTGGTAATTGACGACTGGTGATAGGCGGAGCTTAAGACGATCGATAGGTCACGTGACGAGAGTTAGGATAGATTCTCATTTCCCAATTTTAGGTCTGTTGAAAGGCGCAACACTTATCACTTCTTAACTTTCATTCTATTCATTATTTGGACAAAACTTAGTCCCAAGGCTATTTGACCTTAAAACTTGTCGTAGGCTTTCGCGGCCGGAGTCAATATAAAACACTTGGCTGTCGGGTGTCGCCGCGTCCATGATGGATGAAAACTGACGTTTCGGACCGGTTACACGGTCCATCTTCAGAGTTTAAAAAACACTTGAAGGGTACTTACACAGAACGAACCTACTCGGTCCAGCTCGTCTGTGCAAGTCACCCCCACCAAGTTGTGCAACCAGTTTTGTCAGTCTGAACGCGCATGCGCACTCGCTTCGCGCCCAGCCACTGACGTCACGCTGTTATCTTCTCGCTTTAGCCGCTCTATAGTTGGTTTCCACGTTTTACTGAGCCTATACCCATCTTCCCGGTTGAAATTCTTGGGGTGTTTTTCTATCTCAATCGCCTCGCGGACCAGGCGGGGCCTGTAATTATCGACAACTGACAGAACACGAGTGTCTTCAAAGTTAATACGATGGCACTTACACTGTGTTCTGCCAACGCCGACTTGTCCGTATGCCCTAGTCTTGTATGGCTTAGATGTTCTTTGAGGCGCGTTGAGATTTTTCTACCAGTTTGGCCCACGTAGACTTCGTCGCAAGCTCCACACGGTATCTCATAGACTCCTGGTACGTCTAAGCGTGGGAGCTCATCCTTAGCCGAATTAAACATCGTAGAAAGTTTTCTATCCGTGTTGTAAACAGTGTGAATGTCGTGTTTTCGTAACAGCTTACCAATACGGTCGGTTGTATTCTCCACGTATGGCAAAAAAGCACGAGAAACACGTTCCGGCTGTACTAGTGGCGAAGCTTGCGGTAGGGCTGGTGCACACGGTCTCTTTTCGAATGCCTGTGAAATGTCCCTATTCGTATAGCCATTTTTCAGTAGCATTTCACGAAGTGCTTTGCATTCGTCCACCAGATGTTCCTTGTCTGATATTCTCTCTGCCCTGCATGCCAAGGTGTTCAAAACGGCGCGTTTCTGAGCGGGATGATGGTGCGATTCGGCGTTTAGGTATCGCCCAGTGTGTGTAGCCTTCCTATATACAGAATGACTGAGCGTGCCATCCCCCCTGCGACTGACTAACACATCTAGGAATGGGAGCTCTCCATTTATTTCAACCTCCATAGTGAACTTGATGTTATTGTTTATACCATTGAGATAATTGAGAAAATCTGTTAACTTCTCTCTTCCATGGGGCCACACAGCAAACGTGTCATCAACGTACCGTAAGTAATGAGACGGTTTTAATGTCGCATTATCTAAAGCATTAACTTCGAACTTCTCCATGTAAAGATTAGCCACCGCTGGCGAAACAGGTGACCCCATGACCTTGTTTTTCTATTTTCAAAATATGCTACCAAGTCAAAATATAGTGAATGGCTTTGAAACCTGACTCTTCTAGAAAATCAAAACTATTTTTTCAAATTTTTCTGATCCGGTACACGGCCAATATCGCTACCGCAAAATAATTTCAAACTTCAATTTGCTAAGACTGCTGACTGCTGACTTGCTAAGGGTGTTGTGTTTTTGTAACATTATTTTCATCTGGTTTTCTATAGGCTGACTGAGAGTTTTTTTTTTTTAACAAATGTTAAAAAAAATATTTTCTCTTAAATTGCAGGAAAGACAATTACTATTGTCTTTCCTGCAATTTTTTTCGTTTGGCGGTACTAATCGGTACAAAATACCGCCAAACAAAAAATTTCACAGGAAAGACAATTGTTAAAAAAAATTATCTCAGTCAGCTTATAGAAAACCAGTTGAAAATAATGTCACAAAAACACAACACCCTACGTTGAATGGTGTGCCTTGGCGAATTGAAGTTTGAATTTATTTTGAGGTGGCGATATTGGCCGTTTAGGCCTACCGGATCAGAAAAATTTGAAAAAAAAGTTTTGATTTTTTAAAAGAGCCAGGTTTCAAAGCCATTACCGGCAACTATATTTTGACTTGGTAGCATATTTTGGAAAACAGAAAAACGCGGTCGAATAGCCTTAAGACTGAATAATATTTAGTAAACATATTCCTTCTAATAACTGTTACATATTTTATCTACATTGTTATGTAGGATATAGATAAGGATAATAAGAAGTGTGTACTCACGTAATAAGCTTCAATCATAAGTTTATTATCACTTTATATTCAAGTTAGACATTTTATGTTCCTAGGCTCTAGTCAAGTGGTGCCAACTGTCACGCCACAACTCTGAGAACATATTAACTTACTTTCGCAGGTTGACCAACACTTTAGAGAGTGCACATATGTGACATGCCCCTTTTTTTTTTTTTTTTTTTTTTAAAAGGTTAATTATTGTCATATTATTTTAACTAGTAATGAAATTATCTAGATTCAAATCTGTTATTATTACTGTTATTATGTTGAAAATAGCCAACTGCTACAATAAAGAATAACTACTACTACTAACAAAATTATTAATCGTTACTAAATACTTAATTATATATATGATTATTGATGTGACTTTTAACTCTTAACTGATCTTCTCATCTTGTAACTTGTCATTCCTCTTGGAAACGGAGTGGAACCTTGACTACTCGTCCACTTCTTGTGGTGTTTCGGTCAGCTCTGGCATCCTGCGGACTGCTAGCTGGAGGATTCTTCTGTAAAGTTACTTCAGAACGGTTCAGTACAGGAATTGGTATGTGATTTTTTTTTGGTGAGGTAAGTCTGAAGGGTTCAATTTCTGGAGTTTCCATTCTTACAGGATTTGGTTGAAAAAGTAAAGGAGTAGGAGGATGTGGGCATACTTCTGGAGTGTTTCTTGGACGGAGATGAATGCGGTTCCGACGTAGTGTGCTTCCTTCTGTTGTCTTTACTTGATACGAATTTGGTGTTTTATCCCTTTCGATTACTTGACCTGGTATCCATTTCCTTGTTGCTTTTTGAATTATTATATCTTGACCGTTCTTCAAAGGTTTAAGTTGTTTGGATTTTGCATCAGAGTTCTTCTTTTGCTTGTTCTGGTTTTCTTTTAGGATTTGAAGGGTTTTGTTAGTTTTGAATTTTGGCATCAATGTTTTTGTAGTAGTTGTTACAGTTGTTCTGAGACGTCGACCCATTAGTAATTCTGATGTTGCTGGAAGATTTGCTTTCGGGGTGTTGTTGTATTCCAATATTGCCAGGTGTACATCTTCATTTGATTTGTACGCTTTTACTAATAAGGCTTCAACTGTTTGAATTGCTCGTTCTACCATCCCGTTGGATTTGGGGTACAGAGGGCTTGACGTTACTTTCTGTATATCATAATCTTTCAGAAACTTGTCGTATTCTGTTGATTCAAAAGGGGGTCCATTATCCGAAAATAATTCCCGGGTATACCGTGAGTACGGAAGATGTTTTTAAGAGCATAAATTACCGCTCGAGCAGTTTTGCTTCCAAGCAATCTTACTTCTATGAATTTCGAATGGTAATCTACGAGGACCAGATAGTCTTGACTGTTCACATGCAGAAAATCAATACCCAGCTTTTCCCAGGGGAGCTTAGGAATTGGATGGGGTGTTAAGGGCTGTGTCTGATTGGCTCGCGAGTATCCTTGACATACTGGACATTGACTAACAATGGTTTCGATGTCGTGCATCATGCCAGGCCAATATAGAGAATCTTTCACTTTGTTTTTGCTTGATATTACACCTTGATGTGATGAGTGAATTTTCTGCAATGTCTCTTTTCGTTGACTTGATGGAATGATGATTCGATTGTTGATGTACATCAGACCATTTGATTCGTGTATTCCATCTTGATGTTGCCAATATGGTCGTACTTCTTCAGGTACTTGTGACCTGTGTTTTGGCCAGCCTTCCTTACATAACATCTTCAGAGCACTGAGAACGGGATCCTTTTCAGTTTCGTTCTTCATTAGTTCTATTTTGTCATCTGTTGCACTGATGAGCGAATGAACTGTGCCCGTTTCTCCTTCAAGGTAGTCGGTGTTCACGTAGTTCTTGTCGTCAGGTTGTCGTGACAGCGCATCTGCGACATACATCTGTTTTCCTGGGACGTACTGCAGAGTAACGTTATATCTAAGAAGACGCATTACCAATCTTTGCAGACGTGGAGACAGACTTTCAATCGGTTTCTTCATGATGCCAAGTAGAGGCTTGTGATCTGTTTCGACAACAAACTCAATCCCATAGACATAGTAGTAAAATCTTTCACAGGCATTGACAATTGCTAATAACTCTTTTTCTATTTGGGACCATCTCTGTTGAGTGTCAGTGAGTACTGCAGAGGTGTACGCAACTGGTTTTCCTTCTTGCATGATTACTCCTCCACACCATACTGGCTTGCATCAGCTGATACTACTGTTTTCTTTGATTGGTCGAAGTAGGCAAGAACTGGGGCTTTTGTTACCAAAGTTTTTAGATCTTCGAATGCCTTTTGTTCTGGTGCTTCCCACACCCATTCATTCTTCATGCTTAGAAGACGCCGTAGAGGACTAGTCTTTTCTGACATGTTTGGAATAAACGGTGTCAGGTAAGTTATCATACCGAGAAAACGTTGCAGTTCTTGTTTAGTTTTAGGTGTTGCAAAACAGGAAATAGCCTGGACTTTCTTATAGTCTACTGCTATTCCATGTTCATTTATTGTGTGACCAATGTAGTCTACTTCAGTCACTGCTATTTTTAACTTTTCTCTTGAGAATCTCAGGTTCTTTTCTTCAGCTCTTTTCAATACTTTCTCCAAACGAGCATCATGTTCTTCGATATCTTTTCCATACACAAGTAAATCGTCGATGTATATAAGAATTCCTTCTATACCTTCAAACGCCTCGTGCATTGCTTTTTGCCAGACTTCAGCGGCACTGTTGATACCATAGGGGAGCCTGGTGAAGCGGTACCGTCCCTTAGGTGTGGCTATGGTACACAATTTTGAGCTCTCTTCGTCCAGGGGCAGTTGCCAGAATGCTGTAGAAGCATCTAGTACTGAGAATACTTTTGCTCCTTGTAGCTCTGCGAAGATTGTGTCTGATGTCGGTATTTGATAGTGTTCCCTTTGGATGTATTTATTTAGTTCTCGAGGATCCATACATATTCGGACATTTCCGTTAGGCTTTTTACAATCGCAATAGGATTTACCCATTTTGTAGGTTCTTCTACTTTTTTTAGGATACCTTGCTTTTCCATTTTCTTGATTTCTTTTATTACCTTATCTTTAATAGATAAAGGTATTTTTCTTGCTGCCACTATTTTAGGTTGTGCATCTTCACTCAGCTTTATTTTGTATTCTTTATTTAGTTTACCTAAACCATTGAAAACATTTTCATAGTTGTTTACTATCTTCATGGCATTTGTTCTACCCTGCATGTTGGAGACTTCTCCTGTTGCACTTGTAGTGTGTATTCTAGCCACAAGTCCTAACTTTTCTAATGCAGTAATACCAAGAATTGGTTGGGTTTTTCCTTCTGAGATGTAGAATTCTATCTCTGCTTCCCCTTGTTTGGTTTTACACATGAACTTTGTCACTCCCTTCACTGCTATTTTATGGCTTGTATAGGATGTTATGGTTCTAGTTGCACTGTGTAGTTTTGGTTGTTTTGACATACTTTTTAGACAATCGTCCGGAATTATGTTGACTTCCGAACCGGTATCTAATTTAAAAGATATGTCTACACCTTGAATCTTAATTGTTTCTCTCCACTCAATATTATTCACTTGAGGGTTGGTAGGACCATGTTCTTTAATTTCCAAGACAAATTCTTCGTCTTCTTCTGAAGTTTGGTTTTGTTCCACGGATTGGACACGTTTGCAATTTACACATTTTTGAGAAATGGTTAGGCCTATCGCATTTTGAACAAGTTTTACCATAGGCAGGACACTCTTTAAATTTGTGTATTTTCCCACACCTATAGCATGTCTTCTTCTCTTTTATGTCAAGTTTTTCTGTATCTTTAGTGGTACTATGATTTTTGAATTTGGTTTTGTATTTTGAGGGTTGTAGGGCTACCTTCTTCTTTTGAATTGCATTTGTAGTTTCCCCCTGCAACTCTTTCATTTGTGCTTTACTGTTTCATTTGCTCTACAAAAGTTAATGGCTTTTTCTAGGCCTAGGTCAGGTTCTCTCAGTAACCTTTCCTGGACAGCTTTGTCCAATATCCCTAGCACTATTCTATCTCTGATTAGGCTTTCAGTTTGGGATTCAAATTCACAGGTCGATGCCAGATGTTTTAATTCTGTCACAAATGCATCAACTGTTTCAGTGGGACCTTGAGCCCTAGAGAAAAATTTGTACCTGTCAAAAACAATATTTTTTCTTGGCTTGCAAAAGTCCTCAAATTTTTGAAGTACAATATCTATCTTTTCTTTGTCTGTAGGGTCTGCATAGGTGAATGTATTGTACACGCCTAGTGCTTCATCCCCTATTAGATTTAATAAAATCGAAACCTGAAGTTTGGACGATTTATCTGTTTTTTTCAGAGGCCTGCATATAAATTTCGTACTTCTGCTTCCACCTCTTCCAATTCTCTGCTATGTTTCCTATGAACGAGAGTTCCTGAGGGGGACGAAATTCCATGCTTGTTTTTCTTATTTATTAAGCTAGGCCTTTACTGTTTTGACAGGAGCACGTTTTTACTTGAGGTTAGGTTGACATGTTTTTTATTGAAATCCCGTGAGCACTGGTTTTATTCTTATCCCGACGCTTGCCACCATGTTACATATTTTATCTACATTGTTATGTAGGATATAGATAAGGATAATAAGAAGTGTGTACTCACGTAATAAGCTTCAATCATAAGTTTATTATCACTTTATATTCAAGTTAGACATTTTATGTTCCTAGGCTCTAGTCAAGTGGTGCCAACTGTCACGCCACAACTCTGAGAACATATTAACTTACTTTCGCAGGTTGACCAACACTTTAGAGAGTGCACATATGTGACAATAACGATTATTTCAAATTCTTTGACTCAGCCGTTAGCTTTTTATAACAATGTACACGCAAGCTTGAGGTTTGCAAGTGATAAAATAAAACAAAAATATGCCTTTTACTACTAGGCTATATGCTGTAAACACTAGGAAAACGCTTAAGTCCCGCCGCGTTGTTGGATGAGCGTAATTGGTGTATTGAGCTGCCATGTGTTATGCGGATTTTCTGTTGTTCTGTGAAAAAATCATTACTTAGTTGAAGATTTTTTTAAAAATTAAATTAAATAAAAAATAAACTTAATTTTTTTAATAAATTGTAATTTTTAAAAAGAAAAAAATCATAAAATTGCAATTCTCATAAGAAATAATTATTCGATTGCGCTTAAATTTAACACGAATATATTAATTTATTTAATATATTAATTTATTTATTTATTATTTATTTAACGTCTATCCTATTCAGTTATAAAAACTGATTTACAAAGGAGGACAACTAAATAAATCTAATTACATAGATGCAGAAACAACAATAAATTACATTTTTGTAAATATTTGAAATAGTAGCATTACAACAACAATTAAAATTAAGGTTCTGTGAAAAACTTATTACAATAGGATAAAGCATGTAGGTGTTATAAGGCAAAGAATTGTTTTAAAAAAGAAAAAACCCGTAAAATTTCGATTTTCATGAGAAATAATTTTTCGATAACGCTCAAATTTCACACGAATATCTAATTTCATAAAATTAAGCTTCTGTGAAAAAATCATTACAATCGAATAAAGCATGTAGGTGTTATAAGTCGAAGACATTTTTTAAAAATCGAAAAAAATCGTAAAATTGCGTTTTTTATGAGAAAAAATTTCCCGATTGCGCTCAAAAACGTGGCAGTTCTAAGTTCAGAGATTTCGAAGGCCTCCATGAAATTTCATCGCAATCGGAGTATCGGTTTAGCCGGAATCGTGTTAACAGACACACAAAAATACAGAAAGAAAGAAAGAAAGAAAAAAAAAACATTCCGAATTTTTTCTCCAGTGTAGTGAAATGGAATCTTTGCTTCGCTCGCTACGCTCATCCAATAACAAATAACTAATAACCTTATCAGTTATCATCAAGATCAAATAAAGAGTTGTTTGGGGCACTTCCCAAGTTCCTCGCTGTTTGATGTGAGAAATTATTCTAGCAGGGTACTTGTTCATTAACGGGACCCCCTCCAAAAAATTGTAAAAATTCAGTAAAAACATTTCATTACTTCATTAGACAATCATAACTACTACATCTACTCCATCTGAGTTTCAGGAGGTCAGGAAAACACAATTATTTCAAACAAAGCCTCGAAAACATTCTTTACATCTACCTACTTTGCGCCAGGAGTGACACTGCCTACGCCAACATACTCCACCTACAAAACCTTTAACGTCGCTATTTTAAAGTGGCTCCATCATAACTGACCTTATTTCAGATCTGCCCACAATTCACATATGTTATTCCTGAAAGTGTGCTTTTTAATAATTGCCATGGGAGAAAGTATGTTCCAGAATTAAATTTTGAGGAATCATCATTTTAATGAGATGGAATTTCCTATCTTCTAACATGGTAGGTGAGCAAAAATCCACACTTCTGTTCACTAAATGTGTCGTAGAACATCCAAAATATTCAACACATTATTAAAAAATGGCTTAAAATTTTCGTTATTCCATCCTCTAAACAACAAGCTTTAGAAACAATCACCTTCCCGAATTAATTCTCGCGATATCGTAGATCAAAGTTACCGCATACTTTAAAAGAAGTCGAAGTGCCTGAAAGACTTGGCAACGCTGCGTGACGTCATGCACTGTGACGTAGCGCCTAGGCTGGGAGGTAGGCCTACAGCAGTTGCCACCGCGAGAGATGAGGACAATGCTCACGGAGCAATCCGAGAACATCATTGACCGGCATGAAAACATAATACCTATACGCTCTGGTCGTTTTATATTATTGTTATATTATTACGAGAAAAAAGATGCCAAATTGAGATAGTTGAGAATTGACTTTATAGCCTATAGCCCTAGCCAAACGTTGAGGGAAGAATGTCTTCTTCGAGTAATTTCCAATGAAAAGTTATAAAAATCACACCCGTCACAGATAATAAGTGAATAATAACGATAGGATGAGTAAAAATAAGTAAAAAAGTTTTCCCAATCGGGACTCGAACCGGCGACCTCTGGCGTGGAAAGCGAGTACTCTAACCATTGGGCCAGCGGCGCATACAGTGTCCGATCTGTCCAGAGCGATACTTTTGCAGCCCAGAAGATATGCACGCGGACTCAAAACGATCATAAAAGTTTTGTGATGGCAATTAGGAGACTTTTAATTCTTTTAAAGCCTACTGCCAATATTTCTTGAATGAAATTGACGTCTGTACATAGCATGTGTACGCAATTACTGTTTACTTTGGTATGAAACACTTTTGAGGTGGCAGTTCTCTCGACACATCCACTCGGTCTCCGGAAGCGTTATCTGTACTGGGCGCGACGTATGCATACTTTTCACAGCTAGGATTTCGGATACGCTCTTATCGATTATATTCTAGAACTAGCGCGGCGTACTACAACTAGGTGGAAAGTTCGACTAACCTAACGAAAGTACACAGAAAACTTTGGAGAAAATGGGCTGCGTACGTCGCGACCGGTACAAATAGCGCTTTACTGAATGGGAAGTTAGCCTGTGCCATGTTGCCAAGCCAGGGCCAAGCCAAATACCAGGTTGACCAAACTCTCGAGAAGAAATATCCAACTATTACATATCGTATATTTATTGTTTGTAATTACATGGAAGCCAATCATATTGTATGTTGAATGTTTAACGAACACAGCATTAATTCGTCCATAGGCCCATTAGCCTAATTTAGTGATTAACGTGTTACTTTGATGAAACGTTTCGATTTCCGAGGTTGGCAAATACTTACTAGTCAGTTAGCAACTGTACCAATAAGAGATGAAAATAAATATATTTTCCTAAAATGTAACAATTAAAAATAAATTAATACTTACAGAAGTAAAATTAATTACAGTTGTGAAATTATCTGATATAAAAATACCATGTAGGCCCTATTTTATCAGTTGTAGCTGAATAATGATATTATACTCTTGAGTCCGTTGGTACACTCGCTCGAGCCACTTTAAATATAAAGGACTGTCAATGGAAAAGTACTTTCGTTTAAAATAGCGACGTTAAAGGTTTTGAAGGTTCATTTGGTGTCCGTGAACGTCAATGTCAGCTGCACGGCGACGACTGCTCTTATGTAGGCCTAAGCGTTCCAATGGACTTTACTCACAGCCTGAGTCACGTTGAACGTGTGAGTCAAGTTCACTGTCAGACTCATATTCAACTCCTCGCAAGTTGTAATTATTTATTGTAAACAGAAATAAGTAAAAAAACGATGATGGGGGTACCAATTAACAAACAATTGAGGGGGATCCCGTTAATGAACAAGTACCTCTAGCAGCATTGTTGGTAGGCCTACCGCCTACCTACATAGTTGCCCAGCTACAATACTTAATATGATTTTGTTCCCACTTGGGGTAAAACACTTGTGACCATGAATAAGCTTCTTTACCATTGTAGGAACAGTTAACAAGTGGTAGGAAGCAGTTTGACACAGCTGCAAAGTGTGCAGAAGGTTGATACTACCAACATATCAAACTCATAAACCCTAGAAATCTCTAAAAGCTTACAAAATCAATCTAGTAATGCAGAAATGCCTTAAATACGAATGTTTCATAATTTCTTGAAATATTTCAATGTACCCTTGAAAGTTTCACTTTGAAAGTTTCAATTTGAAAGTTTCAACACTTCGATCTCTAGTTTTGTAGACTAGTTTTGAACGTATTTCATATTTGTTTCTAACGTAGGCCTACTGGCCAGCCAGCTGTGATTTGGATCGAATGCACATCTAATTTGGGAACTTTTTCAGTTGGTATGGACCGGTTTTACAAAACTACTTACGTTTGGTTAGTCGACCTTTCCGGACTAGTTACCTGCCGCGCTTGTTCTAGGATATTTTTGATAAAAGAGCGCACCCGAAATCCTTTTCGTTACAAAACTACTTACTGGTAGTTGTTTTTCAGTGTTTTTGTTCTCGATTAGCCAAGTTGCATAAATATGAGACGTTAACCAATATCCAAGTGTTTTTGTTGGAAAAAAAAAAACAGTTAAAAAACCGATCCATACTAACCGAAAAAGTACCCTAATTTGCACATGACACTGCAACTTGCAAGCCTAGAACGCTGCAACATTTGTATTATGTCTATGCAGTTATTGATGATACATTCTACTTAAAATTATATTCTTACCGTGTAAGCTATATTATAATATACATTAAAGCCCAAATGCTTTGTGAGAGAGCAACCGAGGCCGGTCTCAAGGATTTTCAAACGTGACAGTGGCTTGGAGTGAGTTGAGTTCACAAAACACCCGAAATTGAGAGCCGATAATAGCAATCCGCCGTCAGTTAGTGAACTCGCATTACACGTTCATTTCACGCCGTGAAAAGCCAGTGAGAAAACTCGAGAATAGGGGTCCGGTAATACAGTAGCTAGGGATAACTTCGGTTAACTGGTTTCGATCCAGTTTTGAACGCAACCGAAAACAATATAACTTCAAATTCTAAAACAGTTTTTCAAAAAAAAAAAACGTAAATGGTTGCCAGACATGCAAGGGAAACTTCCTAGGTTATCTAAACGCAAGTGAGTGCCAGTTTTCAGCTGTAGGGCTAATATTTTCAAAATCGAGATCACCCATCCCAACCAACCAGGTCACTTGCTTTCCCGATCGTAAATATGCCAATAAATTAGAGGCAATAAACATCCTCGTCACTCCTAACTAGGACTGGGCTATGACATATCATTCAATTATCGATATCATACGAAAATTTTCGATACATCAATTATCAATATATATCATAAGAGTGGGTCTATTTTTCATAATTTTTGGTCAAATAGGGTTGATAAGGTATCACCATAAACGATTTTTACGATCTCACAATCGCGTTTTAAGACTTGGCACCTCCGCCAAAATTACGATTTTTTTTATTTTTTGTGTAAATTTCGATATGCAAATGTCGATACCGTATCGAAATATATATTTTTTGTCCAGCTCTTCTCCTAACCCACATCATTTTTTATTTATTTCTTTATATTTATTTTTTTACCGGTTTTAAACTAGTTTTGGTGTTTGGAATCGCTAACCGATGTCATCCCTAACTGTAGCCAAATTATTAGTTTTGGTTTCGTGTCAGTTTTCAATTTTGTCATGCGTACAATTCTATTACCGCTCCTGGTAGTAATCTAAACTGAGAACAACACTACTAACACTCATCTTTTTGTTGCGCTGTTCCAGTAACAGTGTAGGCCTACTGCTCTTTTTGTTTGTTTAAATCCATATTTGCCATTTTGTGTTTGGCGGTGATTCAATTATAGTATTTTCTGGTTTTCTATGATCAATTCTTGCCCATTTTGTGAAATTAAATGATTTGCACATCCAGTTTTATCGTCATTTACTCTTACTTACTAATCTTTGTGATGAACTGGTGATAAGTTTTTTTTTTTTTTTACAAATTTAATGTCTTTGCAGGTATTGGAGTTAGCTGGAAACGCGTCCAAGGATCTGAAAGTGAAGCGTATCACCCCTCGCCATCTTCAGTTGGCTATCCGAGGTGACGAAGAGTTGGACAGTCTCATTAAGGCTACCATCGCCGGCGGAGGTGAGTTGGTTACCAGTGGGGCTTCTCTGGTTCATTGGTTGTCACATTAGTCTATTATTACACAAACTTAGTAGTTACTTCAAAGTTTTGATTTACTTTAGCCATAGCTGCTCAGTAGATAAATATGGTCTGGGTCTAGTACTGTACACGTAATTAATGCAGGGCTGCCGTTTTAACGGATTTTATCCGTTTTTACGGATATTTAGGGTGCAAAACGGATAAACGGATTTTTAGTCTTATTTACGGATATTTCGTTTATTACGTTTTCTATGCTTATTTTCGTATATTTGAATCTGCGCGGGCTTATTTCGATTGTAAACATTGAAGGCGGGGCGATAATCGATTCGACTTTAGAAAGGGGGCGGAGCCGTGTCCCAGACATTGTAGAAACTGCTTTTGTGTAGTAGTAACAGCCAGAACAGTTGCTTTTGGGAGTATGCAAGATAAATTGAACAGCCAAGGACAAACAATGGAGATTGGAGCCTACAAAATTGTTTTCTTTCGTTTTTGTTTATAAAGTTAGGATTTTGTGATCTTAAACATGAAAAATAGAATTAGTATATGAAAAAAATGTTATTAACAAGTTCTGCAAGACTGCAATGTTATTAATAGACACAACACATGGGCCTAGGTCAAAATTTGATGCAACATTCCTAGGGCCAAGGCGGCTAGGCCTAAGAATTTTTTAACCTGGTCAGATTTAAAACAGATTTTCTGTAAGTTAAATAAGTAACATTTTACATTTTTATTCAATCTTTTCAAGCAACTACGGATGTTTCAGGCTCATTTATTCTCGTCTGTGCATAGGCCTAGGCCCTTGGCAACTTTTAGGTTATGATGGTAACAAAATATAAACATCGCATTTAGCCTACATTTAAGTAAATATTTAAAATAGTAATATTACAACAATGCATTAAAATCTCAACAAATTTGGTAACAAATAAAAAGGATATGAAATGCAATTAATGAATGAATCAAATATAAAAAAGGGTGGGGAATAAAAAGAAAGAAAAATGTATTTTTTCTATTGTGTAGCTTATGGTGGTAAAAATGTGTACACCACAACGACTTTTCCTTTTTACCATTTTTGTATTGTATCATAGAAATTACCGTTTTAACTTTTTGGATATTTAGCGTTCATCAACTGGATTTGAGCTAGCTAGCTACTTCAATTGACTACTTCTGTTAAGTCTAGGGATGTGCGGGTACCCGAAAAACGGGTAATTTTCGGGTAGGTAAAATTACCCGACCTTGGGTCGGGCCGTCAATTCCTACCCGAAAAAGTTGGGTCGGGTAGAAGTAATAAAGAAACACGCCAATCTGCTCCTTTTAAACCTCCCGCTCAGACGCCAAACGAACAGCTGACGTCGGAGCGGACCAATCGCTACGACGTGGGCGCGGCTATGCTATGATGCTGTGTCCTTGGCTCTTCCGGCGCTGTCCCCGCTAAAGTAATGGGCCCTACTGACCATCATTACTCGTCTTCTGGTTATTCAACGCTAATAACGGCATAAAGCAAGTTGAATATTACGTACGTAGGCGAATGGTGAAAAAGAAATCGTCTAATGCCTAGGCGGCAGGCCTAGAACAAAAGTCCGATTTAGTGCGCATCGTTGCGCGCAGCAGAGCGTTGGGCGGAGTCAGACCGAAAGGCTGGTGCAAACGCGCGATTTTGTCAGATGCAAGGCTGGTACAAACGCATGATGATGATTTCGTCGCCCGGAAGAGAAAAATACGCGATCGCATCGGTTTTTCTTGGTGTTTTCGTATCGGAAATATAAGAAAACGATCGTTACGATATTATTTCCGAGAATAACGAACGATTGATGCAGGAAAACGATAATAGCGGGGCTTCACTGTACTAGGCCTAGGCATACTCAAGCAATAGTTCATAAGACGCCGATTTGGATGTTCTTCGTGTCAATACAGCCCAGAGTGGCTACCTGCAACCAATGCAAAACTGTTTTGTAGGATTTTTTTTTTTTTAATGAATTCACAAATAAAAAAATTTCACTACCCGAGCTCGACCCGAGCCCGAGGGTACTTCAATTACCCGACCCGAGCCCGACCCGAGTTCAAAAACCACTACCCGCACATCCCTAGTTAAGTCTCTTACATTCAATTAGCAAGGGACCTTAACCTTACAAATCCCACTTCTAAAATGCTTATTAAGTTTGTCGAGTGGAGATTGTACAACAGAATTATGCAAATATGAAACTAGTCTAGCCTACGTCCTCCCTCTCCCCCCAAATATATTTGGTTAGGCCTATGTCTTTTGGCTCTAAGATTTCATTATCAGTCTATCTCTGCTTCCAATGCAGAAGGTCCAGGGTTCTATTCCCGATCTAGGCAGAAGTTTTTAAACTTCTAATTTGGACTTGAAAAGTCCACAGTTCTTGTCTTGGGAATTAGTTACCGTAATGGTGACTTTAAGAGCCGTCCTAGCAACGAGGCACATCATAAATTCAAAGTTGTTGTTGGACTTGTTGATTCTGGCGATGATCTGCGGGTGTTTGCACTTTCCATACCACTGATTGCTATATTTTCTATTAAATAAATATTGATCTTTGGTTGGTTTATCGCTCACTCGTTGATTGCGTCGGGGCCTACAGGGTTGGCTTGGTCGTTTTGGTTTAATGTCTCTCACCGAAAAGTACTATACCCTATAGGGAGGGCAGTGCGAGCCTAGAATTTTTAAGCCGAGCCGAGTATTAAAAAAAGCTTGATTTTCGAGCCGAGCTTTTTCAAAAAATAAATAAAAAAAAAAATTAAATTAAATTAAAAATGGTTAGGCTACATATTTTCTAGGGATGTCATCGGGTACCCGGTTCTAGAAATTACCCGGAGCCGATTATAAGATCAGGGTATTTTTCGCAACCGTTTTTAGGCTAATTCACGGGTTTATTATTTTACGCGCTACGTCGATGCGATCTTTCCCGCGGAGCCTGCCCGCTGCCTGCAGAGTCGATAAAGAAGACCCGGGGAAACTTCTTTGTCGACTCTGCTAAAGAGTAACTCGAGTTGACAACAGAGCGCGTTGTAAGCCAACACGTGACACCTGCGCGAACTACAAGTGCGTTCGGTCGATCCAACCAACTCGACTCACAGCTGACGAAGAACAAAGATGGTCGGTGTGGAACTAGTTGGAAGAATTATTGCGATGTGATCATGTTTCTACGATCACGACGCATTGGTTTGTTATTCCTTGGCTTATCTCCTTTCTTTCCTAGGCTTATTTTGCGACGAAAGCTTCAGCGCGGGCTATAGTGTGATAGGTTTTCCCACATGAGAGAGAGAGAGAGAGAGACACACACATTTGCATTCTAGGCCTAGGTCTATCGCATTCTACTGCGTCGACCGTCGAGTCGACTGTTGATCGCTGGCTCAAGCTGCCGCATTCTTCCGCGAAAGTCTTCGTTGACAAGACTGTCTGTTGAGTGTTGATAAAAATGAGCGCGTGTACTGCGTGTTTTTGTAGGCTCGGCCCGAATAAATTGAGCATAAAGCCAAGCTCGGCTCGGCTCGAATAAATCGAGCCTAAAATCAAGCTCGGCTCGGCGCGAGCTCAAAACTGAAGCTCGAAAAAGCTCGAGAAATCTAGTACTCGCACAGCCCTAGTACTATATGACTTGAGTGGGTAGACTCTTAATACGAATTTATTTATTAGATGTACTAACTTAATAGTATTGTGTATTTTTTGTTTTCAGGTGTCATTCCTCACATCCACAAATCTCTCATTGGAAAGAAGGGATCTCAGAAACCAGTATAATCATCGGAAAGTTTATTCCACGTACGAGTGAAGTGAAGTTCATATTTTATTGTGTTAGACTAATGAAATGTGTTCCGACGGGTGTTGTCCGGGCGTACTTATCTTATAACCAAGACTAAGTTATTAGCCTAGATCTTTGACTACTAGTTGTCCACAGTTTCGCTGGACAAACATCCAAAAATATTTCGCAATGATCACAACATCTTAATTTTAATCCGTTTCCTTGAACAAGCCAGTGATTTTGGCTTCAAAATAAAAATTTGTACCTTGAGTATGATAGTGTGATGTATGCAAGTTTAAGTAATATGAATACCAGTTTTGATAGGCTAAGTATGTTTATATTCCTTGTGTAAGCCTACTCATTTTTCCATTTTTCAGTGTGTATGTGTCATTAAGTTAGTTTAGTTTTTCATTGTCATTGTTACGACATTCTCGAGTATTACTAAATAAATCATTTCATAACAAAACTGTTTTAAGTCTTATTTTATGGCCCTGTTTTTGTACCCTCTTCTCTTCATGTGTACTAGGGATGTGCGAATCCTGAATTTTGAGTTCGGTTCGGTTCCGGTTCCGGATAGTAAAATTATTCGATTTTCGGTTCGGTTTCGGTTCGGATAGTTTAGGCTTGAAATATATGTAAAATAAGTGGGAAAGGGCCTAGCTTGACTTTTTTTCCCATATCAAAATAATTTGAATACATAATGAATTAAGCATTGGCCTAGGCCTAGGCCTAGGCCCTAATTTAAGAATTTGAGTTTGTTCCAAGGTTCAAGGTAGGGCCTAGCCTAGGCTCCTCAGAGGCCCTAATAAAAAACCAAGGATCTTTGTTACGTTCATCAAATTTTAATAGCCTACAACAAATTTTCGAAGCAAATGCAGATTGATAAAGCCTAGGCCCAAGTGCAGTCAATAGCAGTTGCTGTAGGCTAGGCCTAGGCCCTAAACTAGGCCTAGGCTCTGAGGATAGCCCTAGACCTAGGGATAGTAAAGAGCATTCATAATTTTGCAATATTTTACCGCTCTATGTCACTTTCCATCGTAAATTGAGTAATAACTTGTAACTAGGAATCATAATAATAATACGTAGGCCTAGGCCCTAGGACTATGTGCTGTTCACGGCAGAAGTAGGGTTAAACCAGTCATAACGATATGTAGTTTACGTCGTATTTCGATTGCGCTGCACCTGCAAATATTACTACCACGTATATTAGGCATACTAATTGCCTCGAATAATACCGAAAGTGAGAAACTAAAGGCTCCTTGCCCAATTATATTACAAAATAGACTAGCGTAAATTCAGTCGTTGGCAGTGTGGACAGCAACATAAATCCATTATAAATAAAACATCGCCTCAGTCTCAAGGTCGTGTGACGTGTTTAATATCGATAGTCGAACAGTGGTCGTCAAACTCGAAAAAGACGATCAACGTAGCGGTGTCGATTCAAGCAAAGCCTCCTAGAGCTCTGCGCAGTCTCTGGTGCGCACACCACGAGCGTGATAGCGCAGTCTACAGCACGCTCCGTGCCAGTAGTCGAGGTTTGCGCGCGCAATTCAAACTATCCGAAACCGAACCGAAGTCGGTTCCAATTTTTCGCGCATCGGTTCGGATATGAATTATCCGAACCGAACCGAAATTTCGGTTATCCGCACACCCCTAATGTGTACCATAAACACATTTTTGTGTCCCTCAAAGTGTCATGCTAGAAGTAGAACCATTGGTCCATTATATACTTTACTAGTACCTATATAAAGGTGTGTAGTGTGTACCCGCCTGTAGCTGACATTTCCCCATGGATTACTAGTGAAACTATTACAGCATTGTGATATGGCTTATTCCCCTTCTATGTCTTTCTTTTACGCGTTGGTAAAGTGCAACTATATTTTCTTCAATAGTCTCGTTATCGGCACCGATTCGGCGATTTTGTAACAAGATCTCAATTTTCCGGAATCGAATATTGATACTAGGGATGTTTGAGGTTATTAAATTCGCAAAACGTTAAGTAAAAAAAAAAAAAAATGCTAATTACTTTTGGATCCTACACAAACACGGGCTAACAGATTAGGCCGATAATTTTCTAAAAGTGCTCAATTTTGGTATTGGTGCTGGGTCCCAGGCTGTATTAAGACATCTTGTCTGTTACACATGGTGGAAGTGCCGGGTCATGAAATGCAAGAGTGAGAATAAAACCGTTGTTAATTATTCATCTGCCGGTCATAAGTACAAAATTACGATTTTTGTTGTAAAACCTAGGCCTCCGCTACCTAAATTTATATTAAAAAAAAAAAAAAAAAAAAAAAAATTTAGAAAATGGGGCTTATCACGTTTGAACGCGATTAGTTCAAGGGGTTAAACGTTTACGAAATTAAACGCTTTTTCCCATCCCTAATTGATACTATTGTGATTTCACATTTTTCAAGCCTTGTAGGTTGACAAAGGGTTGACCTCTTGACAACTTGCTGTGATAACAAAATTACGCACATAAAATACAGCCCAAACTGTCTTGATAACAATTTAAATTTAGGCAAGTGAGGTCACATAAGGCCTAAGCTTCCAATTCTGTAAATGGAGTCACGTCTAATGCCTGCAAGATTCATAGATCGTGGTTGCCCGCCGACGACCGACAATACCACTTTGACATCTGCAACTCTGTTGATACTTACTAGTAAATTTTGTTCACTTTATTTACCGTATGCCACTGAGGTTTTGTGCCGGGATCGGACCTTTGGAATTTCATATTGCAGGTGTGGCCATCTTCAATTACAGGTGGCCGGACATGTCATCGATAAAGTGTTACAAATATTGATCTAGGGTACCAAGATCACTGTGTCCCGCGCCTCCGGGTCGAGCTCATTCTCTGTTTTAGGTGTGTGCCGTGGATATGGGCACCGTACAACTCTGTTCTCGCCGGCAACCGTGATGAACACATCTCCTGAATAAACTTACGGTCGAAAGATCGAGAACACTTCGTCGTGGCACACCTCTTCTTTTTTCTATTTTATTTATTTATTTATTTAACGTCTATCCTATTCACTATTCAGTTATAAAAACTGATTTACAAAGAAGGACAACTAAATAAATCTAAATACATACTGTAGATGCAGACACAAATGAACTACATTTAAGTAAATATTTTAAATAGTAATATTACAACAATGCAATTAATTAATAAATCAAATATAAAAAAGTGGTGGAAAAAATCGAAAAGAAAATGACTAGATCTAGAAATAACTCGTGGTTCACGTGCAAGCGCTGAATCACCTGCATTCCAGTCGGCCAGGGCTTTCGTGTTGGTAGGTTAACTACAGTTACCAATGCTATGTGAACAAATCTCAGCTTAACTACAGAACCTAGTTAGTTTAACTCCAGTTAGCAGCTTAACTGGGTTGTTACAACTCAGTTAAGCCGTTAACTGCAGTAAATATTTCCCGTGCACGTGATATTTCTCATGATTCTATGCAAACATCTAACTGCAGTTAATATAACCATAGTTACGCATTGTTTGTAGTGTGAACAGGGTATTTACTGGTCTCCATCATAGTGGTTATTTTATATATATGAGAATATTGTTGCGTAGTGGAAATGTGGGCCTAATCAATGGTACAGTAGTCAAAAGTCATGTAAATCAGGTTACTGGTTACACTCTAAATCAAAGTAGGCCTACGTGCTACGTTGACTATTTTTAGGGATGGGCCTATGGACTAGGTATTGAATATGGCTGTCTATTATTGAAGGGTGATAACAGGGGCGGATTGGGGAAGAAAACCGGCCCGGGCAATCCGTTGTGAACGGCCCAAAATTATGAGCGGAAAACCGCGGGGCCTGGTGCAAAGCCCCAGCCACCGGAGGCCTTTTTGCCAAAGGCGATTTTTTTTTTGAGATATTATTAGTTAGTTCCCGATTTCTAGGCTCAAAAAAGACATTTTGAGGGCCTTATCCTGCTCCTCCCTAATTATGCCACTGCCTTCACTGCATACCTTCAGGCACCCATTCGCGTCCTATCCTATCCTATTTTAGCGTGTTGTTTTTATATCCCGAAATTTTTGTAACAATCAAAAAGCGTGGATTTTATGAGTTTTAATGTAAAGAGTAAAGACGGATGTTTGTAAAAATTCTTATAGCCCATGGCTTGAGAGCGTGCGCCGATAACCTAAATATAGTTGTCCTAAGCAAGTAGTAGTAGTGGACTAACATCTTATTGGATGAGCGTAGCGAAGATTTCATTCGACTACACTGAAGAAAAAAATCCGGAATGTTTTTTTTTGTATTTTTTTTTTGTATTTTTGTGTGTTTGTCCACACGATTCCGGCTAAACCGATACTCCAATTGCGATAAAATTTTCTGGAGACCTTTGAAATCTCTGAACTTAGAACTGCACGGTTCGAAAAATCGATCAAAAAATTATTTCTCATGAAAATTGCAATTATATGATTTTTTTCGATGTTCTTGTTTATTCTGTTTGTATTTTTGTGTGTTTGTTATCACGATTCCAGCTAAACCGATAATCCAATTGCAATGAAATTTTCTGGAGGTCTTCAAAATCATTAGACTTAGAACTTCCACGTTTTTGAGCGCAATCAAAAGATTATTTCTCATACAAAACGCAATTTTACGATTTCTTTTCGTTTTTCTTATTTCTTCTATTTGTATTTTTGTGTGTTTGTTAACACGATTCCAGCTAAACCGAAACTCCAATTGCGATAAAATTTTCTGGAGGCCTTAAAAATCTTTGGACCTGCCACGTTTTTGAGCGAAATCGAAAGATTATTTCTAATGAAAAACGCAATTTTACGATTTTTTTCCCGTTTTTCTTATTTTTTCTGTTTGTATTTTTGTGTGTTTGTTAACACGATTCCGGCCAAAACGGATACTTCAATTGCGATGAAATTTTCTGGAGGCCTTCGAAATCTCTGAACTTAGAACTGTCACGTTTTTGAGCGCAATATAAAACTTATTTCTCATGAAAATCACAAGTTTACATTTTTAATGATTTAAAAAAAAATCTTTTACTTATAAAACCTACGTGCTTTATCCGATTGTAATGATTTTTTCACAGAACCTTTATTTTACGAATTGATATATTTGTGTGAAATTTGAGCGTAATATAAAAATTATTTCTCATGAAAATCGCAATTTTACTATTTTATTTTTATTTTTAACATTTCTTTGACTTATAACAACTACAATGCTTTATCATATTGTAATGATTTTTTCACAGCACCTTAATTTTATGAATTAATAAATTCGTGTGAAATTTGAGGTCATCGAAATATTATTTCTCATGATAATCGCAATTTTACGATTTTTTTCGATTTTTAATATTTCTTCGACTTATTACACCTACATGCTTCGGTACTTTATCAATTCAATTACAGTTGCTAACTACTTGTTCGACGATAGTAAATTTTTTTTAAACAATATAAACATTTTCAATCCCTAATAAACATTTTTTTAAATAAACAATATTTTTTAACTTCATATATAACAGGTGGCGCGATAATACAACCTACCCGGTTGACGCGCCCCTGATCCTCATGTCGTTGTAAAATTTAAAACAGTATTACCAAGCGTGTTCGCAGGCCATTAGCAATGGGAAAATGAAATCAATTTAAATACCATTTGCAAAACACATGGCAGCTCAATGCACCAATTACGCTCATCCATCAACGCGGCGGGACTTAAGCGTTTTCCTAGTATTACAACAAGTATTGTTTTAACTTATCTGAATATCCTATCTCCATTGTTTTGACTAGTTTACTATTTACTACTACTAATTTACCCCTAACATCTTTAAACTACTGTATTCAACATTTAGGTCAACCATTCAAAATTACCGATACGACGCCTCCTTTATACTCAGACTAAGCATTTCGGCCGACCGGCCCTACCAACAGACCGGCCCACCGGGCATTCGCCCGGTTGCCCGGCGGCCCAATCCGCCCCTGGGTGATAATCGTACTCCATTAATAATTGATATTTATCTATTCTATGGTGGTATTTCCAACCATGAGTCAGGTGGGAGGGTCCCACTCTACCACATTTACACACTAGCCTGTTCTTCCTCGGTATTCTCTTCTTCACTTTCTTCATTCTCGGGGATCTCCACCAAATTACCCCATATTTTCCCTTTTTCCTTTCCACCTTTCTTGACTTCTTTTTCTAACTTGTATCAAATACAGAAAGGGGTAGCCGATTTAGCATTAGGATAGATGCGAACGCAGAGAGCGGTAGCGGCGGTAGGTTCCACCCGCAGTGTAGGAGCGCCATTCTCTGCTACCACGACTTTCGAATCCACGCATTGTGTAGCACGCAGAATAAAAACTTGGTGCATAATATTGTTCGGGTTTATGGATTCACAGGACACCACAGGCATTAACACACTTGAAATTAATGGTCAGAAAGTTGTTTTTATACTTGATTTGCTTAGATATAAAGTATTTATATGGATCTTTCAAAAGCTTTTGACTGTGTGGAGTATAATACATTAATAAGTAAACTGTTTTCATATGGAATTAAGGGAAATGCCCTGCAATGGATATTTTCGTATCTACATGGAAGGACGCAATATGTAGAAATTTCTGACCATTTGAACAAAAAAACTAAATCTGAGAGGAAATATATTAAACTGGGAGTACCACAAGGATCAATACTAGGGCCTTTGTTTTTCAATATACTAATAAATGACATGCCATGTGCAATAAGTGAAGGGGATATGCTTTGTATGCAGATGACGCAACCACCACCCTTGCTCATGCACTTATAGAAACATTAGAAAAGACCGCTTTTATCAGTTTTAACGAAGTGGCGCAGTGGCTGCAACCAAATAACCTAATAATGAATAATAAGAAAACTAAATGTATGATATTCCCAAGGAAAAATATGGAAGATCAAAATATTTGTATCAGGTTGTGTGATGAAGACCTTCCTATTGAACAAATAGACACAGCAAAGTTCTTAGGACTGTATATTGACAAGTGCTTATCGTGGGACATCCACACTGATTATGTAGCAAATAAAATAAGCTCCAATATATATGTCTTACGTAAAATGAAAATATATGCAGATAGAAGTTTGCTGTTAGTAGTGTACTATGCCCTGATTGAGTCACATTTGAGCTATGGATTAATAGCGTGGGGTAATACATCAAAAAACAATTTTCATAAGATCTTTGTCATGCAAAAAAAAGCTTTAAGAATACTAGATAAAATTAAGAAAGGGGATACATGTAGAGGACATTTCAAAACGTTGAATATTCTTACTCTTGCATGCCTCTATATTTACAAAGTAATATTATTTTTAATTAATCATAGGGGAGATATAAAAAAAACATCAATATTCATAATTGCAATACTAGGAGGAAAAATGATATATTTGTGACATCCCATAGGCTGGCTGTATATGAGAAAAGCCCCACATATGCAGGAATAATCCTTTTTAATAAGCTACCTGCCATTATCAAAAACAAACCAACTGATACATTTAAAAAGGATCTTAGGACATTTCTTGTTGAAAAAGAATACTACGATATTGAGGAGTTCTTGGCGGACAATAATAATATGTCTTGACAATACAATTTATTTTGCATATTATAGATGCCTAGACTTATATTATATAGTAGCCTATCTTATATTAGTGTAAAAGTATATATTTTTATTGTGTATTGTATTGTTGTAAAAGTGTATTTTGTAATTAATGTAAATTAGTTTTAGTATTTCTATACATCCTAACAATATATGCTAGTATTAGGTATACAAAACAAGACAATAAAATGAAATGAAATGAAATGAAATACAAAAACTACATTATTAACTTCGTATAGTTTACCATTGTAGGCAGTTGACCATGCCAAACACAACACAATTCATGCAACTAAAATACAGAGTAGAAACTTGTACAACACAAAAATATCAAATGCAGCAGTCCGATTACTATATATTATAGTAAAATGAAAAAAAAAATGCTGACAATAAATTATTCATACAAGTACTCTAGATATGTGTGTGCCTGCATGGAGCCAATAAACTCGCAAACAATATTTCATACTTATTTTAAGGATGTATACTTACATTTGTTTAATTTGTAGAAATCTGAACAGTGATGGTGCATTTTATTTTTAAATGCAAGAGGACATGGTGCACGATGTCCCAGCCATCGCAAACAATTTTACCTAATTTCCAAATGTACTTGGCTATGACAATAAGCAATGCGTCTTTTCAGCAATCTGGTAATTAATCCACCGGTTATCGAAAATGTCTGTAGGCCTACATCATGTTTTGGCATGCAACAATGCACAGATTTGAAAGTGACAGTAAGGAGATAGTGGCGCGCCTAGATTCGTTGGGCGGAAACTACTACTCTGCGTTCGCCATCAAATCACCCATCCTTCCTGTATTGTACCTCAAAAGTATTTGCTTTGCTTGTATTTCTTCTTTTCACATCCATTGCAGACTTATGATTTTGGTACATACTTTTCCCACCTCAACCTGCTCGTTTCCCGCGTCATGTTCAAATTATGTCTTCGGAATCCTGTCCTGCATCGCCTTATGTCTAAACCACCGCAACCAATAATATTGAGATAAAAATGAAGTACCATCTAATGAAATATTTTTTGAAATCAATGTAGGCCTACCACACATATTTTAATTTTTAATACGTAGCTAGATAATTGGCACAACTCTGGTGCACTGTACAACGCTGTAGTGTTGAAGTGGCGAATCACTCGCCGATCTCTGGTTGGCCATTGTTCCTTTGCCGATGGCTTCGGCCCCAACAGAGTTAACTTGGTCCAGTTTAAAATTTAAGTTCTCTATTGAAAATTGGTTATGAAACCGAGTGGGTAGACTGATGCAATGTATTAAAAATTTATATTGATATAATCATGAAATTACGATTCTTGATATGTTTGTAATAAAATGGATATTGAAAACAGAATATTTTTCAATGTCTTTGTCCAAACCTACTTATTTCTATTTCTTTGTGACAGTTGGGACACTTTATTGGCTCAATTGTAAGCCGACCCCCTGATTAAAAGTTGACAGAAATACATACGAGTTTGCCATTGGTTCTAAACTGATGTGTATTTTTGGAAGGCAGAAATGTTGCAAAAAAAGAAGCCTTAAAATCTGGTTAACAGCAGACGAGCTAGAAGATGCACACCTTTATGACACGTAAAGAATTTACATTGATAACAATCTAGAAAAAAACCATCTCAGATGGGTGTATTTTTTAATTTCTTGATGGATTTCCTTATATTCTAATACACGGTATGCCTATACAGGAGTGTTTGGTGATAATGATTTTCGTTTTTTATTGTATTTAACTATTAATGCACAAAGGCTACCGTATTGGAGACAATGACTGGTGATAAATGCCTTATGCAGGATTCGAACCCACGTCCTTGTAGAGCCATTCACTTCGGACCAGCGCCCTAATCGTATGTGAAACTGTCGACGGCAACACACTGGTTTATTGGGATAGAATTAGTAGTGTGCTTGACATTTTTTAGATGGCCGGTAAAATTCACTGGTTCAATCCTCTGCTGTTTAATTCAAATGCACGCAGTGTTCACATACTTTCATGGGACTCAATCCCAGCATTTGTCTAGGACTGAGGAAAACCTTGAACAAAACCTTCAGTCAGAAGTGTTGGTGGTGACAGGGGAATTGTATTGAACTGGTGACTTGAATGAATCTGACCATCTGCCATAAGAGGCCTCCTAGTCGTCGTACACAAACAAAGCTGTAAGATTCGGTGGACGTTGATACAAATAACAGAAAATATTCAAATAAATACAAATGCTTTTATCAAGAACTTGCATCAGAAAGTTTTGTGTTTTAGAATAAATGTATTTTTTGTATTTTATGTTTGTCTCTCTAACTACACCTCAAAGTTATAAGAGCTGTTTGATCTTGCCTCAACACTTGATAGCCCGGATCTTTGACATTCTAATTTCTATCCACACAACTCATCAAATACTTTGCAAATTATTAATAATATACATCCGTATTATATCTTATTCAATTAAGTTTTAAAAAAAAACTAATTGACAAAGGATAAAATATAGCATATTATAATTTCCATTTCCTTAGGTGTATGTGTATACCTACCTATAATATATTACTCCCATCAAGAACTTGGAAATTGCATAGAAATTGAGTTTCTGATTGTAATTCATTCATCTGTTCCACGCCCGCACCCAACTGCATTGTATGTATGTATGTATAATATGTATATTGTATATGTCTTATGTTTAAATATGTAATGTATGTATGTATGAATTTATTTATTTGTTGGCTCATTTAGCCATTCATAGCATTCAAGTTACATTATTAATTTCTTAAATCCAAGAAAGACTTAAAAACTTATTTCTGCTGCTTATCATGTCATTTTTAATTTGTACATGGCAAACAAAAAACTTTGAATCGGACATCTATGTAATACAATCACATTTTTGAGTTGTTAAAATAAGTTAAAAAGTCACCTGGTAATTCTTATCCCTAAGTACTATAAATTCTATAATACTAATATCTATGGCTAGATAATTATTCTAGTTCAATATCCCTGATGTTTATCCATATGGTGCATTTGGATTTGAAAAGGCCTAGACTTTTTAAATCAAAATACACATTCCTATATTATTATTCCTTTGCGTGGTGATTGTGTTGAAATTTAGTGTAACGTCGGTATTCTACCATCCCTCGTTTGATGATTTCACAATTTGCAAACATAATAAAGTGTGTGATCACATGAAAGACAAAGTTTCCATTAGTAAATTAATGTGATTAGAATTGTTATTTATGTAGAAATTAATACAAATTTTGTCTTTGATTCAAATGTACACCCTCAACCAGAAGTAAATTCATGTCGGGGTTTGGAGTAGATACAACCAGACCCCTTGATTTAGGTCACGTGTGGTCGATGGTTTACAACATGATATGCTGATGTGTTTTATGTTCATGTTCATGTTCTTTGTTATAGCCATAGATTAATACATGGAAACAAATATTAAATTAGACTGTGTTTTGTGGAGTACAAAACCATACTTAATGGGCAAAACTACACATACTACATTCTATACTACAAACGATACATAATAAAGCCTAATATTGAAAAATAAATAATAGGCCTTATAATAATAAATATAATACAAAATTACACATTTTAAATACAATAAATACAGTCCTATGTTAATACATGGTTTATACATTAGCTTTGTTTGTTTGTCCTGTTTCTATTACACCAGGTGTAAGTTTTTCACGAAAACCCGTTTTTCTGTCCTGGTGTAAATGTACCTGTCACAACCCAGAAACGTTTTTTTGTCCTGTTGTAAGTTACCACAACTGCGACTGGAGTAAGAATTTTACACCTGCTTATTTAGCAGGAGTAGGTGTAAAACGACAAAATATTGCGCCATTTTTAAAGTTTGTAGTGGCTTGGTTGTGTAGTGAGAAGCTAAGAAAGAAGCTAGAAGTTAAAATGGAAAAAGCCGGCCCGAGCAATATCTTTCCCAATGATTATATGAATCTTCACGGCCTTTCTTAAAAGGAACAATGCCAATTAATCAACCGGTAAGCAAAAACCTAAGCCCAGGGCCGACATAACCTAAAACTAGGATAGGTCTGCTTGAAAGACGTTTAGCAATGTTATGTACAACAATGTACTAGAAACCTATTATCTAGGCCAAAATATTGAAAAATATACTAGGCCCAAAGCCTATTAGCCTATCATCGTGTGGTATGTATAGGCTCTAGGCCTTCGTAGCCTCGTCAAATGTCAAAACTGGGTGCAAATATGTTTGTTTGTCCAACTGGGCGTAACGTGTACTTATTACTCCTATTTCCGGTTTTATGACGTACATCCGGACGATTTGAATTGAAATTTGGAAATTTTTATGATTGAACATTCAGAATTTGATATTTTGTTCTTTTTGATATTATCAATTAAATAATCATTTAAAGAATAATAAGCTTTTTCTAATAAGAATTTTTTACTTTAAGTTTAAAATTATCAATAGATGTAATTATTTTTATTTCTTTTGGTAGTTTATTAAATAACTTAATTTTCATATATGTAGTTATAATTAAGTTGGGCTTGTTTACTACTATTTTATTGTACACGAAGGTCATCATATTGTCATGTTTGGTATATGTTATGTAGGAACAAGTGGCTCATCATACATTTGGGTCGCAGTCCCGAAGTGTAGGACACTAGGAGGATATAGGTTTGAATCCTGCATAAGGCATAGGTTTTTTGTTGTCCTCTACCCTCATCCATCGCCAATTAATAGATAGGTACAGTAAGCAACAAAAATATTGTTATGTTATGTATTTCGAAATGTAACGTAACGTTGTAGAAATACATCACTACTATTACTAATATACTGCTAATATAGTGGACTAATATTATAATACGTAAACAAAAGGAATGATCATGCCATCAAGTTTTGGATGAAATGATTGTATTACATTCCGATTTGTTCTTATCATTCGCTTTATCAAAGACCAATAAATGATAATTTCGGTTAGATCATGGAGTCAAGAATGATAAAGGTCCATGCCCAAGATGAGTTCAAATTCTACCGCCAGTCTCTTGTGTTTCCGCTAACACCGTCAGTTCAAGTAGATGGCCACTAGGTAGCACCACTTCTGTGAAAGTTGTCTTGTTGCCGTCGCTTGACGATGGCTTGACGTCATCAAGCAGCTCACAAAGCTGTGAAAAATGGCGTTTTCCGAAGGACAAGAATATTCTTCTCCTTCGAAGCGGATTAAACTCGACCTGAGTGCACATCTATCAAATTCGAACGTGGAAATTGATATAGGAAGTTTTTCTGCACCTAGGAAGAATATTCATGAAGTCATTGGAGGTAAGATTTGACAAAATATGTTCGTTTCTAGTTGCAACTTTTTGGTCTCAAACATGGCGGAATTCGAGGCAGATGTTCCCTTCCGCATCGACTTCATTTTGTGGGCGTGTCCGCCATGACAGTATTAAACGCGCTAATACCTGATGCCAATAATATTTATTTTATTTTTACATTATTCTAGGTTTGCATCGTTGTATTAGAGAATTGTTTTCACAAATGCATTTTTATAGTTAAATTTACTTTTATTGCTCCAGGTAGCTCATAATTATTTCAAGTTCATTGACATTTTGACAGCTATGAACTGTCACTTCCATGTGTCATTAAAAAATACCAAAACAAATTGGCTTTGGGTACCAGGTCCTAGGCCTACGCCTACATTGTACGCAGTATCCTTATGAAAAATTAATTTTGTAGATCTTGAATCTTTTGTTATTTCAACCCTCGGAGCCTTGGCCTTGCCACTAAAATAGTTAATAACATAGGGTTAGGTTCAGTCCCCTAGGTCCCTACGCCTAGGCCTAGGCCTAGCCATATTGTGTAAAACACTCTTACCTAGATGTAGCCTAGGCTTAAGCTAAATTAGTAGGCTTATCAATATCTACCTTGACATTAAGTCTCCCATTTATTAATTTTGTGTGGGAAGGCATTGATAGCCTAAAGGCCGATGCACAATTGCCCGGTAACGAGAACGGGAACGAGAACGAAAACGGGAAGACGCTAACGTTAAGGGCTTCGATGCACAATAGCCCGTGAAGCAAGCCGACGGGAACAAATCAAATAATAAGTGTGTTAATTATATTTTGTTGTTTTGTTATTCCGCTCATGTTTATTCAATTTATTTCGCATATTACTCGCGTATAAACCATCAATCAGTTGATAAAATAGTTTTAGGACGTGCACATCTTGATTCCGATTGGTTCCGGTAACGTACGGAACGGGAACGTTACGGAAAGTTAAAACTTGGTGATGTTCCCGTTGTCGTTGCCGGGATACGGGAACGACCGGCAACGGGAAGCTTTATTGTGCATCGTGTCGTAAGTTAACGTGTGATTCAACTTTCTTCCCGTTCTCGTTGTCGTTCTCGTTGTCGTTACCGGGCAATTGTGCATCGGCCTTTAGGCCTAGGACTAGGCGCATTTTGCGTGAGTCAAATATAATAATGGAAGTGGTTATTTAACCGTGGCTACGGGAAAATTACGATTCTCAATTCGTCCGTAGCATGAACGAAGATCAGCGGAAATAATCCAAGGTATCCGAATCGTCCGCGGGATACCACCTAACTAGGCCAATAGTTTCAAATATCACAGTGCATTGTGGCAGAGTGGTAGCGCGTCCGAATTCTATGCGAGAGGTCGGCGGTTCAAATTTTCGTTTGGTCGTTTTTTTTTTACCATTCTATTTGGGTCCATGTTTTTTCTGCAAATGATTTCACCACATTCGGCCCCGTCGCAAACACAATTCTAGATGATAAAAGCGTTTAAAAAGTGCTGCGCCGCGCTAGTTCTAGGATACAATCGATAAGAGCGCACCCGAAATCCTTTCCGTTAAAAACGAGTTAAGATTTAAAATAGCAACGTTAAAGGTTTGGTAAGTAGAGTATTTTATTGAAAAGGTTGGTAGGCCTACTAAGTAATGTCATAATAAACATGGCGCGCCGGCAACAGTGAAATGGTAGTGTTTGTGTTCAATCTTTATTAATTATAACATAGGCCTAATTCGTATATTTTCAGATGGTTATTATTGAATTAACGTAATTTACTTTCCGTTCCTACGGTTAAATTAGCAGGCCTAATTTTGCCGTATCCACAGTTCGAGTACCTTCGGTGATTTCCGCCGATGTTCGTTCATGCTACGGACGAATTGAGAAACGTAATTTTCCCGTAGCTACGGTCGAATAGCCTCAGCGTATAATAATATGGTGATTCTAACCTCAACTTTGCCTAGTGCCTATATATTAGGGTTACCAACTTGGGTCAACTAGAATTCCGGACAAAGCCCAATTTTAGGGGCACACAAGGGGTCTGGGCGAAATTTTTTGACCTTTTAACCTTCAAACAGCCATACGTATTTAAGATCAATGATTGTATACGTTGGATGTCGGCAACTACATAATTATAAATGATAATAACAAGCTTACAATTAATCTGCATTGTTTAATTATACGTAAAAAACATTTGAAAGATAAAAGAGTTAAATTTAAAAAGAAACAGTTTAACGTTCTTGTAATAAGTTATATTTTGTTAACAAACATTACAAATTAAGATTTTAATAAATGCCGTAGGTATTTACTAGGTAACTTTACTGAAAAGTTTGTGCCTCAGCATAGTAGTGGTGCCAATAATAGCGGCGCCGCCGGGGCAACAATACAAAGGGTTAGGGTTGGGTCAGCATCTTGAGACGATACGAAATAGGCCTAATGAAAACAATGTTTATTCAAATTAAAACTAACTGTTACCACTTTAGGTAAATAAGCAGCCTAATTTGCAATACTCTAAATTCATGAGTACATATGATTTTTCACAAATTCGTCATGCTACGGAATTGAGGCAATTTCCGTCTTCGGTCAAAGCTCATCTAAAATAGGTGTCCGGAAACCTGGACGTTGCAAGGCCTATATATAGGCCTATGTCAATAGCCCTACTGCCCTTGCTGATGGAACCTAGGCATAGTAGAGCCTTCGTAGTAGGCTAGTCTAGGTCCTTCTTTACTTTATTTTTGTACACTTCTGTCGCTGATTACGTAGGCTAGGGTACGGATAAAGTTGCTACAATAATGCATAATGAATGACCTAATGGTTGGCATGCCCTTTAATCTTTAACCAAATTCATGGCTCATTTAAACTCATGGCTGCTGACGAGATCGAGACCATTTTATGGCGCCCATATCTAAGGTACCCACCTGAAACAAAGATTAAACTTGGCTTTAGATTGTGTTGATGACTGAATGGCAGAATGTTTTTTATTTTAATAATTTATTTAGACACTAAATCAAGTGCACTTTTACTTCATTTGGAGCTACAAATACAAGAGTTGTGGACACTGATAATATTGTTGATTGAAATAAGATAATATATTAAAAATCTTATTTAAATTGGAAAGTTGATCTAGGCTTATTGGCCTAAATCAGGGGTCGGCAACCTGCGGCTCCTGGGTGGGTCTAGCCTGGCTCCATAGTTTTGTTTAGAAAAGTATCTAAATCCAAAGTCAACTTAAGTCAACCTGTGCAGCTGTCAACATGAGCGACGTAAAGAAACGCGAAATATCCTATGAAAATCGTTCAACAGTGATTGGACTAATTCTGGATTGATTATTGGTTGTAAAATGTAGACCTAGTGGTTTTCCACTTTGTGTAAAATATGTGAAGTTTACTTTCAATAAAAAAGTAACATTGAGTGACATTTTTTGAGGAGTCATAGAACATGTTCATGATGACATCATGTCATCATGTTCATGTCATGTTACGTAAAAATGCATAGTAATATGTATCTTGTTTTTAATTGGGTCTAATTATCTACATGAATTTTTATCTATGACAATACCAATAAATATCATATAGGCCTATCAATTTTCTCATTAGGCCTAAATAAATATACTGTGCTGAACGGCAGAAGCCACGACTGTGCAGGTTCTACCTGTTCGTACGTACACGTGTTATAAAGCATAATTGTATTAACATTAACCAGGTTTAAAGTTTAAACTATCCACATAGGCTACAGACCACATTTTCAAATTATTGTATCAAAAATTCAACCACAAAATTAATATTGCTTGAACAGCTCACTACACATAAAAATAAAAATTATTATCAATTCATAGCAATTGTCTTAAAAGTTTGCCCCAACTGGGGTTCGAACCCAGAACCTCTGGCTTAACGTGCCATCTCTACCAATTGAGCTACCCGCTACCGGGACAACAGAACAAACCTTTACTAAACTGCTATTTCTTCACAATTACCAACATTTAAACAAAAATCACACACCCTGCTGGATGGTAGATTTGCATTGATAAATATTGTGTTTTCAGGAACCTATTCTGTCACAGCTGAAGTCCTTAATAACAGTGACTCTGGATTCAACGAAGTTTATGCACCTACCAGTGTAGAAAATGAACCAAGCACATCAACCATGAACGGGCCAGTTGAATGCAGCTTCAAAATCAACGATGAGTCGTAAGTTTTGTGTAGGCCTAGTTTGATCGAGTTTGGATGTCAATACAGTAAAATATTTCTGTTAGGCCTTGCCCTATTTTTTTTTATTACCGGTACTGGTAACTAAAAATAAAAGGAGCTGTCAAAAATGTTATAAGCATAATATAGACCTATTGTCCGTGACCACTATCGTGGTAGATGTTATTTTACCTATATTATCTTAGAGGTAGTGATTTGCATGATAATTAATATTCAAAGGCTATCATTTGATAATCGATATTCAGTAACATGTCGATAATTGATATCAATACATGTACGGTAATGAAATGTTATTGAATTGGGTGCTTTTGAAAATTCTTGACCATAATAATTCATCTGGTCATTTGTGTTGTTGTTGTTGTTGTCCGTGCTGACACGGACCGTCGTGTTTTGAGTGAACGATAATACTGTAATTCAACATTTTTCAATCGCCGAGGGTCAAGTTTGAGAGTCAATCTTGATCACTCTCGTCAGCCTCTATGTACTATCTAAACTAATCCAAGTAGACTAAGTTTGGGTACTTCTTCGGTTGGTATGGACCGGTTTTTTAACACTGTTTTTTTTTTTCAATAAAAACACTGAAAAACAACTACTGGTAAGTAGTTTTGTAACGAAAAGGATTTCGGGTGCGCTCTTATTGATTATATCCTAGAACTAGCGCGGCGCAGGGTAACCAGCTGAAAGGTCGGCTAACCTAACGCAAGTAGTTTTGTGAAACTGGTCCATACCAACCGAAGAAGTTCCAAATTTTGTAGTAGGTAGTTTGTTTTTAAGTAGGCCTAAGTTTGTGTGTAGGGGCCTACTGTTGGAGTATAATTATTATTATAATGGAAAATATTGTTCAATATTCTCAATCCAATTAAAATTTAAAATAGCTCTATGTTGGTTTTTGGAGCCAAAAGTATTTGGGCTCAGTGGATTACTTTGGATTTTAACACGGAGTGAAATTAATGTCGACTGAGTCTTGCTGTGCAAAACGGAAGTGAGGTTTTATTATGGAACAGTGCATACCGGTACAGGATAGAGTTGCTTACAAGGCAGTGAGTTGAAACTTGATAGAGGGTCTATCAAGTGGCGGTAGATTATGAAAATAAAAACTATTCCAATTCCCAACACTCTAAACTTGAATAAAACAATAAAATAGGCTACAATTTATACCAACATTATTGATCAAGACGATAATGCAGTGTTGCAGTCACCCTTTTGATGTATTTTACGTTGTGTAGGCATCCCTTATATTATTATAGACCTACTATGGCCCTGATGTCTCTGACATCTGGATCGTGGCTGCGGCCTACTGGTACTAAAAATATGCCAACTTCACACAATAACAAAACTCACTAGGCAACTAACTTAACCAAATCTGTCTATGTATTAATTTAAAAATATTTTCTAGACTCGGGCCCACCTAGAGGCCTAGGCTACCGGTACTGTGTTTAATTAATACCGTCCTAGTCTTACTCGCCAAAGAATTCTAGGTCTATTACCGAAACAATTACCGGTACCTACCTACATCATATTCATTCATACGTAAGCCTACCTAGTTAAAATAGTTTTAATTATCTTTCAGACCGAATGCTGGTGAGATTAAAGACGACGAAAGAGACGAAGTTTCATCTACCGTCAGTAACCTGTCGGATCTGAGCGGACTCTCTGATCTCAGTGGCCAAGATTGGAAACCAACAGCGGGTGAGTCTCGTTGTTCATTTTCTCTTCTAAATATTGTTTCTTAGGCCCTATTGTTTTAAAAGTTTCCTAAAGTTGTTTTTTATTCAACGAGTAACTTGTTAGTATATTTTATGTAAATCATTGCCAGAAATTAAAAAATCCATCTCGGCGGGGTATCGAACCCCAGTCTTCCGATTGCCGGTCGAGTGCTTTACCCCTAAGCTACCGAGATGATTAACTTCATAACATCTGGATTGTTGGTGCATTGTAGATCTGAATAGATTGGAACAGTACTGCAACGATTCTGCTGCCTTTGAACTGACCATCCATACACGATTTATAAGTTGTGTTTGTCCGCAGGCCCAATGAGTTGGGTACAGAAGCAAATGCTCCTCGGTGCAAACCCCCGCACGCTGTTGTCTCAGCTCTTGGGCGACAGTACTGCAATACCGCCGCACGTTGACAATCTCACCCTCTGGAAGTTCATCGTCAACATTGTCAGCGAGCCGCCGAGACGGGAGAAGCTGCGAGACGTCAACACCCTCGCCGACGTCGTCGGGCTCATGCGTCAGGCTAGGAAGATCATTGTGCTGACGGGAGCTGGGGTGAGTTGAAAGTTCTATAATTTTTACCATTTTTTAGAGATAGTGTAAGTGTAAGATTATATATAGCATTTTCAAGTGTCATTTTATAGTGTTTTGTAGCATCTATTTTTTGGTCACTTTCAAAATCTTGTGTAGCCTATTTTTATTTAAAAATTTTGTCACCAAGGTTGAATTAATATCATCTGAATAAAAATGTGAATAAACCAATTATAAATAGGCCTAGCGCTACTAGGCCTATGTAAAATAAAATAGGACTGGAAAACCTGTTTTAATTGAAAAAAATAGCACTTTGTAGAATCTAGACCTATTCACAAAACGCTTATTTTTGCATATCTCGATTCATTATCATCATTATCCATCACTGTTGCCTGTAGTTCAATATTTTCAATCGGTAATGCATTCAACAATTCTATTACTGATAATTTTTATTTTATTGTTGTTTATCCCTATCTCCGTAAGGTCACAAGTCATAACATTGTTTAATTTTTTTCAAGGTCTCCGTATCGTGCGGCATACCGGATTTCCGCAGTCGTGGCGGGATCTACTCCCGTCTGGCTCTGGACTTCCCGGATCTTCCAGACCCACAGTCCATGTTTGACATTCAGTACTTCAGGCAGGACCCCCGGCCGTTCTTCAAGTTTGCACGGGAAATCTATCCCGGACAGTTCACACCTTCGCCCTGTCACAGGTGAGTGTCTTACTTGAAGAGTTGATGCTGTTCTGGATGTTTTGTCTAACTTCTCATTTAACTCTTCATCACAACACAATTACAGTCACACGACACAATCATGTAGGCCTATCTTATTATCCAATGTAACTTTATGTTATATATGTTGAATATGACTGACAACGTCAATTATGCTAACAGCAAAATGAGGGTGAAAAATTTGGTTGACATAACATCGTCAACAACATCACTATCAGTTTTTAAAAGTTTTACACTTAGGCTAATAGACTAATAGGCCTAGTTAATTCCCGTTCTCTTCATAGGCCTATAATATTTCCCATGTAATAAAAGTGCCTATTATCGTAATGTCCCGTGTTTGTTATCTAGGCTTAAAATGTTGGTGAAAAATTTCCATGGGAAAATATCTAGGCCCTATGGCTATACTTTAGGCATTGACTCTTCTTATTTTTGTCAATGTCTGTGTCCTTGTTGTCAATATTGTATTGAACAGTGTTAAAGCCTGTGCAGTTTTCTTTTTCAATGTAGACCTAGCTACATTATATAAGTTCAAAGTTTTCCAATTTTTCGTTAGAGTTTAGACCGAATAAAATCATAATCAATTTATTTTGTACATTAGAATTTTTTTAATAGTTTCATGCTGCACTATAATGTATAGGGCTCCTAGACAATAAAGACATTTATCTATCTGTCTACTTAACAATGACAATGTGGTGGTACCTACTAAATAAATTAATATTAGGGATGTGCGAGTCCTGATTTTTGAATTCGAGTCGAGTCGGAGTCCTAAAAATTACTCGATTTCGAGTCCAATTCAAATCCGTGTCTTAAGGCTGTTCCAGACGCTGGGTTAAAGTTCCCCAAAAGTATTTATTTCGTCGTAATTATGTTTATATGTGGATATGGTGACATAAAAGTCAAATTTTGAATTTTTTAAAATAAAATTGAAGGTGTCCCGGTAGTTAAAAGTACTCCATGTTTCTACTGTTTCAATAAAAAAACTACTAGTTTAAACCGGACACAATTTGGCGTGCCTTTAGAATGAAGTTCATGATGTCTTATAGTTGCCGATATGTATTTTTACATAGATTTTAACTGTGAATTTTCTCGGTACGCTACATATGTCTATAATTTTGTCAGATTTTAATCTGTCATTTCTACCAAAGCCATATTCCTAATAAGTGGTAGTGAAAAGTGATAACGAAATTCGCGATTTTTGGTAAATGTCCTTTTTTTGCAAAATGTATATTGTCGACGAATTCATCTTATGATGAAAAACACATTTTGAAACGCGAATTCGCAAATTTGTGTTATAGCGCCAAACGAACGGATTACATCACTGTCAAAACGCTGAATTAAATTCGTCGAAATTTGGACCTTTTAGTGTGCAAAAAGTAAAGTTATGTGAAGGTTCCGGTCAATTTGTGAGGTGCGTCCAGACGTAGTTACGCGAGCGTAGGCGGTACCGTTACTCACGGTTTCACGAATATACTCCAAAATAACGGCTATCAGGCTTCCGTGAAATGTATCCAAAATGCAGTGCTTTACAATATTTTTTTTAGTGATTGTTTTATTTTAGTGACCGTTTGAAATTTTTGACAATCGATTTAAAACGGAAATTTCTGGTCGTAGTTTTAACGAAATTTGGGTTTTTATATCACCATTTCTCATTACCTCTACTAATAAGTGCTGTGCATAAGACATTGTGGCAAAACTGCACTTTCCAATGAGCTATTGCACTTTAAAATCGGTTAATTTCAACGTGTAATGGTAATTTCGAGTGTATTGCGAAAGCTCCCGTTTTGGCCGAAAAATTCTTCTCGGCGAGCTCGGAACACGGCAGACCAGTGCTGCTCCTCGCGACTTCCGAGCGGTGGAGTTCCATCGTACTACGACCTCTCACACACAAACAAAACACAAACACTGGACATTACTGCCGTCGCAAGCAAGGATCTCGTCTTGAAGGTCATATTGCCTTGTGAAGTACGCCGCAGTCACAGACTGACGTGCTTTCGTATTATCTGTGCATGCAGTCAATTCACATTTGAAAACGTGTAGTAAGTAGTAACGTTGTTATTATTTTATTGAATGAAATATAGGTCAGACCAATAAACGAAACTCTTGGGGTAAACCGGAACGTCTCATTCTCGTCACTTATCCATATAGACGACTATATTTGATGATCAAATGAGCTCCCTAATTGAAACAGTGAGCATTGTCTATTGAAAGTGTACGTTGGACAATTGGGCATGACCAGTCAAGCACCCCTCTATTCCGCATTTACAAGAACACTTCCAATTTACACTACTTGCTTGTAAGTTGACACATATAATAAAACATTTATCAATGTTTGGGAGAAGGGATTTTGATAAAACACTGCCCTGAATTTGAATTGACTAGAAGCCGATCTCGACTAGAAAGAAAAAAACAATCGCTGTGTTATTGAAGTTGAAGCCCTCTATTCAATTCAGCAATTCTTTACAGTGTGACACATTCTTTGCTAGGAAATGAGTGTCGTACTTATAAACTAGGAAGCTTCGCAAACGCCTTTTTAGGAACGTTGTTGGATGAGCGTAATTGTTTAAAAACCAAAAATGCGTAAAATTGCGATTTTCATGAGAAATAATTTTTCGATTACGCTCAAATTTCACACGAATATATTAATTCATAAAATTAAGGTTCTATGAAAAAATAATTACAATCCGATAAAGCATGTGGTGTTATAAGAGTCGAAGAAATTTAAAAAATCGTAAATCTGCGATTTTCATAAGAAATAATTTTTTGATTACGCTCAAATTTCACTCGAATATCTTAATTCATAAAATAAAGGTTCTGTGAAAAAATCATTACAATCGGATAAAGCATGTAGATGATATAAGTCGAAGAAATTTTAAAAAAATCAAAAAAATCGTAAAATTACGATTTTTTATGAGAAATAATTTTTCGATTGCGCTCAAAAACCTGGCAGTTCTAAGTTCAAAGATTTCGAAGGCCTCCAGAAAATTATATCGCAATTGGAGTATCGGTTTAGCCGGAATCGTGTTAACAAACACACAAAAATACAGAAAAAAAGAAAGAAAGAAAAAATAACATTCCGGATTTTATTCTCCAGTGTAACGAAATGGAATCTTCGCTTCGCTCGCTACGCTCATCCAACAACATACTGTGAACGTGTCTAGTTCTGCACGTAGCCTACATCAGGATTTTCCTGCCCCAGAGAAGAAGTATACATTAACTCACACTTACAGAAATTGTTTTATCTTGGAGGCGCGAATAATCTTAGCTGTTATATATTGGATAATGCTTAACGTCTCATATTTATGCAACTTGGCTAATCGAGACGAAGGGGTGGACAGGCCTGTGCTGGTCAGAACCAGCCACAAGCGTATATGGGGAGGGCAGGGGTTCCCCCACGTCGTGGTCGTCTCCGTCTGTGTCATCATCCGACCGTGTTGTCATTGTCGTCGCCGTCGGGGAGGTTGTCAAAGGGAAGGGGAAAGTTCCCCGACGACGACCCAAAGCTCGCCATTAGTTTCAGGGAGTAAAAGTCCCCTAATCACGGGCCAAACCACGAGAAGGTTGCGAGTTGGAATTATAAAGCGCCCTAAAACTACTACCAATAATAAGAACAAGAATCTTACTATAAACTTCTACAAAGTGTATTTGAAGCGACTTCTATGAACATCAATCAAACATGCGCGTAGGAACGTTTTGATAGTTAGAGGGGGTTGGGGGGGGAATCCATCAGCAGGTTTTGAGGGCGGCAGCTGGGGTCTGTGGCCCTTTCGCTGAGTCGAAAAAAAAATTCACCATACTACAGTTATTTCGTCATGTTTTAACTGCACTCGGACTCTGAAAACGATGTTTTACAGCAACTATCTGCGATCTAAAAACTCGAAAAATGAACGTGAAGTGGCTCACTTTAGTAAATTTCAACCTAATTTTTATAGCATAATAACATAACAAGAGGTTTGAGGATTCGTGATCCACCTTTCATTCTTGAGTCCCATTCAAGCCAGGCGCAGAAGACGAAAAACCTTGGATCGGGTCGATCAAAAGTACGCGAAATTAATCATTATAATATTTTTTTATTAATATTTAGTTTTAACAATGAACATACAACTCTGGATGCAGATCTAGCTGTTATACTCACACGTTAGTAACAATATCAGTCGATACGTTTCGTGCTAGGTGATAAAAATATAACTTTTATTTGACCGTCTGCCCCCGCGTGTACACCCAGAACAAATTACGTTAAAGTATACAGAGATATTTAACCGCTGTTTTATTTACTATACCCGCACCTTTACTTCCGTCTAGCATATAGTGTTACCATATTTAAAAAATAAAACTGGGACATCAGAGTTCTCGTTTCGATTTCGTGGTAAGTAGGTCATACGTAAAATTGCAAATAAATTGATAATCCGTTTTGAGTGTGCTTGGACTTGCAAAACTACATTTTTGTTTAGATATTTTTAGTCGAAAGTCAGGACCAAAGATGTTAGTATATGGGTCAGGACAAAGTTTTTGAATGCGCATTCACGCAAGGACACGAGTGACTGAGTCGACTCCCGGATCTCGCCCTGCGATGAGTCATTCACTACCAATACGTGATGAAGGTCATGGTCCGGTCTGTGTATCCAGCCTGCATCCACCCTACACCCTACTACTCTAATACAACTGCAATTAAATATAATAGTTTTTATACGCTTGTTTTTCACACCTCGGTACATATTATACTGGAACAGGAAAACGCAATGCTTTTAGGACTCAAGCAATAAATGTATGTGCTTATATAATACTAGGAAAACGCTAAAGTCCCGCCGCGTTGATGGATGAGCGGTTTTTTGTAAGTTTTTTGTTTGCGTTTTTTGCGTTTGTTTGCACTTTTCCTTTGCAAGTGCTTTTTGAATGCATTGTAGGTGATTGTTGTCAAGTTTCTATTGTTATACTTGTTAATTGGTATTATAAACCTCAAAAAACTCATATTAAAACCTTTGTTTCTGTGGATTCTGACTAACTTTTTCAACTTTTTCTTTAAAAAGGTACTTCAACACCATAATCTTAATGTCCATGTGAAATATGAACGTTGTAGCCCCACCCGTTTGGTCAGAATCGGCCCGAATGTGACGAAAATATTGCACTAAAAATCGAAAAAAATCGTAAAAGTACGATATTCATGAGAAATATTTCTTCGATTGTACCCAAAAACAATACACCTCTAAGTTCAGAGAAAACGAAGGTCCCCTCAAATTTTCATCAAGATCGCATATGCCGTTTGCCCGGAAATAATTAAAATAAAAAAAATAAAAAAATTAAATTAAAAATTAATTAAATTAATTAAAAATATTGTATTTCTTCAGGTCACTGTTAGTCTGTTATGTTGTTATTAATTTGTTCATCCGAAAATATTTATTGAACGTAAGAATGTTTTGTATTGTTATTGGTTGTAGTAAAATTGCTCACGATGTTTTTCGGAGTTTCTATTCTAATTCTATTCTATGGAGTTTTTTATAAAACTGTTTTATATGAATGAATATTATTTTGTACAATAAGCCTGAGGCTATATTTTATAAGTCGTCGCTTGTTTCTATAGCTAAGCAAGGAATGATAAATTTAAAATAAAAAATGGATTGTTCAATTTACTAATGGTGTCCAATGTACATTTATTTGCAAAGCTTGATTGATCGGTTATCTGACTGTGAAACTAAACTTATCGCCAGCCGTCAATCATTGCTCAAATTGTCACACTCTTTTTGAGTGATTTTGTCGTTCTTTATTTTGAGTGATGTATTACTCATCATAATAGCCGAGATGTAATGTTGTCCTGTAAATACTGATGTGTAATGACTTGAATCCGTATTTCACAATCGCGACTTGTAAAAGTGAGAGGCAGAGAAAGAAGTCTCAAGCCGGCGGCCTGTCAAGAACACGCTCGCTCGTGGAGGGAAACACGTCATTGCAATCGTTTTGACATCTAGTGCAGGGTTGCCACCAAGAAAAAATAAAAATCCTGTTTGAGCAGATCAAAAATCCTTAGAAATCCTTAAATAAAACACCCAAATCCTTAAAAATCCATAAAATGCCTAAATGTACCAATTTCGATACGATATCGATATATCATAATGTAAATGTTGTAAAAAAATTGAATATATAATTTTTTATAGAGTAGGTAGGCCTATTTTTAATAAATAAATTTTTAAAAAATGTATAAAGAGTCTACCCACTCAGTTATATAACTGATTTTCAGTGGGGGACAGTAAATCAAAGCGACCAAGCCAACCTGTAGGCCCCGAATCAATCGGGAAAAAAAATGATTCGAGGCCAAATAGGGTTGATAGAATGATAAGGTATCACCATAAATGCATATTTTTACGATCTCACAACCGCGTTTTATGACCCGGCACCTCCACCATATGCACCAGCCAGGTTAATTTAATTTAGACTACCTACCCGGCACCTCCACCAAAATTCCGAAATTTTGCATTTTTGGTGTAAATTTTGATATTTATACATCGAAAATATTCCCACTTATCAATATCGCATTGAAATATAGATTTTTTGACCAGCCCTAGTTAAAAACGGCGTAAAACGTAATTTTTTTTTTTTTTTTTTTTTTTTAAATCCGTAAATTGGACTAAAAATCCGTGTATCCGTTTTGCACCCTCAAAATCCGTTAAAACGGACAAAATCCGTAAAAACGGCAACCCTGATCTAGTGTCTTGTCAAGGTCACATTAGGTGTACGCTGAATGGGGAGGGGATCGCTCATGGATAAAGCTATCATCTAATACTAACTTGTTATCATGATTATAAAGTGAGTAAAATATTACATCTGCTGGCACTCTTTCTCCATATTTTCTGACGTTTTATCACCACCAGTGATAAGATCGTGTGCCTCAGATACGTTAATATGTGTGGTCTTGACTCAAGCTTGACATTCTTTTCTTGTATGTATCTGTGGAGAATACAATATTCTTGCTAGTAAGACTACGAGCGGTCGCCGCTCGATATCGCGGCGTTGCCCCGCACACTCGCAGGGAGCTGAGCCGGCAGTCGGACATGGTGTTGCCTCGACGAGGTCTCCGCAGAGACTGCGCTCTGGCGAGAGTTGTTGGCACTGATATATACGGAATATCGTTAAGTAGGGATACACAGTACCTTCCGCAAATTTTGATACAGACGTTATAGTGACATATTTTTATTATTTGTGCCAAATAAGGTCATAACTTCCAAGAAGAATACAAATTTGTATCAATAGACTGAGGTTACTATTATGAGTATGACTAATCAGAGTTGGTAAGGTAGTGCCAAAAATAGATAACGATTTTTACGTTTTTACACTCGCCCGCGGGGCCGCGACCCGGCACCTCCACCAAAATCCCCCCCCCCCAAAAAAATACTCGAGTTCGAGTCTCAATTCCAAATACCCGACACGACTTGAAATTTCGGGTACTCGCACACCCCTAATTAATATTAATATTAATGAAACCTGCTTATACGTAGTAATCTCTTTCTTAAATTGTGCTGGCCACTGGGGCTCATTCTGTTGAGGCTCAGGGCCGAAGGGACATGGGTTCAAATCCTACTTTAGGCATTAATTTTAGTAAAATGTTCTTCCTATTCCTTTATTACCAGTTAGTAGTTACCATGGCAATTGTCATCTTAAAATCTCAAATTGTATTAATAGGGATGCACATCGATGCTTTTTTCATTATCGATTATCAAAATGGTAATTTCATTATTGAATCGATATTATCAATAATGTCGATATCACCAATAAAGCCTGTTCCGATCTGTAAGTGGAACCACAAGTGTGGCAATTACTAAGTAGTGATGACATCCAGTCCAAAAAGTCCGAACCGGTTTCTCCGCCATGGCCGGTTAACCGGTTCTAAAAAACGGTAAAAAAACGAATTTAATTTTTATTTAATTTTTAATTTTTTAAGTTACAATTTACAATCAGCAGGTCAAAAAGTGCCCTTAAAAAGCATTCTTCAAAGTTCATACAATGCACGCGTCCTTGAACAACCCATAGCCTATTATGCAATCTGGAGTGGGATGGGCCTAGCATAGCTGAATAACTTCACAATCTGTGAGAAAAGAAGGTGATGTTACGTAGTTACGTACAAAAAAGAAATAAACAATTTGAATTTAAATCAATTACTTATTACAAATTTTTAACATCACTTTGTAAAAAAAAAAAAAAAATTGGAACCGGTTTGAAAAGTTGGAACCGGTTCCCGGGTACCCGATGTCATCACTAGTGGCAAGTGCAAGTCAAAACAAAACAATCATGTTCCGTTAACTGCCTGGCTGTCTTCGATATCATGTGTTTGGCTTCCGTTATCGACTGATAGCTCAATTCCAAACAGAAATCTCGAGTGTCATGGCAAAACGTGAGATAATCTCCGTGAGTTTAGTTCGTGCCACTATTATCGAAATAATATCTTTTATTGATCATTGATCGATAATATCGATTATTGTATGCATTCCTAGTATTAATAGCATTTAAAGTTTAAACACAATAACTCAAAACACAACTACCAACCTATCTGTACCTTCCGCAAGTTTACATTCCAATTCCTGCACCATTCTTTTACCACACCGTTCTACTCGTATAGGACCTCGTCTACAGTTGCCATCCCCGAGCTATTCACAACAGTGAGTATACTTAGGCTCTAATTGTTTTTTTCAGGTTCATCAAAATTTTGGAGAAGCACAAAAAGTTGTTGCGGAATTATTCCCAGAACATTGATACCCTAGAGCAGGTGGCTGGAATCCAGAATGTGGTTGAATGCCATGGTGAGTACTGACTGGTATGGATACATACTATCAGTTAGTTAGGGCATCTCTACCGCACACCTTGTGTGTAGTGGATAATGTTATTTGCAGAGAAACCCCTATGAACTATCTGTCTTGGTAACCATAGGCCTAATACTAGTAACAAACTTTAAACTGCCTAGGTCCCTACCTTAACACTAAGTTTTAAATTACGGTACACTACTAGTACCTAACTCATTGGAGGTTAATGATTAGTGAAATGACAGTTATCAAGAAAAATTAAAATTAAATTCTAGAATGCAACAGCTTACCTGAAATGGAACTGTGACAACTGACAATCTTGAAGATTGGTAGGTGGGCCTACATAAAAATAACAATACTACATATGTCTAGAGGGTTTCGGCATAGGTTTGTGTAGTAACCACAAAATGTGTGTGTATTTAAAGAATGAAGAATATACTGTATTTATGCGAGTATAGGCCTCGGGTATATTTGAAATTGTCAATCTTCTTCTGTTTTGGGGAATGGTCGTGGGGCTCGAAGCCTCTCCCCTGGTAGTTTTAGTGCCTGGTGCGGAGCACCTATAACTAAAAATCTGATGTGTGCCAGAGTTGGGCGAAAGAGTTCGGCGGCTGTGTAGAGTTGAAGATCACATAAATATGTACACAAATCAATAGTAGCTAGCACATTTCTGTAATATAAACACCTAAAATTAGTTCAGTGTTTTGGGAATTTTGTTGTTATGTTGATAATTATTATAATTTGTGTCGAGTTCTGTTGTTGATCATGAGGTCGATGAACAAACATCACCTATCAATGTAAATACTAACTAGGATAACGCTTAAGTCCCACCGCGTTGTTGGATGAGCGTAATTGGTGCATTGAGCTGCCATGTGTTATGTGGATTTTCTGTTGTTCTGTGGAAAAATCATTACTAAGTTGAATTTTTTTTAAATTAAATTAAACTAAATAAAAAATTAACTTCAATTTTTTAATTTTTTAAAATTAATTGTAATTGTAAAAAAAAAAACGTAAAATTGCGATTTTCTATAAGAAATAATTTCTCGATTGCGCTCAAATTTGACACTTATCTATTAATTCATAAAATAAGGGTTCTGTGAAAAAATCATTACAATCGGATAAAGGGCCATTCACAACCAACTTAGTAGCTAACTTAGCCTCTAACTTAAAGGTTTGTCTTATGGAAAACAACACGTCTGTTCATGACCAAACTTAGCCTTTAACTTACACTTATCAGCAACCAAAAGTTTGCAAACTCCAAGGTTTTACTTAGCAGCTAACTTAACATTAAGCTTTTAACCAATCAGAGAGAGACTCGAGCCGACAATTTCCGGTCATATCCGATTGAAAACGTAAACAAACAGCAAAAATGGATCCCAAGGAACATCAGCTATTGTTCGATGAAAAGCTATTGAACGAATTCATGAAAAGGCCACTGCTATATGTAAAATCTTCGTCTTTATACAAAGATAAGAATATAAAAGAAAACATGTGGCTATCGATTGGGGCAGAAATGTCAACTGACCGTCAGTATTATTAACGTTTATTGCGGCACTAGGCCTAGCCCCCAGCTAGGGCTAGGCCATGTGAGGTTATGTAGGGCTTACGTCACGTTGTCTTAAATAAATACATTTATTATTTTTTTTACCATCAATTATTGTTTATAAACTGTACAGTGTATAGTCAATCAATTCTATAATGCTCCCTAAAGGCCATAGAGAAATGGCTAGGCTAGGCCTACTTACTGAATGCTGAATGTTATTGTATGTCAAGCATTGGCACGATAAAAGTAAACACTGCAAATCTGTGTTGGATATTTAAAACATCCCGACATTATCTAGGAGGCAGTTGGCTGTAAAGTTAGCGGCCTAAATATCAATCATGAACAGCCACCTAAAGTTAGAGGCTAAGTTAGCTGCTAAGTTAGAGGCCTAAGTTGGTTATGAATGAGCCTTAAAGCATGTAGGTGTTACAAGTCAAAAAATTGTAAAAAAAAAAAAGAAAAAACCCGTAAAATTTTGATTTTTATGATAAATATTTTTTCAATTGCGCTCAAATTTCACACGAATATCTTAATTCATAAAATAAAGGTTCTGAGCAAAAATCATTAAAATCGGATAAAGCATGTAGGTGTTATAAGTCGAAGAATTTTATTAAAAATAAAAAAAATCGTAAAATTGCGATTTTCATGAGAAATATTTTTCCGATTGCGCTAAAAAACGTGGCAGTTCTAAGTTCAGAGATTTCGAAGGCCTCCAGAAAATTTCATCTCAATTGGAGTATCGGTTTAGCCGGAATCGTGTGGACAAACAGACAAAAATACAAAAAAAACAAAACATTCCGGATTTTTTTCTCCAGTGTAGTGAAATGGAATCTTCGCTACGCTCATCCAAATACATATATACTTAGAGCTATGGAAAAAAAATAGCATTTATATTCTGAATATTTAGCATTCATTTTTCCAAATTTAGCATTTTGTAGCATTAATTTTCTTTTTTCCACCAAAACCCCAAATGTGGGGAGTTTCTTGTATGTTCAATGGGGAATGAATTCAAATTATGTTTTATAGGAACATTTCAATTCAATGTAGTCACTTTAAACGTTAGAATACAATGCTAAACCAATTCTCAATTGGTATAGGTAAACCTTATTTTTAGTAAATTTAGCATTTTGTAGCGTTTTTAAGAATTTATACTCTCTGATTAAGCATCAATAACCTAGAGCGCTAAATTTTCATGCCTCTACATATACTGTATAGTTTTGAAGAGTGTGTTTTATCTTTTATTAACTTGCTGTGTTCTTGCGACAGGTTCGTTTGCCACGGCATCTTGTACCAGGTGTAAACACAAAGTCTCCGCCGATGACATCCGAGAGGACATCTTCGCTCAGAGGATTCCGCTCTGCCCAGTTTGTCACGACTCGACCGAGGCCACGTCGTCGATGAACAGTTTCGATCAGACCCGGGAATACTACAAGGTAGCTTGCTCGGATCTGCTCTATTTGCTATTTCACTCGTTGCTTCTTCTTCCAAATAAAAATTAGTCAACTTTGGTGGCGTGTGGTGCATCTCGAGGGTAAAAATTAGTGATGACATCGGGTAGTAAATATTGGAGTCGACTCCGGAGCCTTTGGAACCGGGTAGGAGTCGACTCCCTGATCCGCAATCAAAAAAAAAAAAAAAATTTTTTGATTTTGTGGGAAAAGTTATTTTTAGCCACTACTCTAGTTGCACAACGCTGTCCGGCCGTTCCCCCCCCCCCACCCTCGATGGGCACTGTTAACTTTAAGTTTTGTGCCTAAAATCTCAATATAACTAACTCCACCCGCTAGCTTGCTTGTCTCTTGCCGGCCAAGACTCTCGCTGATGTTTTATGTTACGTTTTGAGAAAAGATAACGACTAACGAGACAACAAGTGCAATCTCATTCAATTTATCATTAAAAATTATAAAAAAAAAAAAAAATTTTTTTTTTTTTTGGTCGACTCCTTGAAAATGGAGTCGACTCCGATAGGAGTCGGGTAGGAGTCGGGTACCCGAGTACCCGATGTCATCCCTAGTAAAAATCATGTTAACACATGATAGAGTATCTGTACAAGAAGTAGATTTGGTAAAGCCTCATTAATTCAAATTTATTTGATTGGAGTGGCATCATTGTCTATTGCCACTTCCATCTCTGCATTGGGTGCAAATCTTAATAAATTGCCATCCATGCATTAACAAAGTAATTATCTGCCTACATATCAATTACTTAAATATTAAATTCACCTCCGGGTATTGTTTTGTGAAACTAAAATGTATGTACATTGATTGACACCATAACAGTTCTGCTTGTCAAGAGAAATGAGACCAATAATCTGAATTGCAACTTGCATCAAGCCAGAAATTCTACTCGCGCGGGCAAGTCAGGGGTTTGGGAGGCATTAATTTTTTTGCCGTTAGTGGTTTGTGAACGACTGAATCTCTGAGAGCACATTTAAATATGTTTTTCTTTTAAGTCTGACAGTGATAGGCCTGCCTAATTTAAGGCATCCTCTGTAATTTAGACAGTTTTTATGATTTGTTGGATTTTTTTTGGGGTGATAGTGAAAAAGTTCTTACTTGAGTATGTAAAGTTAAGTTAAGATGTGGATTATGTAAGTTGATGAAAAGTAAGTTACTCGCAAGTCGCAACCTATCAAAAGTCACTTGCAACTTGCGAGCCAGCGAGTCGAATACGGAGCATTGCTAAAGCCCGCTGTCTCGTGTGAACGCAGGATCTGGTGTCCCGGGGCGTGATGAAGCCGGACATCGTCTTCTTCGGCGAGGGTCTGCCCGACTTGTTCCACGACTCGATGGCTCAGGACAAGAACGAAGTCGACCTCTTAATCGTCATCGGCAGCTCGCTCAAAGTGCGGCCGGTCGCCCTCATACCCAGTGAGTACACGCGTTTATTATATTGACTGGAGTGAAGTAATTTCATTCTACTGTATCAGTCTTGGGAAAGAACAAGTTCCTTTTAGGGAACTTTTGTATCAACGCGATCCTTTTCCAACGTAAGGAACTTGTAACAACATTGCTATTTTGTTGGAACTGGGAACAAAGCCGACATTTGTAGAAAAGTTCCTAATGCTGTTGTAATCACGCCAAATTCATGAGTAAAGATACAAATTACGAGTACAATACACGATTTTCATAATCAACTGTGCCCTATTATAGATGTCCTACTACAGTGCCCAGCTATATTGCGCGCAAAGCATTACGAGAATCAGGAGTTTAACATGCCAGCTGCTGCCATATGCTTGGATCATCTGAAATCGACACCCGAGTCGGGTGTGTGCCGGACTGTGGCAGAGTGTGGAAAGACGCAGTCTGCCTCACACCCAAGCATATGGCAGCCACGATCATGAAAATTGTCAATTGCATCTCTACTTTACACTTAACTGTCTGAATGTTACAATTTTGAAATAAGTCTGTTCTGTTCTTTCAAGAATGGACAGTAGGCCTACCCATTTAGATTTTTCCTGGAAATTTTCCAAGAAGTTTATAAATGGGTAACTTTTGAAGTAGTGTAAAGAAAGGCACTAAGTTCCTTTTTGAAAGGAACAAAATCTTAAGGCTTGCTTAGTTTATTTTTTTTTTCAAAGTAACTCAACTTTTTGAAGTTCCTTATTTTGGGCATCTTACTTGCCCAAGACTGTACTGTCGCCCGCTTGTGTCTCGCCTTCTAAGTCTAACTGTTCTTTTACCTTGTTTAGGTTCCATCCCTCCGAACGTTCCACAGATTCTTATCAACAGAGAACCGCTGCCTCATCTTAACTTCGACGTGGAGTTGCTCGGAGATAGCGACATCATCATCAACCAGATCTGCCACATGTACGTAGTTTGTACAATAACTTCTCCACGCTCAATATTGCAGTTTTGACTTGAGCTTTTACATCCCAGAAAAAAAATGATATAATTATTCAAGTCATGTAGGGAAGTTTCCAAAGAACGGATATAAATTTGATTTGATGTTTTGCCAAAATCAAATTGATTCTGATATTTTGGTAGGTACCAAACATTGGCCGGTAGGTCTACTTACAGGTCCAAATATGTTCTACAAAATATATAAATATATTCCTGCTATGTATTCATTAAAAGTTTACTTGTAACCCCACTTCTTATTGTTTTTAAGTATGATTTTTCATCTTTTGTTTAATGTGCAGTGCACATGGGGTTAGCTTTACTCTAACCACCATTAGTGTGTTTTTGGCAGAATATTTTAGGCCCTATGTTATCTATAATTGAATATTACTATTAGTCTTATTTGTTTTTTATAAAATGTCAAAATGAATGTTGTATGATTCTAAATCTGGTTACAATAATTGTTGTGTTTGTTCAGGCTTGGCGATGATTGGCGTGACGTCTGCTGGCGACCAACCCCCCTGAACGAAACATCGCGTCTCCTCTCCCCCACCAACCCCTGGGAAGAAGACAGCCTTACACACACGCAGAACGTTGCGCATGTAAACCTTCCCGCCCCGAAAACACTCCACGAAAGTTACCGAGACGAGAAGAGCTTCTACCTGAACTCCGCCTCCGGCATGGAAGTCGACCGCGACTCTTCGCCCACCAAGAACTGCTTGAGTACCTTAATAGAGAACCAAAACACCGCGACGGAAAGTTACTACACCGAGAGCAGGGTTCACCTGACGGTAACAAAAGACGACTACCTTAGCGGCGGATCGGAGATGTCAATCGACAGCGGAACGGGGAGCCTGTGTAGTATATCCAAAGAGCGACACATGTCGATAGATTCGTCGACGAGGGATTCCGGTCTATGTGTCGACAGCCCAGATATGTTGGATTATCACACGGCTGAAATGCTGACTGCGTCGGATAGGACGTCGAAACTACACGAAGCATTTGTTGAAAATTCCAAACAGAACACCATCAAAGAGAAACTGGCAGACACATCCAAAGAGGTAACAACAATTTTTTTAAAATAATTTTTGGTACTTGTTCATTAACGGGACCCCCCTCAATTTTTTGTTAATTGGTCCCCCATCGTCGTTTTTTTTTACTTATTTCTGTTTACAATAAATAATTACAACTTGTGAGGAGTTGAATATGACTCTGACAGTGAACTTGACAAACACATTCAACGTGACTCAGGCGAGTACAGTCCATTGGAACGCGTAGGCCTACATGAGAGCAGTAGTCGCTAGTCGCCGTGCAGCTGACATTGATGTTCACGGACACCAAATGAACCTTCAAAACCTTTAATGTCGCTATTTTAAACGAAAGTACTTTTCCATTGACAGTCCTTTATATTTAAAATAGCGACGTTAAAGGTTTTGTATGTGGAGTATGTTGGCGTAGGCCGTGTCACTCCTGGCGCAAAGTATGTAGCCGGAAAGAATGTTTTCGAGGCTTTGTTCAAAATAATTGTGTTTTCCTGACCTCCTGAAACTCAGATGGAGTAGATGTAGTAGTTATGATTGTCTAATGAAATGTTTTTACTGAATTTTTACATTTTTTGGAGGGGGTCCCGTTAATGAACAAGTACCTAATTTTTTTCTTTTTTCTTTTGTGGAAACAAAATTAGGAAATTTAATTTTTCTATGATTTTGATAAATTGTGCCAAGTGTTTTCAGTAGCACAAAAGTTGTGAGATGGAAAGTATGTAGATGTAGCCTATGCAAGTTATGGAAGTACGTAATTATGTAGGCCTATGTATAATATCGTTAATAGGCTATGTAGTTATTGAAGTTTACAACGGTATTAGGTATTATATATTTCATGTGTTGTACTACTACTTGTACTTGTACCGGTACTATGGTGGGTCGACCTGCGAAAAGCTTGGCTTGCAAAGCCCAATTAGAAACCGGTTCATATTCGCCTAGAGAAAGTAACATTGTTTTCTCTGTTCAGGAGGCGTTGAAAACGACCGAGAAGATCGTACCTGGCACTTCGAAGAGCGAAACGCGGATGTCTGTCGACTCCATGGAACCTTGCGGCTCAAACAGGAGGATGTCGATAGACAGTGCGATCGACGACGGCACTGTCGTCACCAAAGAAAGATTGTCGGGCGGAAGGAGCGGCTGGCACTCCAAGTTAAAGGAGAGCCTAGCCACAAGATTGCCAGGTGAGTTCATGCTTAAAATATATCTGAGTCTGCGTACTGGTAAAAGTAATCTACTTAGCATTCGAAAAATCCGAAACCTGCTTTTGTTAAACTTACCACATTCAAATTAGAGTAGACCTACCTAGCAAAATGTGATTTTCACTTTTCAGAAATCTCTTATTGTGCGTCGGTCTACCCACACACCCGAGCACATTGCGGCCAGTATGTTATTTACTCCCGATTCCCGTAATGTTTTGCGCGTGATATAAGTGGCGCTGGTGTTTTGTCTTCAGAAAGTGGCAAATAATTAGACCTGTATCAATTTCTTCTTCTTTTCATATGCCAACAATTGACATTATTCATGTCATCATGTGTTTTCTAGTTAGCCAGTAGAGATAGGACTCCTGTTCGCTCCGATCCATGCCATTTGGCATTTTGTCGCGTTCAAGCTTTATATATGTACATTGAAAAAGATGTTTCCTGTCTTGTTCCCCAGCTCCACACATCCGACAGACACTAGATTCAAAAATTCCAAATCTATGGAGGTGCTTTCCGAGTAGGTCGTGTCCTGTTTGAAGCCGGAATTGAGCTGTCTCTATTTTTCTACTGTAGCACTTACGTTTACCAGTCGGCCTCATTCTAGTGTAATCTTCCCACAGTTTATTCTGCCCCCTCTCTTGCCATTCCTTACGGACTGCTTTGTCTGTCGACGCATGCAGGTGAGATTTGAGAGATTTATGTGACAGTTTTTTACTTTCTTGTTGTTTTTTGCTACCTTGTTTGGCTAGGTAGTCGGCCTTCTCATTACCATATATGCCACAGTGGGCCGGTATCCATTGTAGCACAATTTTGTTCCCATCATTCATGAGTCGTAGAATCTGTAGTTTACATTGTCTAATTTCGGGTTCTGTTTCCTCCCTATTTGCAATGGCTGCAATGGCAGTCTTGGAGTCGGATAGGATCACAATTTTCCGGTTTTCAGATTTTGATAGTTTCAATAGTGCTTCAACTATTGCTCGGATTTCTCCATCATAATTGCTTCCATTAGCACCAGCTGGGTAGGAAGCCTCAAATTCTCGGCTGTATATCCCTGCGCCCGCATTTCCTTCCCCTGGGGATGCTGATCCATCTGTATACAGATGTAGCCATTCATTTTCTGGGTATTTCTGGCGAATGTATGCCAATGTCAATTTCTTTAGTTGAACCAATGAGTGGTTGTTTTTCTTACCGTCGATGTCAGGTATTGTCAATGCATGTGGGATTTCTAACAATGCAACATTTATGTTTGGTGGTAGGAGGTCTTGTCTATTGTTAATTGCCTCATTCCCAATTAAATGCTCATTTATTTGTCGTGCCTTCGTTATGAATGTTACATGGGTTTTATGTTTTTCACATGGTTCTTTATCCCAGTAGTTCTGATCCAGTCTTACCAGTTTTTCATATAGGATCCCTGCAGCTTCATTTTGTCTGGCCTCTAGGGGTGGAATATTGGCCTTTGCTTCCATAGCCATCAATTTTAATTTTAATATCTTAACACCTGTAGGCACTTCTTAAGAACGCACTTGTCTCTTTATCCGCAGAGAATTCCTTCTACTTAGTGGTTCCTAGCCGGTACATATTCCCGGGCGCAGAGGTCGTTTGCGACCCCTGTCCAGATCTAGACCAGTCGCTGAGCAGCCAATCAGAAAACAGCCAATCGGAAAGCAGCGATTCAGACAGCGACGACAACGAAACCGTCGACTACTGGAGCGGGATGGCAAACGCTGGCATGTCCAGCGCACAGTGATAATAGCACGGTAAATCTAGACAATTGTAATATCGGCGTTGTTATTATTATGGTTAGTAAGTTGTACATAAAATATTATTATACATGATAATACTCGTTAAAAAAGTGGAAAGAATTAGGCCAATTATGAATTAAGTAAATATTTCAAGGGCGCTGTACAAAAGTGTTATCAATCACAATCACCATTATCAGATATTGCATTTCGTTTGCAATTGCACTGGCTTTTAGGTTAACCTTCCTAGTTCCTAGTGTACATTTGAAATAGCTAGGCCTACTTTAAATGAGTAATATTTGAATGTGAATTCCACATTAAAAAATAATGAGAAAATCAATATATACTGTAGTTTGCTGTATTTTAGACAGTTTGTCTTTAAATATATAGTATTCTCATTAAATCAAGGAGAATTTCTATATGGTCCGCTATGTACCTAGTGTTCTACATTGTTCCACAACCTGTTTGTTTGCATCAAAACTCTTAAATGGCATAAAGGTACCTATGTTTTTGTTTTTTTTACATTTTGATGTAATATTAGTATGTACATATTGCACTATGTATATGTTGTTATTTATTTGTAAGTTGACATGGTACCATAAAATAAGAAATGCACTGCAGGTTCTACCTTCTAAAACATTTATGCATTACAAGCAATAAGGTAATATGATGTAAGTTCTATGATGAAGAAAATATGTATGGTTTTGACTGGATAAAACTTAGGAAACCTTGTGGGCATTGAAATTATTGTTGATCACATATGAAGCAATGACAGGGTTATAGTGTGGACCAGATAAGGTGGCGGTCGCCGAGGGATCGCAGCACTGTCGACCACGCACTATGGCCACAGGATCGGCAAAAAGTAGATAAAATAACGGTCTCTAAAACTGCTTTCGGAGAAAAACACGACTGTTTTAAAGCCAAGCCTTGCCCAATATTATCCTAAAAATAAAGTATTTATGAAGTGTACGAATAAAATCAAGACATTTTGATTTTTGATGCTCCTAAACATTGACATCACATCTGGCGAGGTTGGCATTATAAACAGCTGGAACTTTGGACACACCATTACCAACAAGGCAAAAAACACTTTCGTAATCGTGATTACCTACTTAAAATCATTATTTCACTAAAATACTGACTCTGTGGGACGAACTACTTTATTCACAGCTTATAAAATGTTGATTTATGTGATAACATGACCAAATAGAATACGGTAGGCCCTACCTAATGCCAGTTGTGTGTGTAAATTGTCAATGTTGGCGTCCGTGCTCTCGCTTGACCTTGACGCCCGCCAGCTTATCTGGTTCAACCTATAGTCTTCTTTAAATTTACCCAATGTCCTCCACTGAAAATCAGGTAAATATTTTACTTTGAGTTGTTGGACTAAATTATTTTATTTATTTATTTTCTTGTAGAACACTCTCTTCTCTTATACCATATCATAATCAATGTATCAAAATGCTATCAAAGTTATTGCACTCTAAATGTAGCATAAATAATCTGAATGATTTGAAAAGTGCATTGGATTAGAGAAGGGTTGACAGGTTGGGAAAGCAAAGAGAACATAAATCCCAGCCTGAAGGGCTGGGGCCCTGGGGGGATGAATGAAAAGTGCATTGGTTATTATTTCCTTATTTTCCTCAAAATTATATTACTTGTTCTTATCAATATTGTTTATTCTAGTCTTACTCAAGTAGGTGAAGGGTACCAATTTTTCTCTCTAGGGATCAACTGCAAACTGCAGTGCACAGAATTTTACCATAAAGTCAAAGTTAATTAGTACTTGTAAGTTGTAAACATAGTTGCACTGTAATTATTTACTTTAATTATTTATTTTTTAATATAAAAAACTGGTTCTGCTTTTACCCTTGCCATCAAACTAATGTAGGGCTAAATTAATTAAATAAAATCAATTGCTCGCTTTGCTTACCATCTTGAATTAGTTTCTTTGTGCAAACAAGATCTGGCATCGAATGATTCCAGTGTATTGGGCTGATTGCACTGGACGGATTTAGTTCACTGTAGTTTAGTTTGTATCCATTGGTCTTATGCTGGTAACTTTGAGAATTTTGCTGATTGTTCTTCAATAGAAATTACATATACTATACAGTATATTAATTAGTTTAGATTGGAGAAGGGTTGACAGGTTGGGAAAGCATAGAGAACATAAAGCCCAGCCTGAAGGGCTGGGGGCGACAAAACTTTTCACCTGCTGATGACAACTGTAGCTAATTTAAAGTTGTTACCTTAATCCACGACGCGTTTCGTCCTTCTGGGACGCCAAGAGCTAATATAGCACGTGTACCTGTGCTATAGCCAAGAGCTTGCAATTTGTAGTCTTGTTTCCTTTCGTTTTCGAATCCCAGTCACAATTAGTAGGGCAGCCTCTCTCGTTGCCACGGGTCTTGGTTCAAATCCAGGGTAAGACATGGTTCTTTTGTCGCCCAAGCACCAGAGTCTAGGAGGGAAGCCCCCTCACTGGTTGTGCTGTGTTGTGACTTTCCACCCTTCCTATCTCTAACCTTTTCTCTTTGTATGAATGAAGAGGCACCCTTGCCCAGCAACAGCAGGAGGGGCAGCTTTTCTCTTGTTGCCAAGGGTCCTGGTTCGAATCCAGGGTAAGTCATGGATTTCTTGTCTCCCGAGCACCAGAGTTGGGAGGGAAGCCCCCTTACTGTCTGTGCTGACTGTGTGCCCCAGTATGAATGGTGTGTGAAGTAACCTTGCTGATGATGACAACATGCTTGCAGAATTTACTTCTTGCGTGGCCCTACCACAGGTTTGGTTATGTGTTGTGAGTTTTGGTTGCATGTAGTAAGCTGATTTTTAGTGGCCACCATCCGCCTGAAGAGTCCCAGAAGGACGAAACGCGTCGTGGATTAAGGTAACAACTTTAAATTAGCTACAGTTGTCATCAGCAGGTGAAAAGTTTTGTCGCCCCCAGCCCTTCAGGCTGGGCTTTATGTTCTCTATGCTTTCCCAACCTGTCAACCCTTCTCCAATCTAAACTAAACTAGCCATTTGGCCTTTTCCAAACTAATTGAACAGTATATTAATTATGTATTTACAATCGTTATCTGACTAATTTATTTTGCAAGCATCAAGTACATTGTTTTCTTCATCATAGAACTAAAACATGAAAACTTATTTTTCTACATTAACTAGGAAGGTTAAGGTTAAACTAAAGTGCGTAGCGACTAGTGGTATGTATGGTAGGCTAGCGCTATTTACCGGGAGTTTCATACAGTATAATTATGTCCACACCATGCTCTATTTTATTTGATGCGATGTAACTGCAAGGTTCGAGTATTTTTATGTACATAGAGAATAGAGATACATATTTGGCGAAGATACCACGAATGGAAACCGTTGCCGATTTATGACGGAAGTGTAACTGGAGTTAATCGATGGGTCGAGAACCGGCTTTTCACTCGTACACTGTTTGTTTTAAAGCGGCAAAAGTATTCTCCGGAGCTGGTTGTTCTGTTTCTTTACATTAATAATATGGCATTTTATTTGTGTTTAAATGGCCTAAGAATGAAAGACAGAACTAGATTTTAGTGAGCACAGAGTAAAAAATGTACAAACTTAGAATTATACAGGGAATGTAAAAGTTAATTCTAATGAACAATTTTCGTCATCCTAAAAATTAAGACTAAAATATGCTCTGTAGCAACCATTTTTTTCAACTGCAAAGATGTTTTAATTTTTTAAATGACTAAAACTTTGTATAGTTATTAGGGATGACATCGGGTAGCCCGGGTACCCGGTTCTAGAAATTACCCGGAGCCGATTTTAAGATCCGGGTTTATTTCGCGGCCGTTTTTAGGCTAATTCACAAGTTTAAATTACGCGCTACGTGGTTGCGGTATTTCCCGCGGAGCGTACCCGCTGCCTAAAGAGTAACTGGAGTCGACGACGGAGCGCGTTGTAAGCTATCACGTGCTTCCGTCCGTCTCAGCAAGTCGTGCCCATGCCACGAGTGAGTGTAAGAGAGAAAGATGCGGCACTGCCGTCTGCGCGGTGCGAGATGCGCGTACGATCCAACCAACTCACTCACACTCACAGCTGTGAGCTGACTGACAAAGATGGTTGGTGTAGAAGAAGAATTCACGATGCGATCATCTTTCAACCGATTCACGAAATTCGTAATCACGACGCATAGGATTGTTATTCCTGGGCTTATCTTCTTTCTTTCCCAGGCTTATCTTGCGACGAGAGCTTCAGTGCGGGCGATAGGCCTACTAGTAGTGAGAGATTTTCCCATATGCGATGCGTGTTTGTTTTCCCCTGCTTTCTGTGCGTAGGCCTAGCTATACCTACGACGAGTTACACTGCCTGTACAGTGTAATTGGTAAACTAATCTTTGGTGTAATGAAGAATGAAGATCATTGCTTGGTTATCAACGCGGTTCTTTATTTGTGTACGATTATTGCAAAAGTTTCCAGAGACGGAAACGTAGTCAGTCGGTATGACCTTCAAACCAACTAGGCCTAGTAGGCCTAGGAAACAGCGTTTCCACACATCGTGACGTAACAGGACCCGGGTACCCGGGTAATTCGAGTGCTGGAACCGGTTCCGAATTTTACTACCCGATGTCATCCCTAATAGTTATTGTTGGTATACCTACATGTATTTTAAGTGCAATTGTAGTTTTCTGCCATGAATTTAGTTTTTTTGTGCATATGTTTATGAGATCCACTGCTTAAATCAACATATATGGCACAACAAAATTAGTAATGTATTAAATACTAATACCTATTAAACTTTGTCTACCTTTTAGAATCTTTATCGCTAATCGGGGCTTTCTCCATAAACTTCTGTATGTTTCTACATGATTGCCAAGGGTAGATAGAGCAACCGTATCTACAAATTTGCTTCTAGTTTAATCATTGTTTTTTTTTCCTATGTAAAGCTTTATCAGCCCCTGTGCACTATGGCTTTAAGTTTTCTCACTTTATAGTAGATTTGGTACGATAATGTTCATTTTGAATGAATGGAAGAGTCCCAAATTTTGAAAAGAATAGCTTTTCACTGACCTATTTTCAGGGTGGGTAGACTTTATAAATATTATTTTGATTTTTTTTATCTGTAATGTGGAAAACACATTTCTCTCCCCGCCCCACTGAAACATGTTTATTTATTCATGTTTGTAATTTATTTATCCGAGCCATCTAGGTCTCGCCTATACCTGCACAAACTGCGACTAAGAGATCGTGCAGAAAGAAACAGCGCAAAGTCTGAGTTAGGTTGAATGACGGGATAAGGATAATATGATTATTATTATTATTATGTTTTTCATTGATGGATCGATCTCAATGGTTTTATTTATTTGAGTATACCATATTTTTTTTTACATTATTTCTATCATATATTATGTTATATGTACCAGAGATGGCCCATTCATGTGTGCCTAAACACGATTGGTTTTATTTATAGTAAATAGTAATTACGGATTATTAGTACGACTTGTGTTTGGACATATCTGGTTGATATAGTAGAGGAACGTGCCACAATTATTATTGTATAGCGTGCGTACAAAGAAACCTAATAAAGAACCTGAAATAGGTACCCGTGTTGGTGTTGCCAAAAGCAGTGATTGCATAAAATGTGGTTGTTAGTTGAGTGAGTGGTAATGAGAACAAAATCCTTATGATTCCCGGAAAGGATGTAGTTGTAGTGGTCTCTTCAGTTCTGTACCACGATCAAGATTAAGTCCCGTGTTACCAGCATAAGTGTTTACTGTTTTTACTTTTTATAGACTATTTATTTTTGCACTCTCTGTACTTGCTTGAATTCTGTTATCATCGGGGATCAGTCCGTTCTACTAGACATTTTGTATTAATATCCCAAAACATGCTATCTGTATTTAAGGAAAATTTCACTGTTTTTGACTACGGGTTACTATTTCGGGTTCTCGTAGTTTTACGTACCCATTGTATTGTATTATTTATTTGTTTTAAATATGTTTCTATAATCTAGGGGTAGCGAGTTTCGTTCCATGATATGGCGATACCAAACAAATGCCAAGCATTCTACTAATGTTACCTCACTTCACTTAATCTAATTTTTATTTATGCCTTGGGCCTACTAACTCCTACCACTTGTTCTATTACTGTACCTAGTTCATAATTGTTTTGCAATTCTATGCTATTAACGTTGATGGTCAGCACAAATCTACATGGACTTTACTTCCCTTTATACCTGGTGACTCTTTACTTGGGTCTTCAGTACACTCCTTTGTAACTTAATGGGGAAGATACATACATCTTGGTGCTTTCTGCTAGAATATTACACCGATGGAAAAGTAGAAGTTCAAAAGTTATTACAACTTATTGCAATACACACTACTATAGATGGCATCTAGGTATAATATTTATTAATCTGATACCATATTGTAAATGGAACCCAGATGAGAACACGAATACAAATAATTTCTGTACTTGAGTATAGTAAATGGTAATACCAATATAGGATTAGCAATATCCCTCATTAATTCAAATTTCTGTCAAATTCAAAGTAAGGTTTTTAATTTTTTTATGTTCCCTTGGATTTTGAATTAAAGAGGGACTACTTACTTCTATAATATTTGTTATATTGCAATGTCAATGTAACATTGTAAATAGTTATTATGTTACCAATTTAATTCATATTGCAATTAAATTGTTCCATTTCCCACCATATACTAATAATATTATACTTAGGGTACCTTAGTTCCAATTGTTAACATGTTGTGGAAATGCCATATAGGCTGACATATGGTTCATAAAGTTATGTTACTTTAAATTTATTTGGAAATAAATTTAATTGCTAAGGTTGGGATACGATTATAGATTTGTAATCGATGTGAAACCAATAATTTCGACATCACATTGAAAAAAAAATTGACATCAAAAATTCTTTTCGACATCGGAAAAAGATCCCCCCCCCCCCCCTTTTAATGTAAAAATAGGTAATGTTATGATGCAAAAAGTAAAATATATGGTTTTTATATGGTTCCAAAATAGATTTTCCTTTAATTTTTTTTTATATAATATTTTTAAGATGCCAAATCGATGTTGAATTGAAGCCAATGTTGCTTCGACATCGATGTCGAATTGAATAATCGATGTCATGTCCCAACCCTATTAATTGCCAAGGCTTGTTTTGACAACCAAGCTTTTTCATATTGATTATAGCATTTTGGGACAAATGTTTGGCCACTGTTTGATTGGGGTGTTATGGTTCTCTAGAATGTCTGGTATTATTACGTCAGTTTGTCAAGGTCAATGTGGAGAACATCACAGGGACAACGTTTTTATACTAGTTATTAACAATTAATAACATATAAACTCTTATTTGTATGTACGTATTAAGTTTAATATTCATTGTCATTGCGCATAAACAACACTCACTTATCATGAACTGTAATTCATTTTTATGTGGACATGTGATTGTTGCTAGCCTATTTGTGTAAAGAGTGCTAAACAAATTTTATGTTTTGAGTGGATGAAAAATGTTTATATAGTGGAAGCCTTATCAAAATTTTAGTTGTTGAATAGAAGAACTTTTATTGGTCATGAACCGGTGTCAAAAAGTGCCACCAGTTTCTCATCCAAGATCACTAATCCAAATATGGACAGCAAAAAGAGCAATGTACATTATAATTAATAACCACAATGTCCCTTTGTTTGGCTACATTTTTGTACAGTTATTTAGTGCGTGGTGTGTGTTTTGAGGCGCGCAGTTTCTCCATTTGGTACGTTTTTAATTTGATATCTGCATTGTGAAACAAGAGGCTAGAAATTTAATTGTAGTAGATCCTTTATTCAACTCTTTCCTATTGAAATTTCTGGATTTAAAATTTTTAATGCAAAAGCCTCTCTAATTATGTCTTCCTAGTGATAATTACGTTTTTAATATTTCTCTATCGCAATTCACAACCGATTTCTTTTTGAAATATAATGAACGGTATAGAAATGTTGCCCACGGCTTGATAATTAGCTACACCGCCGGTTGAAGTCCCTACGGTGAATGTTGTGTGTTTAAGTTAGTTGATTTTAAATCTTGTATCGAAGTTGGAGGTTGTAAATTGTAATAGAAATCACCCCAGTCTTAAGACGAGTGGTTCACTGTACAAAGAGATAGGAAACAAAAGTGAATCACTTTTTTGAGTATTCTCTATTCCCAAAGCAATAACTATGACTAACTAGATAAGCAGTGCTTGGTTGTAGAAAAAGTTTCTGCTTTTGATGGAATTAAAATTTGTGTTTTCTGAAACTCTACAACAAAAACCAAGCATTGCCAAATTGATGGACGACACCTTTCTTGTGTGTAACATTATGTGAAACCCTTTTCCTTCTTTATTTTCAGGGGAAACATTGGTTGAGCAAAAACCGTTTCCTCTCGACGCTTCCCCAATTCCTCGATAAATTGCCGGAAGCTACGACTTGTAAGCGATGTTATGTTTTGTTGCTTTGTGAGCTATGTATCGTCAACTTTACGTATATTGATTATTGACATTCTTGTATATTTTTATCTGGATAAGTGTTTGCTTGTAACGCAGAGATAAAACACTGTAATCATAATTATATTGTGTTAGTTGATGAAATACCCACGGCACACAAAATAACTTCAGGTTATAAACTGTCTGCTGTATTTAATTGCTTGGTTTTTAATCAGATCTGCATTAAGTACCATTAATTACTAACTTTCTGTTTTAATATTGTTTTGTTTTTGTTCCCATTGTACTACAATAGCTTGCAGGGGGGAAGTTTAGTGTATTTTTACTACCCCACATTTTTCACCACTGTGCGTTTTTGTGTAATTTTTTTGTCTACGAGTTGAAGTAAAGCAGGTTCACATTTAACCTAACTCTATTTTTTCTACTTCTCAATTTGAATTACAAATTATTTAACTAATTCAAGGAGAAATTCATCTACTACATAGTATCTATGTTTTGTGACAAATGCCATTAACCCTTGCACATACCTTCTCAATTACTGTTGAGGGATTACTTTTCATAATAAGTAATTCCACTCAGTGAAACTGGCATTTTGTTACAGTGTGTCATTCCATACAATAATAATAATAATAATAATAATAATAATAATAATAATAATAATAAATAAAAATAGGCCTACACTTGCTGATTACAAAAAGTTAAAAATGCTTCTTTATTCCGGTTCTTACTTTGTCGTGGGTATCGATTCAAACATGTATATCGTAAAGACGACACGTTTAGTACAACTTTATCAAAACAGGAATTGCAGCAACAATACTTAATCTTTTTATATAACCAAACCATTAGTAACATATTTCTATCCTCTTTAATTTCTGTCTTGTACTATAGAACATGTAGCTACTTAGTAACTACGTATTTATATTGTATTAAGTTCTCCAACTTGTGGAAAACTATACAGAAGCAAAAGGGTTTATTTGTGGGTTTTGTGGCGACGCGAGGCATGGTGGGGCTTGGAGCGATGCGATTGGCTATCTCTTGGTTGTCCCATGCCTAACCTTGCCACCTGAAACCCCGTTTTTTAGTGTAAGTAAAGGTATGTTACCTATAATGTAAATAATATAAATTGTGTTTTGTGTTAACTGTTTATGTGTAATAATGTATGTATGTACGTATGTATGTTGAAATTGTTGCTCTATTTTGTAATAATTGTTATTGTATTAATGATTGTGTTTTCATTAATATGGTTTGATTTTGTTAACTTATTTAAATATAACACAAATATTCACATACATTTGTTTGGTGTTCTTTTTTACCTTAAATATTTATTGGAAGTAAATTTCCTTTCTGTATAATGTCCTTTTGAATGTTTATTTTATCATCTATCACTGATAGCATCCCCCGTCTGGGCCCGGGATAGAATAGGTCCAGAGCACTCCTCCTCGGCTCATCGTTCTAGAACACCATGCACTAGTCTATACCAGTGGTTCCCAAACTGTGGTACGCGTACCCCCAGGGGTACGCGAGGAGTTTCCAGGGGGTACGCGAAAAATTCCAGGATAACCAAAAATTGCCATTTACTGCTTCATAATAAACCTTGCTTATTTGTTAAAAGCTACTAATTTGTGAAGAATATTTACACTGGACAAAAACATAATTACATTCTTCTGAGTTCCACAACTGGATTCCGCGTAACAGCACAATGACTCACTCACTTGACTGGACTACAAGCCCCAGCAGTGACGTATCGACACCTGCTAAGTGGGGGGGGGGGGGGAAGGGGAGCTTATCTGATCGTAGATGGGGCGCGCTGTGCACATATTTATTTATTTATTTATTTATTTAACGTCTATCCTATTCAGTTATAAAAACTGATTTACAAAGGAGGACAACTAAATAAATCTAATTACATAGATGCAGACACAACAATGAACTACATTTAAGTAAATATTTGAAATAGTAATATTACAACAATGCATTAAATATTCAACAAATTTGATAACAAATAAAAAGGATATTAAATGCAATTTATGAATGAATCGAATATTATATAAAAAAGGGGGGGGGGAATGAAAAGAAAAGAAAAGAAAAAGAAAAGAAAAGAAAAAAGAAAAGGAAAAAAAAAGAAAGAAAAGAAAAAAGAAGAAAAAATAAAAACATTAAAAAAAAAACGAAAAGAAAAAAACTGATTTATTAGACGATCCCACTCAAACGAATATGAGGTTTGCCAAAAATCAGGAACAGCAAATCAGGGTGTAATCAATCTTTCGCGGAAGAAACCACCGAACACGAATCTTCATTCTTGTGTTCAACCATCATTCTTGTGTTCAAATCTTGATAACAATTTAGTGCAAAAGATCTTGACTCTAATATATAATTATATCAGATATATAATTATTTAAAATTGTTCAAGTCAAAAACTGATCACAGCAATGATACAGGACACCTAACTCAAGCTGCAAGTTCCACCAGTGGGCGGCAACCAGACAATCTAGGCAGAAAAATATCAATTGAAAATACATTGAATACATCAAAATCAAAGCAATAATGAACAAAGAGAACAGCAAAATCATGAATAAGAACATATGAAGATAAATTAACATTACATAAACACAGAGACAATGCCCCACAAATAAATAGTAAAAATCAATTCTTCTTTGTTCTTCGATTCATTATCATTGCTTCAATTTTACTTTTAAATTGTACTATTCCTAGCTCAGTAAATTGGCTTCTAATATCATAAGAAATTGAATTCCAAAAGGATACTCCTCTGTACAAGAATGACTTTCTTAATGATTCAGAAATTAATTTAGGAACTTTCAAAGAGTTCATTAGAATAGAATTTCTATCACGATCAACAAATTGAAAAATATTGGGTAAAATACCTGAATACATACCTTTCAATATTTTGTATGTATTTACCAGTACGCTATATTTCATTCTTTCCTCAATCGTGAAGCAATCAGATTGTAAATCTTGGCTCATAGGAATTGAATCAAACAGATGGTCAATACAACATATTCGGTAGAAGGTCTTACTGCCCAAACCACTAAACAATAATCAATAATAGAGTGAATATGAGAATCTACAAGTAACCTCAACATTCTCTCTGTTACAAACCTCTTCATTCTACTTATAATTCCTATTGCTGATGATACTTTATTACATACATATTCATAATGTTTCTTAAAATTTAAATTATAATCTAAGAAAACTCCAAGATATTTAAATTCATATTTAAATTCATATACTCTAGAAATAAGATTACCATTACAATTCAACGTCAAATGAATATCATTCATGCTTCTATCATTAGCCTTATGAAAAATCATAAAATTTGTTTTACTATAATTAATATCAAGTTCCTGAGTTTTAAACCAATCATCCATCCTCTTTAAAACTTCTTGAAGACGTCTTGCGATCTCTTCAACATCCACACCTAAATAAAAGACCAAGTCATCAGCATATAAAATATAATTGATTCCTCCCATTATAGCAGATATATCATCTATGTAAAGAATAAATAAAAGGGGTCCTAATATTGATCCTTGCGGTACTCCACAAAATATATTGAATACTTTTGAACTATATTTTGCAAGATTGATAAACATTTTTCTTTTTAAAAAGTAATCCGACAATATTGATAACAAATAAGGACTTATGTTATACCTGGTTTTTAGTTTTATTAAAAGAGGTAAAAAAGGTACTGAATCAAATGCTTTCCTAAGATCAACAAAAACAGCTCCAACCTTACCATTCCACTTGTCAATCCCTTTATAGATAAAATCTGTAAATGCTAGAAGGGCACTTTGCGTTGATCTACCTTTCCTAAAACCATGTTGGTTTTCACTTAAACCTTCAGATGCATTCACTTCATGTAATAACCTCATGTGCAAAATATTTTCAATAATTTTCCCTACAATTGGAAGAGTTGATATAGGTCGATAAGAATTCCTATCACTCTTTTTACCTTTACCCTTATAAATAGGTGTTACCCTGCAATTTCAGCTGTGTTGGGAAATCACCTACAAGAAAGGAAATGGGAAATTAGATACGCCAATAATCCGACTATTGATGATATCAGTGCAACGTTGCAACATGGATCTTGTATCGTTGTCCACAGAAGAGCATGAATGTCTGTTGGAGATAGCAAACGATGGTGGGCTAAAAGAAAAGTACAGTCATATGCCATTGATTGACTTTTGGTTTCATTTGAAAGAGGAACATACACTCCTTTCCAACAAGGCTGTAACTTTGTTAATGGCTTTTTTGCACTACGTACCTTTGTGAAACGGCTTTTTCAACATTAACAATGCTTAAAACTAAATATAGAAATCGACTAAATGCTGAGAGAGATCTATGACTAAAATTGTCACCAATAATGCCAGACTTTAAAACCCTTTGTTCCCGTAAACAGGCACATCCTTCCAATTAGTGAGGAGCAACATAAAAATAAAAGTATGTCATTTCTACTGTTTCTAGTTTTTAGAAGGTGGGGGTACGTGGTAGGATCCAAACTGCTCAGGGGTACACTGTCTGAAAAGTTTGGGAACCACTGGTCTATACGATCAATATCATTTATCAACATACATCAGGCATGCACAGTACCAAGATTAAGGCTAATTACATACCAATGAAAACATTACAATTTAATAACTATTAAGGTCTACACTTAAAATAGGTGACTTAGACAAATTAAACTTTAAAATTGATATTCTAATTGTTCCAGAATCCCTAGCTTCCATAAGACAAAGGGATAAAACTTTTTTTTATGATGAACCTACAGCAAGTCCTCCGGAACAATTTGACACATGACATATCTTTTATGGGTTGTGGAATAAGGAAGTCTCACCAGTTTTAGATATTAGCGCTAGCGATGGTGTACAGAATCAGTAGATATTCACTTAATAACACCATCGCCGTAGTTTATAACACTCTAAAGTAAAAACTGTATATTCCACAGAGGTACAAAGTTTAACGTTTACTCTTTCCCGCGCTTTTATCGTAAAAAGACGTGTGACGTCATAACCCTAAATACATTGTTGTTACGAATGAAATTGACCACGGTCTTCTAGATTACGGAGCTAAATTCACCTCTCGGCCGTTCACCAGCTCGTATTAAAACAAAAGTCCATTGTTGACATTTTCTTTATAAATGTTTTCGTAAAACCATTAATCGTTAAAAATGTATACACAAAATGTGCAAATGTTACTATCATGTTTTACAAATTATTGTTTATCAGTATTTTCTTAATCATACTACATTACAAATTTTATTCTAAAAGTGCTTCTAGAAGATAATCATCAAAAATGATGTTTATTCAATGACCACACGGTGATTGGTTGTAGGGTTATAACGTATTGCCCTGTTACTCCCGCCATTATTATACGCTAAAACTTTAAGCTCACTTTAGTGACCAAAAATATTTGTAAAATAACAAAAATTTATATTTATGTAATTAGAAACTGGCCCTGAATATAGTAGAATAATCAAAAATATTTGTGAGTCTTCCCTATTGCCAAATTTTTTGAAACGTACCTATTATACTACAACAAAATACGAATAGAGTCGTATACACATCCATATATTTATTTTTAGGGCTCTTACAGCTGCAATAGCATCATATCTTAGACCTAATTGATTTATAAACTACACGGTAAAAACTGTTCTAAATGATATTATACGCTTAATCAAACCTGTACTGTGTACATATTATGTGTACTAAATTAAATAAAATAATTAAAAAATGAAGTGCCGCGAATATTTATCAATCAGGAGCCAATCTGAAAATTGACTGCTGATCAATAACTATCGTTGCACTTTAAGAGTAATTAAATTGAAGGAACAGTGATTTTGGGAGAGTTTCTGCTGTACATCCTCCAATTGCTGTTTTCTGTGCCATCAGCAATTCTCATCACAATATCACATCAATATTGCTTTATATCCAACTTTTCATTATTCTATATGAATTCTTAATCTAGTAGGGCATTCTATTATTTTGCATCAACTTTACTTTAACATAAACACTAATCAATCAATCATCAACACATATAATATATTATATATAAAATAAATATCAATTATATACTATAGACACATTCTACTGTACATCATTGCGTTTTCTGTGCCATTAGCAATTCTTACACAATATATCAATTATTGCTTTATACCCAAAATTTTTCTTTATTCTATATGAATTCTTAATCTAGTAGGGCATATTTTGCATCTACTCTACTTTACCATAAACACTAATCAATCAATCAATCATCATATATATATATATTTTATATATATATATATATTATATGGATTCTTAGGCTTTCAGGGCCGCTGGTAGATGTAGATGTGGATTCTGCGGTGATTTGCCCTGTGTTTTGAGTTGATGGCTCTAAAAAGAACCGTTCTTCTCGACGTTTTCGAAAAGCTGTGGCTTTCCATCTTCAGGAGTCGATTGCTGAGTCTGTGACGGACGGCAGTCGAATGGCATGACCCTCACTTCGTGCCTCCTTATTATTATTATTATTCCTCCTTAGGAGCACGAAGTGAGCTCATGCCATTCGACTGCGTCCGTCACAGACTCAGCATCGACTCCTGAAGATGGAAAGCCACAGCTTTTCGAAACGTCGAGAAGAACGGTTCTTTTAGAGCCATCAACACAAAACACAGGGCAAATCACCGCAGAAACCACATCTATATATATATATATATATGGAAATATGTTTTGAGGTAAAACTGCGTGTGATGATAATATTTTATTACCGACGTTTCACTAGGGTTTCACCTAGCTTTATCAAGGTTATAAAACAAAAACAAAATTTGGGAAAAACAAAGTACAAGATGACAATAATTAAAACACAGCCATCTAGGAAACAGATCTAGATGACTTAGACAGAGAGTTGAAAGAGAGCCTCTAGATGTTAGCGGTGTATTTTTTCTTTCCTACTTCTTGTCACGGGGCCTTCCCGGAGTAGGTCTAATGGACGAGTTTTTATTTCGAGTAGGTGATGGATCATCATCTTCCCATGGTCTTAATTTAACTAGTCTAGTTTATACGATTGGTTTCCAAGCTTGGGTAATCTCTGGCTGTCATCCCTCTTGTTGAGATTTTGTGACGCCTCTCAATCTCCACAGCCTCCCTAATTATCCGTGGGTAAACATGTTGAATCGCTACAAGTATATATATTATAATATATATATATATTATATATATATATATATATAAAATATACTAGACACATTGTACAAACATTGCTGTTTTCTGTGCCATCAGCAATTCTTATTACAATATCAAAATCAAAAATTGCTTTATATCCAACTTTTCTTATTATATATAGTTTCTTAATCTATAGTAGCGCATGCTATTGTTTTGCATCACTCTACTTTAACATAAACACTGTGTTTAAACATTATTAATCAATTAATGAATCTCATAAATATATATATCAAAATTATCAATCATCATACATATCAATATCAATATCCATATCAATTATCAATTTTGCTTTATATCCAACTATTCTTTCTTCTAACACTGTGTATATCATTATAATTACTATCACTTTTATTATTAATTATTAATTATAGACTATTCACTTTCTCTGCAAAGAGTTAGCCTATACTTGTACACTGTACTAGCCTAAGTGAATAAAAATATCTATCTATCTATCTATCTATCTATCTATCTATCTATCTATCTATCTATCTATCTATCTATCTATCTATCTATCTATCTATCTATCTATCTATCTATCTATCTATCTATCTATCTATCTATCTATCTATCTATCTATCTATCTATCTATCTATCTATCTATCTATCTATCTATCTATCTATCTATCTATCTATCTATCTATAATAAAACATCAGTACGCAATGCTGTCAGTTCATATATACACGCAACGGAAGGGGTCAACACTAAAATATACTCACAAAGCACTTGCATACGTACAAACAAGACACAGTGCAACTTCACGGCTCAAAATCTAAACACTTACTGAATCATGGAGCTTTGCCTTCAGTTGGCATCTAATTGAAAACAGTACTGGGTGTTTCCACCCTTGCCCATTGTGCTGACCAGAATTCTGTCCAATATTGGTATTTCATTAGTTCTAGCCTCCTGATTAGCGAAATTTTTCAAACTCGAATTCTGATTGGAGAATGGGTTAAACCCTCCACGTGGAGTTGATGACTTGCCGTCAAATTGTCGTGTCGCATTACTTCAGGTCTCTGCTCGCATCTTGTCCACAAACACAGATCTTGGACATTGTGTTTAAAATACCCTTTCTTGGACCTCTCGTACGGGTGAACACATAGACTTTAAACAAGGGCGATGTCTGACAGTTGCGCCAATAAACATGACAGCTTGGGAGTGTTCGTCAAGTTTGCTACTCACTTAATTTACTCCTTATATCTTTAAACTACTGTATTCAACATTTAGGTCAACCTTTTAAACCAACTAACCAAGCATTTCGGCCGACCGGCCCTACCAACAGACCGGCCCACCGGGCATTCGCCCGGTTGCCCGGCGGCCCAATCCGCCCCTGGTAACAAAAGATGCTTATAAAGCGTTCATTATTGGTTATATTATAAAATGAACAGTAAATTTAACACAAGTAACCAGCCTACCTAATTCTGATCAGATCTAAATAATTACTAAAGTGATGTTGTTTGAACACAAGATTATAATATGAATGACAAATTATTAGAATAGTAGAAGTTTGATCAATGGATCAGTAAAGATACTCATCGTAGATGAAGAAACAGCATTGCCCCTCTAAGTGTCAAGGAATGAGTAGACCTGCCAGCGGATAGGGCAGAATCTCAGATGCTCATAAGCTTGATCGGGTCAACACTGGAGATATGCTCTGGTTCCATCCACGATGTGAAGCCCTCTAATCTAACGAGATTACCAACGAAGAAAAATACACGAACTGTTCCATGAACTGTTCTGCTCTCTGTACTGCCAACGTTCCACTGGTATAACGGTCCCCACTTTATTCGGAATGTTTTTTACCGTGTCACATACGACGGTCTAATCGTTGCTCGGACGACGCGTAATTATCAGCCTCGATATGACGTAACTCGGCCCATATCGCTCGCACAAACAGTTAATTGTTTTCACTCAGTAACACGCAGTGGACCAAGGTCCCCTGTATCTACTCCTAGCGGAGGTCTTACGAAGCCGTAAAGTACCTGTGCGCGGCAGCGAAGCCTAGCGGAAATCCAGTGGACCTTGGGCCGATACAGGGGGGGGGGGAGCGGGGATGGGGGCGATCGCCCCCCCCCATGATTCTTTAAAAAAAATGATTTTATTATTTTATTGTGCACGCACCAAATGCACTCTAAAAACCCGATTTTCAAAATTTTCACCTGCGGCGCTATTTATTTAAAACTCCCAATAAAAATCAACTTTCCTTTATGTTGTCAGAAATAATCAGTTTGCCTCTGAAATGTGTCTGCATCAGTGTACTTCGATTTATTAAGTTGTCCTCCTATGTGAATCGTTTTAAAACTAAATAGGATAGACGTTTAATAAATAAATAAAATGATGAATTGAAAATAAGATCAAACGTTTATAATAATGTTGCAATCTAGGCCTATGCTATAAATTGTAAGCTCGACATGACGACAAAACAAATTGGTGCACACAAACTACATTGTTTTCGTATTGCATTCCGCCCACCACTTTTTTTCTAAAACGCACTAAATGCACTCTAAAAACCTGATTTTCAAAATTTTTCGCCTGCGGCGCAATTAATGGGGGGCTCCGCCCCCCATACCCCCGTGCGTCCGCGCTTAGTCCCTTTCCCACGACTGTACATGCACACGCAAATCGCCCCCCCCATGATTATGTCCTAGATCCGCCACTGGTAACACGATCTGGCTCTCGTCTCGTGTACAACTCGCCGTTCAATGGTTTCGATCTGAAGCGATCACTAACGTCACAAGCGCTTACTGTATGCGTGAGATCGAGTCCCGCGGTCGCTCTGGCCTCGCGCGGTCACTCCTTAGTAACAATGCGCGTACCTCATGTACCACTCCCAAGTTCCAGCAACCTCTGTGCCTACACTCGTAATGTTCTCGCCACTAACTCTATTAACTCAAGTGTCTTCACACTCCACGTGTTATGTACAGCTATAAGTCAATTGTTCTCCCAGCTCCGTTGTCTGACCACGCTAACTTTGCTCCAAAACCTATCAGTTCTCTAAAATCCACAAAAATACGCGTATCGAAATAATACGTAGCTCGTTGTACTCGCAATGTCTCCGCACTCCCTATGTGAGCACTCTGCACTCGTTTCACTCAAGAATATTCGCGTTATTCGCCCGGCGTCAGTTCCCTGGGCACACCAATACTCCAAGAAACGAACCTGCCAAATAGGCTTGACCCGGAACTAATTGGTACAGAATTTTTTGTTATCGTAAGTTGTTGGTTATGTATACCTACACTTGCCAGAGAAACTTTACCGTCGTCCGACCTCCCTAATTTGCATAATTAATTAATTAGTTAAAACTAACTAAAATCAATATTCTCTGAATTTGAAAAACTAAATCTCAAATTTGTATCAAACTAGATTAACCAAACAATTTCGAATATAGAAAAAAATATAATTAATACATTCATTGTTCCATCAACCTTAATTAATAATTTATAATTATGGCAGCATTTTTAGTCAAATGACTCCTGTGTCTAGTCGATAACATTGATAATTGTTGTGACGGTTGTATTTATTAGAGTAATATAAGAGGTAAGCTGTGTATAAACTTTACCGCATTTTAAAACACATAAGTATGATAAATTTGCATAATTAAAAATTCAGACAAATACATTATGAAAAGTTTAAAGTAATTTGAACAACATCGATATGGGTATCAAATGAAAGCTACTGATCCATAGGTTTTTATATGAATATATTCAGGATGGTAAAATCAACTTTAATTGAAATTGCACAAATGGGGGTAGGTATAAAGGGGGGGGTGGAAGATTGAAGTCACATGCTTAACATGTTCTAAGCTCCTTCAAACATACCCCTCATACTTTATCTACACTGCACGTCAGATACGAATTTAGTATTTATTGATGTATTTACATATACAAAGTCGATTTACCTTATCAAAGATTTGTTGATAAATTAAATTATTATCAAAAGTTTAATAGAATGTTAATATAGAATTCAATAATATTTGTATCTTCCTCGAAACTTGTATTTCTTCGCAAACCACACAATGTTATTAAATATTATTTCGAATCCTTGATTGTACAAACTTGTATTAATGACGAATATTTTTGTATAATTTCTATCTATTTATGTACTTCCTTTGATTATTATGTTATTCTTCTATGATTACTCGATTATTCGATTATTCGTTTGAAGATGTAGAGCAAACTATACGTTATATAAATATAAAATATAAAAAAGTATTCAAATCTACCATTGGCCATTTCTTTGCAAGTGGTTGTAGGCATCAGAGTATTTGCGATGTAAAACGTTGGAATTCCAAGACAGGATTGTGTTTTTAAATGCATTTCACGCAACACCATTCATGTGTACGGTACTTTCACAACGTTCTTCAGAGGATGATTTAGCAAATGCATTCACTTTTCAATTAAGTACATTGTCACCAGCATTATTTAACTTCTGATGTTTCTAGACAACCTCAGAAGTCTGCCATTGGGGGCACGCCCTTTGAAATATCTAGGTGCCCGTTAGGGCGCCGCAGCCAAGCCGCGGTGCGCTACACACTCAAGCACCTTATACACCAAGCAGAGTTGGGGTGATTTCGAGGTGTTACCCAGCCGTCATGTAACGTGATGTGAACTTGAAAACTATCACAATCGAGGGGATTTAGGTACCTGACAACACATGCCAAATTTTATTGGGGTACGACCATTCCTTCTTGGTGAAAAAAATGGCTTGAAACATGCTCAAAATCACTTTAAGGATGTTAGCTACTCCTACTACTGCTACTACTGCTACTACTGCTACTTACATCTAATACGTCGGCCCGCGATTCTGACCAAACGGGTGGGACTACAATGTTCATATTTTACATGGACATTAAGGTTATAGTATTATAGTCTCTTTTGAAAAAAAAGTTGAAAAAGTTTGTTGGAAGGCTTCCAAATAAAGGTTTTAAAATAAGCCTTATACAATCAACAAGTAACCATAGTTACTTGACACTTGTTGACGGTATAAGCAGAGTACGGCGGGAAAGTGCGATACGTAAACAAATGGCGGACATTTTAAATTTTGCTTCTATGTGTGAAATGAGAAAAGTTGTCATTATACTCTCATAAAACAAATCAGAAACCGTCCCTGACCTGGGCCCAGATGTAGAAAATTATTTATAATACAACAGTGTAGGTCTAAAGTTCCATTAGGCTATAGGACTAGATAAAATTATTACTTACATTACATGTTTGGCAAGCCTAGCCAACCCTAGGCCAGCACAACATAGTTCTGTCACACAATACACACAAACACAATGTCGAAGCAAGGTGTCAAAATAATATGCGCTTGCTCATCTGTTTGTTTACATAATTGCAACATTCAAATCATTTCACGCAACTCGTCTTTCGATTGGCCCGCGTTTATGAAGGCACTGCCATCTAGAATAAATATAGAACTTTTTCGAGCTCTTTGCTATACGCATATCTTTTTAAAGTGTCAAACGAAAACGACTTCGTTTTCAAATTGCGTTTTCAACAGTCATCTCCCACGAACTCAAGAATTGGGGTCCAGTCCTTATAACCGTCGTATACAATGGTTATACCACCTATACCCAGGATGTACCATGATCCGGTCTAGATATTTTACATCCTATATTGTTATTGCTAATACCATAGAAATTAAATCAACTTTGATAAAATTATTATATTTTAACAAATAATTTTGCAATGGAACTTGAAAAAGTAATGAGATTACACACATAAAAAAAACTTGTAGAAATACAGCTAAACCTTACACACTCAAAAAGAAATGAGGTCTAAAAAAAGGGCCAAGCTCATCTACCCTTCCACATTTGCGCATTCTTAATTCATAAACGTACAGTGTCCCATAACAGCATCCTCGAAAAGCTTGGCAAAATAAAATTTGCATGTTATTACGTTTTAATTAATTAGAAAAAAGAACTTGGATGACTATTTCGTTTAAATTAATAATCGCAAATTCTATTTTGCCAAGCTTTTCGAGGATGCTGTTATGGGACACTGTACGTTTATTGAATTAAGAATGCGCAAATGTGGAAGGGTAGATGAGCTTGGCCCTTTTTTTAGATCTCATTTCTTTTGAGTGTGTAAGGTTTGGCTGTATTTCTACAAGTTTTTGTTATGTGTGTGTAAGACATACAGAAAATTATAGATGAATAGAGTGAAAATGAACTAATGCATTATTGCTTTGTGATCGATGGGGGGCAGAGACAGTACCGACATACGAAGAAGTATGCAAGAATCACGTGTACATCAAAAGCAAATGCCCATGCCGCTGTCGTATTTTTCGGTTATGACAATAATTGAGCATCGACGAAATATATCACACATTTTAAGCGCATTAACCGGTTGTAGCAAATGTAGTACAATCAAGTTTGAGCCAAACGTGGTACGGTACTGTTAATCAGCAAAGATATAAGTCTCTGTCTCACCCAATGAACAAATCAAGATTCATTCAACTTTTCACATCGAGATTTCAATCAAATAACATCATAGTACTTTTTTTTTCTCAATTTGGTTAATCGGGAAACACTCCCGTAAGTGTAATTGTTTTTATTTAATACAATCCAGAAATTACAAAAGTCCGCCCCGACCGGGACCGTGGTTCGAGTCCCGGTCGGGGCGGACTTTTTTAATTTCTGGATTGTATTAAATAAAAATAAAAAAAATCATAGTACTTCAAGCAAAAGCTGACGCAGATGTTTTAATTGCAATAACAGCAGTAGAGTACGCTAACATTGAGAATACCACACATATTGGAGATGACAACGACTTGCTAGTGCTGCTATGATATTACTTTAACCTAAAAACTCCTGCTTATGAACTCATATGAGAAGAAATCTGGTAGTGGTAGTGGTACCATTGAACAGAAGATTTGGGATATGCGTTACAACAACCAAGTTAGGTCATGAAGTGTGCTGTTGTTAACTACGGTAATAACGGTGACCTTGGAGCCGTCCTAGCAACGAGGCATATAATAATTTTAAAGTTGTTCTGATTATGTTTTTATTTTGCTCTAGGCCTACCCTACTTTGAATATTGTAGAATCTTGTTTGGATAAGCGAAGCGAAGACTTCAATTTAACTGACCCCCAAAAAATTTAGCTCGGGTGTTTTTTTGTTTGTTTGTTTGTTTGTTTTTGTGTTTTTTTTTTGTTTTTTTTGTCTGTTTGTTCGCTCTCTACCGGGCAAACGGCATATCCGATCTTGATGAAAATTGAAGGGGACCTTCGAAATCTCTGAACTTAGAGGTTTATTGTTTTTGGGTACAATCGAATAAATATTTCTCATGAATATCGTACTTTTACGATTTTTTTCGATTTTTAGTGCGATATTTTAGTGCCATTTGGGTCGATTCTGACCAAACGGGTGGGGATACAACGATGTAGTACCCTTTGAAAGAATAAGTTGAAAAAATTAGCCAGAATCCATAGAAATAAAGATTTTAATACAAGTTTTTTACGGTAAATAATAACAAATTGACAAAGTAACAATAGAAACTTGACAACAATCACCTACAATGCATAGGCAGCAAAGCAAAGCACTTGTAAAAGTAAAGATATCCCACGCAAACCAAAAACTTAAATAAGCTCATCCATTATCGCGGTGGGACTTGTTTTCCTAGTTTATCTAATTATTATTTAATATCTACTTAGCCGTGACAGCTGCGACGTATTTCACCATTTAAATGGATGGCGGGAGTCGCGCCACTCAGAATACTCCTAGCTATAGTATAATATAACCACACCACACCTTTAATATTGTTTTACATATAGGTCTAGTTGTTAGTTGTTTTTTGTACTTATTTTGCATCGTCCATATTTTTAAGACTATTTCACACTCTCTCTACGGAGAAGCCACTTCTGTGGTCATGCATACACGATCAATGTGAAATTAAGAATAAAGAATAAAGAATAAAGAATAAAGAATAAAGAATAAAAAATTAAGAATAAAGAATCGGTCTTGTTGATTCTGGCGTTGATCCGCGGGTGTTCGCACTGTCCATACCACTGATTGCTAAATTTCCTATTAAAAAATATCCATTTTCGGTTGGTTATCGTTCACTCGTCGATGGCGTCGGGGCTTGCAGGGTTGGCTTGGTCACTTTGGTTTACTGTCCCCCACTGGAAATAAGTTGTGTGACTGAGTGGGTAGACTCTAAATACGAGGGAAACGAATCACGAGTCAATACCCACAAGAAAACAAACATACAAACGAATTGGCGAGAGTACAATAGTTACAAATAATTACAAATAAATCACTCAATGGCAGGCGCGTAGGAACTCTTTTTCTCGAGAGGGTATAGAGAAATGGATGTGCTGATGCATGGGCGCCTTGGTTGGGGTCAATCTAGATTTCAGCGAAAATTGTAAATTTTGCGCCAGGATAAATATGTTTCATTTTAATTTATTCATAAACCATAACTTATTTTAACAATATAAAAACGTTAGCCTGAATGATCGTTGACTATCGCTAGACTCACGCAGTGCACCGCACACTCGGCCGTGACGAGCCCCGTTACAAGAAGTAAATGTCCGTAAAACTAGGAAAACGCTAAAGTACCGCCGCGTTGATGGATGAGCTTTTTAAAGTTTTTTGTTTGCGTGGGATATCTTTACTTTTGCAAGTGCTTTGTTTTGCTGTCCTCCCATTGGGGTGATTGTTGTCAATTTCTATTGTTTTTTTGTAAATTGGTATTATTACCTAAAAACTTATATTAAAACTTTATTTCTATGGATTCTGGCAAATTTTTAAAACTTTTTTCTTTAAAAAAAATTTACACACCAAAACCTTAATGTCCAGTATAATAGAACGTAGTACCTTACCCTTTGGTCAAAATTGGCCCAAATAGCACGAAAAATCGCACAAAAAATCAAAAAAAAAATCGTAAAAGTAGATATTTCATGAGAATTTTCGATTGTCCCCAAAAAAGTCCAAGTCTAAGTTCAGAGTTTCAAAGGTCCTGTAAATTTTCATCAAGATCGCATAAGCCTTTGCCCGGTAGAGAGCAAAACAAAGAGACGGAAAAAAACAAAAACAAACAAAAAAAAAAAAAAAAAAACCCCGAGCTAAATTTTTTGGGGGGGTCAGTGAAATTGAAGTCTTCGCTTCACTCGCTACGCTCATCCAAAAACAATTCTTATACAGAAGCAAGGTCCAAGTCTCAAGACTGTTTTAAAAATTAGATGATAATGCAGTATACCGCCGCACAAACAACACCATTAAATTTTCCACTAACACTAAAAGTAGGTTGGGGGTGGGGGGTGGGGGGCTGGCGGGCCTTTTTTGGGTGTATTACCCACTCCTAATGCGTACTGCCAAAAAAAAGGTTTTTATCCCTGCTTTACCTATTTTCCGTACTGCCTAAGATTTTTTTCGTACTGCCTAAAAAGGGACAAGTGGGAGTGGCTTCTCGTACTGCCTAAAGATCCCCCTTTTTTGGTTAGTACGTTTTTTTTCGTTGTTTTTTTTCAAAACCTGTATTCCATTTTGGGCGCGTTATTTAAAATCTCTTCTCTCTCTCTCTCTCTCTCTTCTTTTCTCTCTCTCTCTGATAGACCTTTAATTTAAATATAATCTTAATGTTTTTTATGATGTTTTAAAAAAAACAAATCGTATGTACGGTATATGTTCATTTTACCCCTTTTCAAAGGGAAAATTTTATCCAAAATCAGAAACCCTATAAAAATAATATTATACAAAATACTAAGAACCCTGTACGTTTAGTAAAACTCATACACTTATTAAAAGCTCTTAATTTTCCCAAAGCACTGAAAAGGGCCACACATCAACCCCAAATAAAAAATTCCCCATTATTAAAATTAAAATAATTAAAAATTAAATTTTTTTTAAGGAAAATACTAGGAAAAAGCCAAAACGTGGAAAAGAGTGTGTCCATTTTTTTTTAAAAACCGGCTAACATTCCATTATTCCCCCTTTTTTTTTCCCTTGGCCTCCCCAGCCCATCAAGGCTAGAGTGGCCATTATGGCCTTTGGTTGACGCGCCCTTATCCAACTAAACTTAAACCATACCAATAAATCATCAAAATTAAATGCAAATGTTCCCGGTATCAAAAACATGACCGCTCCTAGGGCCTTGTACCCGAAATGTGGTAACCCGGGTTTAATCCCCCGGTCCCCGGGAAAGATTTTTGGATGAGCGAAGCGAGATTCCATTTAATACACTGGAGAAAAAAATCCGGGATGTTTTTTTTTTTTTCTTTTTTTTCTGTAATTTTTTTTCTGTCTGTTAAAACCCATTCCGGCTAAACCGATACTCCCCATTTCGATGAAATTTTATGGAGGCTTCGAAACTCTGAACTTAGAACGCCCGTTTTTTGGTGCAATCGGGAAATTTTTTTTTTTCATAAAAAAAAGCAATTTTAGATTTTTTTTTTAAATTTCTTCGTTATAACCCTACATGCTCTATTCGATTGTAATGATTTTTTCACAGAACCTTAATTTTATGGAATTTTATATTCGTGTGAAATTGAACGAATCAAAAAATCATTTCTCATGACAATAGAAAAAATTTACATTTTTTTGTCTTTTTTGAACAATTCCTTTGACTAATGACACCGACATCTTTATTCTATTATAATGATTTTTCACAGATCCTTAATTTTTTGAATTAATAATATTCGTGTAAAAATTTGAGCGCAATCGAATATTATTTCTTATGAAAATCGCAAATTTTTACGATTTTTTTCTTTTTTAAAATTACGATTTAATTAACAAAATTGAATTAATGTTTATTTTCTAATTTAATTTAAATTAAATTTATAAAATCTTCACTAAGTAATGATTTTTTCACAGAACAACAGAAATCCGCATAAACACATGGCAGCTCAATGGCCACCAATTTTACGCTCATCCAACAACGCGGCGAGACTTAAGCGTTTTTCTAGTTATGATAATCTGCTTGCAAAAATTGTTTTATTTTATTTGGGGTTGGAGTATAACACCCTAATATAGGCCGGAGAAAAAAAAAAAAACAGGACCAAAAAAACAGACGTTTCTGATCATAATGTTTTTGCTTTGGAAGCTGAATTTTTGTTTCGGTTTATAACACTAACTCTTGTCTAAAACTGACATACTACCGAAATTTTTATTTCATTATATCTTTCACGGTACATTTTAATCTTCACCCGGTTCAAATGTGGTGATATTGAGGAGAAAACTTTCGAAGTACCGGGTTATTCTAGTTTGTAGGTCAGATATGTGTGGAAAATGCAACAAAAATCAGCCTTCCAATCCAAAAATTGAGGGCAGGAATATTCCAGGGTATACGTAATTGAATATCTCTATAATCGTCATATTTGGTGCACTACTACCCAAATTAAATAAAATGAAGTTTGGCAATGTCAGATATCATAACTTGATAAACTTTGTCCATTGTTTTGATAACCTATTTAAACATTTTAAACAAGGCCGCACGATTCAATTTAAACTATATGGAATTTCCCACCTACATTGGAACGCTATTGTAGAATATCATAAAATATGCAAAAAATTACAACAACAAAAACATCACCTAAACGAAGTACGATGTATTTGCAGATCTATGATCTCCTAGCGAACGTTAACTTTTTGATGAGCGTAGCGATCGTAGCGAGCGAAGCGAAGATTTCCATTTCCCTACACTGAGTAGAAAAATTATCGATGTTTTTTTTTCTTTTCTTTCTTTCTTTCTTTCTTTCTTTCTTTCTTTTCTTGTCTTTTTCTTTCTTTCAGGGAGGAGGTCTGTTTTGTATTTTTTTGTGTGTTTGTTAACACGATTCCGGCTAAACCATACTCCTTTGCCATGAAATTTTATGGAGGCCTTCGAAATCTCTGAACGTAGACTGGCCACGTTTTTGAGCGCATCGAAAAATTATTTCTTATAAAAATCCAACTTTACGATTTTTTTTCGTTTTTTTTTTTAATTTTATCGACTTATAACACATATATGCTTTATTCGATTGTTATGATTTTTTCACAGAACCTTAATTGTATGAATTAAGATATTCGTGTGAAATTTGAGCGTAATCGAAAATTATTTTATATAAAAAATCGAAATTTTACGGTTTTTCTTTTTTAAAGGCTATTTACCACCTCTGGAGCCGATAATTGTAAAAGTCGAAGAAAGCAGTCTGGAAAAATTTGCTGAATAAAGAAGGCCTTTAAAAATAACCGAAAAAAATCGTGAATTTTTTTGGGCGGGACAACAACCTCACTTTTGAAAATTGATTTAGATTTTTGGACAAAGTTAATATACAAGACTAGGTTCAAAATAAATTTGGAATCGATTTTCTGGACTAGTTTCTTACACCTTTAGCTATAACTTGACTATAGCTAAAATAGGTTTTCTGACAATAACCAGTTTTCTGTACGAATTGTTTTTGTCAAAACGGTACAAAACTCGTATTTTTAACCGTTTTGACAAATTAATTATAAATTCGAATTTTAGAATTCGTACACCAACTGTTATTTTCAGAAACTATTTAACTTAACTGCGCTCATTCCTGTGAGTCCTGCGTGGGTGTTTCGGAAACCAGCCGAAACGCTGAACAGATTGCGCTGAATTTTAACAGACATCCGGTGCACTCTGACAAAATCAGCTAGATCCATTGCGATTTAAACCAAAAAGAAATAATAAATTTAAAAATATGCTATCAATTTGTAGAAATTATAACGACAATGTTTTGATTTTGAAAAAAATATTTTTGTTTGTTATTTGCCTGCTGTGAAATAACGTGCCCCAAGTTTACGAATTTGCACGGGCTGCAGGTACCCACAAATTTCGCTCGAAGGATTGAATAAACCTTGCAATCTTTACACGTATTTCGTGCTGGCTATGTTTCCCTAGTATTGTCAATATGATGACTTCACTTGCGTTACATGTGTTTCAAACAGGTTTTAATTATTTTAAAATACAATCCAGATATTACAAATCTGTCCCGACGCAGGGGATTTGAACCCCGTCTCCCACATTTCGGCTATAAGGGCGCCTTACCACTAGATAGGAACGTCAAAGTGTTGTTGTACGAGTGAGCGAGTCATGTGTTGAGTACCCGGGCACATTTTGCATTTAGAGTTTGATAATTATATTGGTATAAAATAATAGGTTTTTTAGTTAGGTGGTATAAGTGCGCTTCAACTGTAATGCCATAATGCGCCACTCTAGCCTATGATAGCTAGGAGAAAAGTACTGTACCCGTGTTCTCAACACATGGCTCACCTCACTCACTCGTTAACCAACGACTTTGCGTTTCCCTATATCAACAGTCCAACAAATGACAATTTAGTGAAGATGTGTTTTTAGTTTGGATAGCTCAATTGTAGAGCTATGGCGCGTTAAGCCAGAGTTCTGGGTTAAATCCCAGTGCAGGGCTACTTTTATTATTATACGCATTATTGTAAGCATAATAGTAATATACTTAAGATAGAACAGAAATACATTAGTTCCTCCACGCAATGAGAGAGAGTGAAGACTTGACTTTTATTTGAACAAATAGGATAAATACGTGTACACATATGTTACAAAGAAATTACAAAGGAAAAAATAAAATAAATACAACAATATTGAGCTAATTTTTGATGGGTAAGTAAAATTGAAGTCTTCGCTTCGCTCACCAAAATTTAATTTTTTTTTTTTTTTAACATAGACTTCTAAAATATAAGAAACTAAAAAGAATATAGAGATAGAAATACCAGAGATTGATTGATTGATTAAAAGTTTTATTTTGCTAGCAAATATAGGGCCACGGGCCTTTTTTTTCCTCTAACCAGCTAACTTAACGAGAGAGAGAGAGATAGTATATATAGATAGATGAGGGTCTTATTTTAAGGCGGGATTAAGGCTAGTGGCATTATCTTCCATCCAACCTAATACTATAATAATAATAATACATTTGATACTGAGAGAACATTACATGATTATATAAAATATTGAAAATAATAAATTAACTACATTATGGTAACATTAATGGGCAAGTTAAAATTTTTCTAGGTGTATATTATGTTATGCAAATTATGAATTTTAATCGCTTTATGCAAATCCTGCAATAGTTTAAGAAACATTCATTCATCCATTCACCAAAAGTAACAAAATTAATATAGCTTTTAGACAATTGTTGCAAAAATACAGGTAGCGGAGCAGTTGTGGTATGCATTACTCAATCATTAATTGAACAACACAGGCTGTAGCGACTGATGTTTTATAGCTGTTAATTAATTATATTACTCAAGTAACGTTGATGTAACTTTATGCTTGAAAGTGTCGTAACTATTCCGTAAACTCTGATGCTCGTTGGGAGAGTATTCCAGCTCGAATAGCGTTTATTGTAAAAGGTGGTCAAGAAGGTTGGTTCTATGGTTGGAAATGTTAACTGAGTACCTTGATCTAGATCTAGTGTTGAAGGTTGTGAGAGAGAGCGAGAGGAGAGTGAGAGAGAGCGAGGGGGGGTGGGAGAGAGATTTTAAATACGCGCCAAATGGAATACAGGGTAATCAAGAAATAAAGACACGCAAAAAGACGTACGTAAACAAAACAGGGGATCTTTATGCAGTACGAGACAGCCACTCCCACTTGCCCTTTTTAGGCAGTACGAGAAAATCTTAAGGGCAGTACGAGAAAATAAGGTAAAACAGGTATAAAAACTTTTTAGGCAGTACGCGATTTAGGCATGGAACCCCGGACCAAGCTTTTGTGTTGCCGTGGTCGCTTGGTCCATTGTGTCTATGGCTGGTCCCCCCGCGCACGGTTGCTTTGCGCCCCCCCCCCCCTAACCTACTTTTGCGTGCGGAGGTATACTGCATAATATTGTATTGCAGCACGCATCCATATTGACGATCAAAACATAATTATAATAATGTGTTTATCTACTTCTGCTCATTGCTTATAAGAAGGCAGCTAGCGGATCTAATCCCACTCGGCCGTCATGGCCTAGTGGTAAGCATTTAGCCTACAGCACGGAAGGCTGGGGTTCGATCCCCATCAGTTTAAACCAAAGATTATATTATTAATAACTACGTGGTTTGAACTTTTTTATATATTTTCACACCCACATATTATTTTTGAGGGGTGTTAGATGGATGGGAAATAAAAATTAGTTGATTTTGTGTTTATCTTGGAAATTTGTAAAAATTTCACACTAATACGTTTTGAACATTGTGGCGGCAACTTAGGCACACGATTCGCGTTTTGAATGTTCAATTTAGCCCTCTCAGTCACGAATTAAATTGGTCTTAATTCGGTCATTTTCATATAAAAATCTGAGAATATTGATTTTTTTTCAATATGTTTTAGCATGATTTTTAAGGAATTTGGGTCAAATTTTGGATTTGAAATTAAATCTACAATTTTGGTTCAAATTAAAATTTTAAGTGCATTTTAAAAGAAGATTTTTCTTGATTTTTTTGTATATTTTACATTTTGCTTATCTCAAAAAACAGCAATAGTTCAATGATATTACATTTTCGGGACAAACCAAAAATTTCACATGTTTAGCAATTTTTGTGGATGTGTATTTTAAATTTTCTCTAATAAAGGTACAATTCATCCCATTGAAATAGGGATTTGTTATTTATTTTTCAAATTCACCCCAAAAAATAAAAAAATGTGGTCAAACTGAAAATCTATATCATTTAACCGGATTTAAATTAATTATTTAATGTCCATGATGATGCACGCCAAGACTGAGAGGGTTAAATAATTATTGTTGCAGAGTGAGTTCCATTCATACGAAATATATTTCTAGACAACACTATACTTTTTTTTCTTAATTTCATTAATCGGGAAGCACTCCCGTAGGAGTAATTGATTTTATTGGATGAGCGAAGCAAAGACTTCAATTTCACTGACCCCTCAAAAAATTTAGCTCCTAAGTTTTTTTTTCTGTCTGTTTGTTTGCGCTCTACCGGGCAAACGGCATATTATGCGATCTTGATGAAAATTGGAGGGGACCTTCGAAATCTCTGAACTTAGACTTGCTACGTTTTTGGGTACAATCGAAGAAATATTTCTCATGAATATCGTACTTTTACGATTTTTTCCATTTTTAGATGCGATATTTTCGTGACATTTGGGCCGATTCTGACCAAACGGGTGGGGCTACAACGTTCATATTTTACATGGACATTAAGGTAATGGTGATGTATTGCTTTTTGAAAGAAAAAGTTGACAAAGTTAGCCAGAATCTATAGAATAAAAAGGTTTTAAATTTTAATCTGAGTTTTTTTAGGTTTATAATAACAATTAACAAGTTACAATAGAAACTTGACAACAATCACCTACAATGCATTCAAAAAGAACTTGCAAAGGTAAAGTGGTCCCACGCAAACTAAAAACTTAGGCCTACAAAGAAGCTCATCCATCAACGCGACTAAAAAAAGCGTTTGCGAAGCTTCCTAGTAATAAATCAAGTGTGACATGTGTATGTTGTATGTCATGTAAAATACAGACTCTGGTAGTGGAGGTGTCAGGAAGATATGGTTGTGTCAGGCCTGAAGCGAAGACGGTAGGTCAAGAACTGGAGTAGTGCGCCGCTCCCCCCAACCCGATTAAATGTTCGACACCAGGTTAAGATTAATATATAATTAGGAAAACGCTTAAGAGGGTACGCTGAGCTTGGCCCAACTCAAATGCGCGCAAACAGGTGTTGATGATTTCTGCTGAACGGTTGGTAATATCATTACCAAATTTTGAATGGATGTTAATAAAGTACTTTTATTTTGTACCCCAAATTGGTTGCACAAATAAGCCTTAAAGATCCGTTGCGAGACATAATCCAAAAAACGTGAAAAAATGGGAAATCCAAAACATGAATTACAATTCTGGAAATTCCACCAAACCGTTTATCTTACGATAAAACCAAATTGACCTGCCCGTTCACATGGATTTATACGTTGTTATCCATTTTGCAAATTTGAGTTAAAAAAATCTATTCACTTGGAATAAATTCCCGAAGTTGACCAAAATTGAGTAAATTTTGGTAATTTCACTAAATTTTCATTCAAAATCAATGAATTAATTTAGGAATATGCAAAATGGAAAACATAGATTTATTCTTTATAAAAGTTAGTATGAAATTTGATAATGGTGTTATAAACCGTTTACCCGAAAAAGCCAGAAAGCTGAGCGCCTAAACTCGCCTCCGTTCTAGCCTCAGCATACCCTCTTTTAAGTCCCACCGCATTGATGGATGAGCTTTTTTGTAAGTTTTTAGATTGCCTAGGACCACTTTTCCTTTGCAAGTGCATTTTGAATGCATTGCAGGTGATTGTTGTCAAGTTTCTATTGTTATTTGTTAATTGTTATTATAAACCTAAAAAAACTCAGATTAAAATTTAAAACCTTTTTATTCTGTAGATTCTGGCACCGTGGCACGTCTAAGTTCATAGATTTTGAAGGTCCTCTCCAATTTTCATCACGATCGCTTATGCCGTTTTCCTGGTATCGTGCGAACAAACAGACAAAAAAACAGACAAACAGAAAAACACCTGAGCTAAATTTTTGGGGGGTCAGTGAAATTGAAGTCTTTGCTTCGCTCATCCAATTATTTATTTCTCTCTCCCTCACACCCCCAAAGAGAGGAACCCAACCAGTATATGCTACTGGAGCCGCAGGAAATATAGTTCTTGGCCGCTATCATCTGAAATCCACATCCCCAATCAGAGTCAAATGGTCCGGAAACTTATCAATAAACTAGGAAGCTCCGCAAACGCTTTTTCAGGCGCGTTGTTGGATGAGCGTATGTTTTTTTAAACGAAAAAAGTGTCAAATTGCGATTTTCATGAAAAATTATTTTTCGATTGCGCTCAAATTTTACACAAATATATAAATTCATAAAATTGAGGTTCTGTGAAAATATCATTATAATCGGATAAAGCATGTAGATGTTACAAGTCGGAGAAATTTTTTTTAAACGAAAAAAGCGTAAAATTGCGATTTTTATAAGAAATAATTTTTCGATTGCGCTCAAATTTCACATTAATATATTAATTCATAAAATTAAGGTTCTGTGAAAAAATCATTACAATGGGATAAAGCATGTAGGCATTATTTTATAGGTCGAAGAATGTTTTAAAAATATAAAAAAATCGTAAAATTGCGATTTTCATAAGAAATAATTTTTCGATTGCGCTCAAATTTCACACGAATATATTAATTCATTTAATTAAGGTTTTGTGAAAAAATCATAACAATCGAATAGAGCATGTAGGTGTTATAAGTCGAAGAAATTTTTTAAAAAGTCGAAAAAAATCGTAAAATTGCGATTTTAATGAGAAATAATTTTTTGATTGCGCTCAAAAACGTGGCAGTTCTAAGTTCAGAGATTTCGAAGGCCTCCATAAAATTTCATCGCAATTGGAGTATTGGTCTAGCCGGAATCGTGCGAAAAAACACACAAAAATACAAAAAAAAAGAATTAAAAAAAAACATTCCGGATTTTTTTCTCCAGTGTAGTGAAATGGAATCTTCGCAACGCTCATCCAATTATCACTATCAGCCATCATAAAAGATTTAAGAAGAAACCAAATTAAAAGAAATGTTCGAAATATTGCTGATTTTGAAAAACTTCTAGTTGACAAGTTACTGAAGATGTGCTACAATACCACACAGAAGTTTAAAAGTGTACAATACCTTTAGAAATGTTGATTATTGGTTGCTTATGGAAAGTATGTTAATTTTGTACAGTGCATATTTAAGAATGATATGTAGTCTAGGTTGTTACTTACCTAACCTTGTCTAACCTAACCTAACCTAATGACAGGAGAAAGAGACGTAAGCAGAGATGAAACCCTGGAGTTGTAGCTGCCTAGGAACTTAGGAAGAAAAGTTATGTAATGTTAAGTGGGAATATTAACAACAAAATACAAATGGCCTGGAACGTGAGTTAGTGTAATACCCATTCAGTGCAAGATGACACCATATGACCTATGTATTTCTAACTTATTTGGCAGAAACCTGAACTAAGCCTAAGGAGATCGAGAAGAGAGTAAGATACAGGCGGCAGAGATGAGATTCCTGAGGAGCACAGTGGGCAAGACGAGAAGGGACAAAATAAGAAACATGGACATTAGAGAAATGCTGGGTGTAGAGAAGTTAAGTGACAGGATGGGACACGGTTAAGTTGTGAAAGACTTATGAAACGAATGACGGAAGAGAAGATGGCCAGGAGAATGTATGACATAACAATTGAAGAAGGAAGAAGAAGAAGACGGGGAAGATCAAGGAAGAGATGGAAGGATACCATAGTAGCAGGGGACTAAGAGGCAAGAGGAGAGAGCTGGAAAGATGTGGAAGAGTTACGATTGTGGGACGATAGAAAGAAGAGGAAAAATTTGGTTGCTAAACCCAAGCTGGCCCTGGCAGAAACGGGAAATGGCAATGGATGATGATGATGATGATGATTTATCAAACAAATAAACAAATGTACACATAAATATGAGAATTACAGAATAGCAGAAAGGAACTACACTCAGGGAATTTTACTGTCAGGAATAATCAAAATAATGGGAATAATGGTCGTTACTAGATTCAGTTGAAGGCGAACATTGGGCATTTAAGAGTTCGCTACACGTGGAGATTTCTCCACCAAAGATTTCTTGTCGAAGATTTTTTTTTTTAAACTTGAATACCCGTGTTTCAATGGCGCGCAACACACGATAAAAGAAATCTTTCGCCTTGAAAAGGTTTTTCCACAAAAAACAGATTCACTGCATTGTCTTTTCATTTAACCCTTTATAGGTTATTGGTACACATATGTATCACCACATTTCAAAATCTACACCATTTAATCGGTCAGTTCTTCATACTTTTAGCCCGGGTAAAAAGCTGCTTTATTTTGTTCTGAATTGGTAGAATTTTTCCCCACTAAATTATAATGATTAGAAGATTTTTGTAATGGTTCAAAAATCAAATTGTGTATAAAAACACAGAAATTCAAAATTTCCGGGATGTCCCGGATATTTTGTTTGCCTGTAAATTTTCCAAAACGCCAATTTTCGCAAATTTAATGGATTAAAAAAATTAACAAATTTGTGTAAAATCGCAGTTACAAGATATAATTTTTAAACGGTCATTTTATTGTAGTATTATGCTATAGATTATGTGGTAAAAAATATTTTTTTGGGGTAATAGCCCCTTTAATCCAAATAATCGAAAAGAATCACATAATTTCTTTGTTGGTATATTATTACCTAAATACAACATGGTTACAGGGCAACGAGATTTTTCTCTTTTAGGAGCAGAATAAACGTCGAGGCAAACCAACACCAACCGCTTCCTATGACGTCAAGTGGGTACCGGTACGCACGTTTCATCATTATTGTTTTAGCTTCGTACTCGTGGCTAATCGTGACGATCCGATGCGAGGTAGACGAGAGATAAATATTGTGTGCTTTTTGGCTAGTTTCACATACATGGTTTGCATGTATGAAATAATTGTGCTGAGAGCTAGACAGTCATTTTAGAGATAATTTCGTTGATTTGGAAGTGTTTTGAATATGTTTTATTTATATTATGTTGTGTTTATTTGATATGCAATTTTGAGATGATACGACTTTCTTTTGATTATTATTATTCTTATTCTTATTATTCGCGCCCTCCCCCCCTCCCCCTAACCTATGTTTTCCCCTAATATAGTAGTGTTAACAAGTTGGACCCCCCCCCCCCCCAACTACAAGAGTACCCGAAATAGTACCGGACAGAATTAATTTAAAAACCATTCTTATAGAAAATGGTTTTATCGCCAAAAGGTATAGCCTAGGAGCCAGCAGAAGGGTAAAACTTTAATTGTTTAGGAATATGCATCGTTATGCTGTTAAACTTTTAGTAGGCCTTAATGCGTTTCAATGCGGAATTTTACAAATACGCATTTTCGCCCATATATTATGCATGTTCGCAGTGTTTTTTTAAATTATTCATAAATCAAACTGACCTTACAGTTGACGCGCCTTTAAACCAAATAAACTATGCAATTTTTTTAAAATGCTCTACATAGATCGATGCTTAAACTGCGCATTATGACCTTACGGTTGACGCGCCCTTAAGCCATATACCATACATGCTTATTAAAAAGACTTGTGTAAAGTGTTATTTATAACGCATTACCTATAGACATTCGGTAGTAAGTTATTTTGTACGAGAGTAGGGCCTATATGTTTTAAAAAGTTTCTCTTCAAATGTTCTTGACGTTGTATAACATTGTAATCGTCATAGTTTTCTATTTGCATTTCGTTTAGTATAATGTTCTTTTGTGCACCTGAGTTGACCTATTTAGATGTTGTTTGATTTTTGATATCATTTTTATTTTTGTGCTTGAGTATTTAATTAATTAAATGTGTGCATACATCACACTTGTGGGGCTTGCTCTGTTATAGTGTTGTTGGTGCAATAAAGACAAATAAAATATAATAATATGGGCGAGATAGGGAGAACGGACAACGGGTGAACGAAAAAAGGTTACTTTTTTATTTTGAGAAACTTCCCATGTCATTCCGAATCAAAGTCTCGTGCTTTACGAACAGGCGCGTAGGAAGGGGGGATTCCCCCTCCCCACTTTTTCCTGCCCTCCCCCACCCCTCGACTTCAGAATGTAAAACATCCCGTTCTCCGTTCATCAACACGGCTACAAATGAATAACTAGTTGCAATCAGTAAACCCAGGGTGTGCTGACTTGTAGCTAGTTGGGCAGAGAATGCAGAAACAAGAAATAGCTCATTTACATAAATTAGTGGCCGCTCTGCCCTAAAACTCACGTATACCGCTGGTTAGAGCAGATGGAGGGTTCGAGAGCTAGTGTAACGGCTTCGTTCTCCTCGACGTCTGCTCGGCAGTCCGGGTTAGTGGAGGAACCTATATGTCTGTCAAAGTTACTCCGTCCTTTCGGATGGGACGTTAAGCCGTTGGTCCCCTTGGTACTTTTCGAAAGGAGTAGGCTACGTGCCGGTACCGGGTTTCCCCTCCTCCCTTCTGTTCATACTTCATCCTCATCTATCACCACTCATCGTCTCGATTAGCCAAAGTGCATAAATATGAGACGTTAAGCAATATCCAATTAAATAAATTTAGAGTCTACCCACTCAGTCACAACTAATGTGTTTTCAGTGGGGGACATGAAATTATTTAAAGCCGACCAAGTCAACCATGTATAGGCGCCGACACCATCGACAATCAGCTCATCATTCCCATAATCCCCCCCCCCCCCTCCCATTCGTAAAGTGTTCCTGCGCCGCTGGTACCCACTTTCTAAACCACCAACACGACCTATATGTCCACAGGAAACATTCAAGATTGCCTAACGCACGCGCACTATAATCTACCACAAGTATTTTTCAATCCGATATCTGTGAATAAATACAACAAGTTTCCTCGTTTTACAAGGTATACATCTACAAAACTCTCTCATTTAACTTACTAAATTCCCTGTCTATATCATCTGGCTCCCGAACGCAAGCAATCAATATTCAACGCTGTGACGTCAGCGAAGGCTCAAGAGCGCAAATGCGAACGACAGAGGCAAAGCAATTTGTGAGGCCAGTTGTCGATCTTTAATGGCCTGGTGTTGACGCTCAGAGCAAGTCGAAGTTCGCTATGGCTTCGTGTATATGGGTGAGTGAAACATATGTTACTTTACTTGTCATGCTAATACTACATATTATGTTTTATTGACGTTGAAATGTGTGCTTTAAAATGGACGCGAGAAGATTTTGAAACGTTTTGGTAAAAAAGTGTCACGAAAATCAATTTTTGTGATGTTCAAGCTCATCATTAAAAATTTGAATGTGAGTAGGTCCTCTCTCGGCCTACAATTTCAATTATTAAAGTGCTTTTGAGATTGTCAATTTAATCTGATTCTGTACTGATCAAAGAGTATTTCTGAAAATAAAGATGAGCGATACTCAATGCGAATTAAGGAGTATACGACCATATTGATGAAAATGGGTAAAGACCTATCTGAGGCTATAGATTTTGAGGCTCAGGTTATGTACTACGTGTCACTAGTTGGAGGAGAGAGGGTAAGACACCATTGCTCGTTCACGGTATCGTCCGAAAGGGTTGGTTCTTCCCCCCCACTGAACGTCAGTTATGTGACTGATTGGGTAGACTACTGTGCAGGGCCGTGTTTAGGCAGTGAGCCGCCCCTAGGCAGTAAAATTCCCCCCCCCCCCAACAAGTTTAGGTAATGGTTTTCACTTTAATTTTCTTAAGAGACCTATATCTGGACAAGTAGCACCTTCTCTGCAACAAAGTTGTCTGTCTCAGGAGCTGCAGCAGCTAGCAACACAGTAAAACACGCAAAATTCTTACTTTTCGAACCCATAGTAAAACTAGTACGGGATCGGGATCTAGGGCGACGGTCGTTCGCCCGCAGCCAAGCGCACGCGACTGCTAGTAGGCGACGATAACTCGGCCCTGTTTACAGCTACCCGAGTTGGGGGGTTTTCAGCTATCTGCACACGCCGTCCCGAAAGATTTACAATCTTGAAACTCGGTATATGACCTGATTTGTGGCCCATGACATACCAAAAAAAATATCAGCCCGATCCGATAACCCGTTCTGTGTTAAAAAAGTGCGTAAAAATAGATGAAAATCTTTCGGCTGGCTGGTTGGTTGGTTGGTTGGTTGGTTGGTTGGTTGGTTGGTTGGTTGGTTGGTTGGTTGGTTGGTTGGTTGGTTGGTTGGGGGGTAGTGGATTCTGCCATAGAGGAATAAGAGCCTACAGAGAAAACGGTAAATCTTAGAACTATGAAACTTGGACCACACTTAGATGTATCTCAGACTCACAAACTTCCGCCGAGAGACAAGCAATATTCCACCCCCAACCCCCCCTAAATCATCCCCTAAAATTAAAATAATTCATAGCTCTAGCCCAAAATTGAATTTTTATTCAAATTAGTTAATAAAATTGTGTTCTTAAGTGTTTCAATCCAATCGGCCTATTCTCATTATATAAACCACATTTTGTCAACCCCCATCCCTAATAGTTTATATTATTTTTATCTTGATTTCCAGCTTTCACCACAAAGACATCTTATGAGTTATCATAATGAAATTTGACATGATGGTACATAATAATATAAAAAGTTATCCGCCGAGAGGCAATTAAGCGATATTCTACCCCCAACACCCCCTAAAACTGGAATAATTCATAGCTCTAATCTAAAATTGATGTTTTATTCAAATTAGTTATTAAAATTATGTTTTAATGTGTTTTAACCCAATCGGCCTATTCTCATTTCCTAAACCACATTTTTTCAACCCCCATCCCTTATAGTTTATATTATTTTAACCTTGATTTCCAGCATTCACCATGAAGGTACCTAATGAGTTATCAGCATGAAATTTGGCATGATGGTACATACTAATATGAAAAATCATTCGCCGAGAGGCAAGCGATATTCCACCTCCAACACCCCCTAAATCATCCCCTAAAATTGGAATAATTAATAGCTCTAAACCAAAATTGAATTTTTATTCAAATTATTAAATTATGTTTTAATGTGCTTTAACCCAATCGGCCTATTCTCATTTCCTAAACCACATTTTTTCAACCCCCATCCCTTATAGTTTATATTATTTTAACCTTGATTTCCAGCATTCACCATGAAGGTACCTAATGAGTTATCAGCATGAAATTTGGCATGATGGTACACACTTATATGAAAAATCATTCGCCGAGAGGCAAGCGATATTCCACCCCCAACACCCTCTAAATAATCCCCTAAAATTGGAATAATTCATAGCTCTAACCTAAAATTGAATTTTTATTTAAATTAGTAATTAAAATTATGTTTTAATGTGTTTTAACCTAATCGGCATATTTTCATTATATAAATCACATTTTGTCAACCCCCATCCCTAATAGTTTATATTATTTTTATCTTGATTTCCAGCATTCACCACGAAGGCACCTAATGAGTTATAATCATGAAATTAACATTATTGTACATACTCATATGAAAAATAATCAGCCGAGAGGCAAGCAATATTCCACCCTCAACACCCCCTTAAATTGGAATAATTCATAACTCTAATCTAAAATTGATGTTTTATTCAAAAAAGGTGGTTATTAAAATTATGTTTTAATGTGTTTTAACCCAATCGGCCTATTCTCATTTCCTAAACCACATTTTTTCAACCCCCATCCCTTATAGTTTTTATTATTTTTACCTTGATTTCCAGCATTCACCATGAAGACACCTAATGAGTTATCAGCATGAAATTTGGCATGATGTTACATACTAATATGAAAAATAATTCGTCGCGATGCAAGCGATATTCCACCCCAACATCCTCTAAATCATCCCCTTAAATTGGACCGAATAATTCATAGCTCTAACCCAAAATTGTATTTTTATTCAATTAGTAATTATGTTTTAATGTGTTTTAACCCAATAAGCCTATTCTCATTTCCTAAACAACACTTTTTCAACCCCCATCCCTAATAGTTTATATTATTTTTACCTTGATTTCCAGCATTCACCATAAAGGTACCGAATGAGTTATCAGCATGAAATTTGGCATGATGGTACATAATACTATAAAACATAATAATCCGCCAGGAGACAAGCGATATTTCACCCCCACTGTTCCCTACCACTCTTTACTTTGGGAAAAACGTTAGGTCGTATTTATTACAATTTTTAATATTTTAATTGCTGATTTAAATTATGCGTCAATGTGTTACAGTCCGGTCAACAAATCATTCACACAAAAACCCAAGACGACATTAACCATATTAAAGTTAATAAAAACATTAAATATTGTCAACTAGGCCTACATATTGTAAACAAAAAAAAGATGGTAGCTTTTGTTTCTAGACAATCTGTTTTAAAGGCACTGTATCCACCTTTACACGTATTTTATTTTTTTTACATATTTTCAGCCTTGATATGAAACAAACAACAAAAAGATGTGATATCCCCCCAAAATACAAAAATTTGTAAAAAGAACGGCAGCCAAGCTCTCCTTCCAAAGTCTTCGGCTATGAATGCTGTGAGATATAGAAGTTGAGCCAAGCATTTCATTCTTTCTCTCTAGTTTCACATTTAAAAGAAGTAAGATCATTTCGCCTGTTGACGAGCGCCAAGCCAACCCTTTTCGTGGTAAAAAAAACTACTACTTCTTTTAAATGTGAAACTAGAGAGAAAGAATGAAATGCTTGGCTCAACTTCTATATCTCACTGCATTCATAGCCGAAGACTTTGGAAGGAGAGCTTGGCTGCCGTTTTTTTTTTTTTTTTTTTACAAATTTTTGTATTTTGGGGGGATATAGATTAATGCTATAGCTGTGCGAAGGACTGATATCGCCGAAGGCGAAATTTTTGCAAATTTTCAACTTTTAAAAGCTCCAAAACACGTTTTAAAATCTAAAATTACATAATGAGATGTGTTGAAAATAATTAATAAAATAAATAAAACGAACATTGTTGAATTTGTTTTGTTCTAGTGCCGCCCCCCAAGAGCTGCCGCCCCTAGGCCCGTGCCTATAGTGGGCCTAGTTATAAAGACGCCCCTGCTACTGTGACTATACATACGGATGTATTTGACTTATTTATTGTAATTGGTAATTGGATATTCTGGGGAGTGGGTGGGAATGGGAAAGTCTCCCCCGATCATATCGACCTTATAGAGTGTCATGGTTTTAATGCGGATATCCCCCCCCCCCCCATCTTATATCTCACGTGACGTCCATGCCGTATGGAATCAAGAGAAGAAGGTTCAAATCCCGGTTCAGACATGGATTTTTGTCGGTATTATGTCAGAAAGAATTCAGGACCGGCAACGTTTAAAATGGTTCGGGCATGTCAAGAGGATGGATGGGAATAGATAGGATCTTTATTTATTTATTTATTATTTATTTAACGTCTATCCTATTCAGTTACAAAAACTGATTTACAAAGAAGGAAAACTAAATAAATCTAATTACATAGATGCAGAAACTACAATAAACTACATTTAAGTACATATTTGAAATATTAGCATTACAACGACAATGCATTTCACACACACAATCACAAGACGAGTCTTCGAAGCGGTAGATTAGGGTAAAATAAAAAGAAGACCAAAATAAAAATGGTGAATATTGATTGAAGGAAAAGTTACAGAGCGAGGTGATTCGTAGGATCAGAGTATATCGGTGTGTAGATCACCACTCGACTCGTCATAGCTGGAAATAAGGGTGAGATAGTTTTTCCGGTGGCAGTAGGACTACGGTATGATTGGATGAGCGAAGCGAAGACTTCAATTTCACTGACCCCCAAAAAAATTAGCTCGTTTTTTTTTTGTCTGTTTGTTCGCTCTCTACCGGGAAAACGGCAAATGCGATCTTGATGAAAATTGGAGGGGACCTTCGAAATATCTGAACTTAGACTTGCCACGTTTTTAGGTACAATCGAAGAAATATTTCTCATAAATATCGTACTTTTACGAATTTTTTCGACTTTTAGTGCGATATTTTCGTGACATTTGGGCCGATTCTGACCAAACTGGTGGAGCTACGACGTTCATATTTTACATGGACATTAAGGTTATGGTGATGTAGTACCTTTAAAAAAAAAAGTTGAAAAAGTTAGCCAGAATCCATAGAAATAAAGGTTTTAAAGGGGTATTTAACCGCTAAACTCAAAAAATATATTTCATTGAGGATAACTAGTAATGAATTTAGCACTTAACAGAAAAATTATTGGGGGCACCATGACCTCCCAAAAAATGGTCAAAAATGACATTTTTTGAGCTAGGTCCCATCGGCAAAAATCTCCCATAAGAAATACCATGGGGACGATCTTTATGCCCCGTGACCTTGGAGGATTTTGATCCAAAAAAATATTGGCCATTATTGACGTAGTCGACAGCCTTTTCTGTAAATTCTCTATATTTTGTTTTGTAATTTGGGCAAGTAGTTCGGTCAAAATATGCTGATTACCAAGATGGGGTGTGATTTTGGAATGCATATTTTTGCGTGTTTGAGGGTATATTTGGGTACAGTTTCAAGACACGATGTGATAAAGGGGCATTTTAGATTGGTACTATGCTCTAGTATCTATGTGGACCAAAAAAGAAGCAGGTTAAGGTCGATTTAGGAAATTTTCCAAAACACCAATTTTCGCCAATTTCTGGATCAAAAAAATAAAAAAATTCGTGTTAAATCACAGTTACAAGATATAATTTTTTAAACGGTCATTTAAGTGTAGTATTGTGCTATAGATCACGTGGTAAAAAATAATTTTTGGGGTTTTTAGCCCCTTTAATATAAGTTTTTAAGTTATATAATAACAATTAACGAGTAACAATAGGAACTTGACAACAATCACCTACAATGCGTTCAAAAAGAACTTGCAAAAGTAAAGAGATCCTACGCAAACTATAAACTTACAAAAAAGCTCATCCATCAACGCGACTAAAAAAGGCGTTCGCGAAGCGCCCTAGTAGTTCTTAATCGAGGGGTGGAGAAACAAAGTGGACCGACCCACACGTAATTCCCATTTGAGTTAAAATTGCGAGTTATCCAGCTTAACTGTTTGTATTAGGAATTCCTATTGCTTTCATCACTTTCATAATATAAACTTAAAATATCAAATTTGGATATTTAAAAAATATCATAATTTCAGTCTAAAACACCATATCAATGTGATTGTGGTCCATTTTGCTTGGGTAAATGAATTGTTTGAAGGGAAATCTGAAACCCCGGGAAAGGGCGGACTAGTCCCCGAATCTAGCCGGGCCAGGGAAAACCATAAGCGACTGGTCCGCATTTACGCGCGCTCCCTTTCAAACTGCGTAGATCAGCTCCTATCGGCCAATTTTTGGACTTTTTTTTTGGCCTTTTCCCCGCGCCCAATGGGTTTTCGTTTCTTAGGCCTTGAGGGGTGACCTATGAGGTCGTTAAAAAGTAGTTTGGGGGTCACGTATTTGGGGGGACGTATTCAAACCCAAGAAAAACCCCAGGTTTCCCTTGTGCACTCAAAAAGGGGAATTAATTAAAAATTTACAAAACTATTTTTAAAAAAATAAAATATTTAAATAAAAATGATAAAAATCCTAATAAAAAAAAAATAAAAATAATAATAAAATAAAAATAAAAAACATTAATAATAAAAATAAAAAAAAAAAAAAATATTATGAAATTTATAGCGGAGTAAAAAAAATCCCACAAAAACCTACAAAACATTTAATTTTCTATTTGAAATAAAAAGGGAAAGGGTCATTTAAAAAGAATTTGATTATTCTTTAAACAACAAAAAAATATAAAACCCGAGAAAAACTTTAATTAATTTGTTACCCCCCCCTAAACCCCAAAAAAAACCAAACAAAATTTAAACCCGTTTCTATTTAAAAAAAAAAAGTACTTTTACTGGAAAGGAGTTTTTTTAATTTAAAATTTAAAAAAATAAACAAAAAAACCTTCAACCCCTTTTAAACTTTTTCTTTTTAAAAAATTAAAGGGATTTTCCCCCGAAAGGGATTTTTTAATAAAGAATAGTTTGGGAAAAAAAAAAAATTACCACCACGGGGGTTTCCCCCCCGGGGAAACCTGGGAACAAAGGGGTTTCAAAACCCCTACCACCCTGCCACCCCCGGTCCCCGTGAGAGGGGGATCCCCTACAAACGTTTTGGGTGGTATAAACCTTGGGAGCAGGGAACGAGGCCGCTGCACCCCAAGCCGGTAAGGCAGTCGAGCACCCATAAAGGGCCTAACCCGTCTTCCCCCGCGTCAAGGTTTTAAATCTAGTGGTTTTCCCTTTGGGTACTCTTAGGGAAAAAAAACGTGAAGTACAATCGTTTTGGTTATCGACGGGGGAATTACCCGCCCCCAAATGTCAAAAATTTTGGCAGATTCGGATCAACCCAAACCCGGTTCCGTTTGCCCCGGCAAAAACCGAAATAAACCCCGAAAAATTTTTGGTGTTCTTCGAAAGATTTCAGTGTCAGGGGGATGGTGAAGGTTGTAAATTTTAAATTTGTATGCGTAAAACCCGGGGTAAGATTAGTAGGCCTAAGTGAAAGTGACAGCGAAAAAGAAATTTTCGTTGGGTTGGGGGTGGGAGTAAAAAATTGAGGGTTTGGAAAGGGCGTGATCACAGGGGGTACTCGTACCCTACAAAAATTCCCTGTATTGGGTTTGTTGGAAAAGGGCTAGGGCCCAGAAATAATGCTACAGTAAAATAATTTATAGTGACAGTAATGATGTTTATTACGTTCTTTTCTGTACTAGCTGCAAATTTGATGTGCAGAGGGCAAAAGTGCGTGGTTTCCGTGGGCGCGCTAGCGTTTTGGGGCGCTGGTGCGGATGGGTTAAAGCAAATTCATGTTTTTGTTGATGTATTCTGTGGGTTGGTCCGAAAAATCGATACGGTACATTTTTAAAAACATTTTTAAATCTGTGAGCAACACAGACCACTTTTCTACGCTTGTGGCTGGTTCTGATCAGCACAGTCCTGTCCACCCCTTGTCCCCCCACGTCTCTCCTTACGTTTTTTCCCCCCGGGGGAAAAAAAGTATAAAGTGGTGGTAACCTTCCCTTATAGAAATTTTTTTATCTTGGAGGCGCGAATAATCTTAGCTGTTAAAGCGCCCTAAAACTACTAATACTAATACTAATACTTCTCAACCCCTCAATTTTAAAGTCGAATTGAGTCTTCACTACGCCCGCTACGCTCATTCGAATTTTGGATGTACAATTCCCTAACTAGGTAGGAATGGGTGCACATTTGCGTTGTGCCAAAATTTCGATTTTCGATGTTTCAAACAACAATTTGCCTTTGAACCCGGGACCTTAGCTTACCGGGCTATGCTCTTACCAACTGAGCTATGCGGCCACCAATTTAAAACTATCTAATTTTTTGGGCTGTTTTTTTACTTGTTAATAACGTGTGTAGAGCAGATTATACACGTTATTAACAATGTACAAAACAAAGCTTTAAGGGCCCCGGGGGTTTTTAAACCCCCGGGGTATCACTTTTTTAAATTTTTATCTAAATTTCTAACATAACGGTACTCTTTTTGGATGGTATGCCCCAACCTTTTCAATTACTACGCCCCAAAATGGCGGGCAGTACTAAACCTTTTTACTAAAAAAACTCCACCTACAAAACCTTTTAACGTTGCTAATTTTAAAAATTTAAAAAACCCTTCCCCAAAGGAAAAGTTTTTTGTTTTAAATAGCGCGTTTTAAAAGGTTTTTAAATTTTTTTTAATGGAAAAAAAAATTTGGGGCCAAAACCCCTCCGAAAAGAGTACCCAAAATAACACTTTATAGTCGCCTACATAAAAAAAAAGGTAAAAAATTATATATTTTATATATATATATTATAATTTTGTTTTTAAAAGTAGATTTTTTCCGGGGTAAAAATGTGACATAAAGAAATTTTTTTCGAGGGTTTTCCCAGTTAAAAAAGTTTTAATTTCCAACCTTTTTTCGAAAAAGTTCCCCTGCTCATTTTTAAGGTGACATACAAAATTAAAAAAAAATTGGGGTAAACAAAAAAAAGACAATAACAAAAAAATATAAAAGACAAAACAAGTCACGAACTGGGTTCACATTACTTTAAAAATCTTTTGGGGGATGACCTAACGGGGTTTGGGAGGTGGAGCTTCGGGGGGCTTCTTTCTTTTCCTATCCACTCTAGCTGGAGGAACTAAATTTTCCGTGGCAACTGGGGGTATTATCGGCACCACATGGCTATCACGTAGCGCCAGTTTCCAGGTGGGTGCTAGTCTTTTCGCATCATCTCGTATGTTTAAGTTATGCGGTCGTTTCTCCATTTCGACGGCTTCTCTAACAATACGAGATACTTCATGGTCCACTCTGGCAACAGTCTTTGCGTTCGCGAAATCTATCCAGTGCTCTTCTCAAAATAGTGCTGAAAAGAGCAGATGTAGTTTGCCTGTTTTTTATTGCAGTTCTATGCTCGTCCAGACGTGCTGAGATTTTACGGTTCGTCCTTCCGATATATGTTTTCTCACAACACCCGCAAGGAATTTCGTATATTCCATGAGCTTCATGAGGAATCACATCTTTCACATTTCTAAGCATTGATGAGATCTTAAGTTCAGCTTTAAAGATGGTTCCAATGTTGTTTTTCTTTAGGAGTCTGCTTATTTTATCTGTGGTGCCTTGTACATACGGTAAATATGCCATGCTTCGGTATTTCTCTACTTCTGGAGGATTTAAGTCCTTCTTCTTAGGAATTCTGTTAAACGCTTTGGAAATAGATTTGTCGGAATAACCATTCGAAAGAAGAGCTTGGCCCGAAGTCCCTTCATTTCTTCTGTTATATGGTGTTGGTCAGATAGCCTCTTTGATCGTGTAGCAAGAGTGTTAACAACTGAGAATAGTTGAGCAGGATGGTGGTGTGATGAAGCATTTAAATATCTATTAGTATGTGTCGGTTTACGATATACGGTATGGGCAAAGCTTTCGTCATGTGTTTTCATTACCAACACATCCAAAAATAGAAGGCGGTTATCTTGTTCAACTTCCATTGTGAACTTAATATCGTCATGTAAACTGTTCAAATAAGTTAGAAAATTATCAAGCTCTGCTCTACTATATACCCAGATGGCAAATATATCGTCAATATATCTTAGCCAAACAATTGGCTTCAATGGAGCATTCTCAAGAGCTTTAGTTTCCAAAAAATCCATGAATATGTTTGCAATAACTGGAGAAAGAGGTGATCCCATCGGCGCTCCCTTGACTTGTTTATACATATTACCTTCATACCGAAAGTATGTGTTTGAGAGACAATGCTCTATGAGATCTAATATATACTGTGGGGGCTTTATTTGGGTCTTGATAATCTCTAAGGTTTCACCAATAGGCACCTTTGTAAACAAAGATACAACATCAAAGCTTACCAAAATGTGTTCCTGCTGAGCTTTATAGTTTTGAAGAAGTTCGATGAAGTGCTCTGAATTCCGAACATAAGAGGTTACTTCTTCTGCATATGGTTGAAGGTATTTTGCAATATGTTTGGCGAGTAACTGCACAGGAGAACCAACTGAGCTTACAGTTGGCCTAAGAGGGGCGCCTACTTTATGAATCTTAGGGAGACCATATATTTTGGGACATCGTGACGACTTTTCTCTTGGGATTAAATATTGTTTTACCTCAGGATCAAAGTTAGAAGCTAAAATTCTTGCCTTAGTTGTCTTCTCTAGGTATATATATATATATATACATATGAAAATATATTATGTTTTGAGGTAAAACTGCGTGTGATGATTTATAGTAAAATAATATTTTATTACCGACGTTTCACTAGGGTTTCACCTAGCTTTATCAAGGTTATAAAACAAAAAAAACAAAATGGAATAACAAAGTACAAGATGACAATAATTAAAACACAGCCATCTAGGAACACAGATCTAGATGACTAGACAGAGAGTTGAGAGAGAGTTGAGATATATATATACTCGGTTTAGATAACAAAGCACTTTTTATAGTGAGATACATAAAGGAGGATCTGGGTCGGGTGCGTGGAGATTTGTATTGTATTGTATTTGTATTGTATTGTTTTATTAGTCACCGGATAACAAAGATATTGAAAAAAAACATGACATAGAATATAAATTATGAACATATACATTATGTCCTCCCAATGGACGTCATCTTAGATATAGGTAAGGTAACTAAATTATTTGCTAGATTAAGCATTAATTGTAACAAAAAAATTCTTAACTATAAAATACTGATACTTATGTACATTTATGGCTGGTAAATTAAAATAAGAACCTTGGCATACTGTATCCGATCGCCTTCGGGTTCGATTACCGGTAGCGGCAAAGTTTGTTAGTATCGTCTAGAATGTCTTGATAGAATAAGAGCTTTTCAATTACGTCATTTGTGACGCAGTGACTATGTAAACGATGCACGTAAAGAATAATTGTTTATGCCCTTGCTGAGAATAGATCTGGTAGATGAAAAGGTCAATACAAAACTGAATTTATTCGTGTTTGTTTTACTGCTTAATTTATTGTAGGCCTATGATACAAAATTGGAGTCGACGAGGGGATGATAACGCGTTCTTTAAGAGGAGGCCGACATGCTCATTTCACACGCTTTCAAATTTCTCATACAATTTTAGTCGCATCTATTTGTGATTTTATAAAATTGTTTATCAATTTATTATGAAGGCATCTATTATAACACTTCCATTAATTAATTAATTATAGAAATAAACAAAAAGTAAATTAAATTTTCTAGAATTTTGAATCAGTCAGAATGGTAAACACACCCAAATAACTAGGTACGCATTTTCTGATTGATCCATGATAAATATTGAAAATATGATGATATGAGCGTACAGATGTCATTCATTATCAAGTTTGGCAAATTGTATTTAAATGTAATGCTTTATGGCTGCAGGACAAGAAACACGCGGAACATCAAATTACGAATGTTTCAATGACCTTGGCCAAATCAGGTTTTGATACAGAATGCAGGGGATTATACTGGAATCGATTGTCCGATTGTCCTTTTGATTTGGACTTAAGTCCATCAGTTCTCAGCTTAGGAATTATTTGTAAACTGTGACTTTGGAGCCGTCCTAGAAACGAGACACATAATAAATTTTAAGGTTGTTTCGAATTAGCTTTGTGGATTCTGGCGCTGTACCCGGGTGGAATCATGTCCTGCATGATTGATCTGTGTTTTCTATTTAAATATACCTGTCTCTAGTTGGTCATTGTTCGCTCGTCGATGGTGTCGGTACCTACAGGGTTGGCTTGGTCTGCTTTATTTAATGTCCCCCACTAAAAATTATTTTATTTATTTGAGCGTAATTGGTGCATTGAGCTGCCATGTGTTATGCGGATTTTCTGTTGTTCTGTGAAAAAATCATTACTAAGTTGAAGATTTTTTAAAAATTAAATTAAATTAAATAAAAAATTAACTTAAATTTTAATATTTTTAATTAATCGTAATTTAAAAAAAGGAAAAAATAAAAAATTGAAATTTTCATAAGAAATAGTTATTTGATTGCGCACAAATTTTACACGAATATATTAATTCATAAAATTAAGATTCTTTGAAAAAATCATTACAATAGGATAAAGAATGTAGGTGTTATTCGTCAAAGAATTGTTTTAAAAAAAGAAGAAAAAACGTAAAATTTCAATTTTCACAAGAAAGTTTTTCGATTGCGCTCAAATTTCACACGAATACCTAAATTCATAAAATTAAGGTTCTGTGAAAAAATCATTAAAATCGGATAAAGCATGTAGGTGTTATAAGCTGAAGAAATTTTTTAAAAATCGAAAAAAATCGTAAAATTGCGATTTTAATGAGAAATAATTTTTCGATTGCGCTCAAAAACGTGGAAGTTCTAAGTTCAGAGATTTCGAAGGCCTCCATAAAATTTCATCGTAATTTGAGTATCGGTTTAGCCGGAATCGTGTTAACAAACACACAATAATACAAACAGAAAAAAAAGAAAAAAAAAGAAAGAAAAACATTCCGGATTTTTTTCTCCAGTGTAGTGAAATGGAATCTTCGCTTCGCTCGCTACGCTCATCCAATTATTTAATTATTTATTTATTTATTTAATTATTTATTTATTTATTTATTTATTTATTTATTTATTTATTTATTTATTTATTTATTTATTTATTTATTTATTTATTTATTTATTTATTTATTTATTTATTTATTTATTTATAAGTAGTTGTGGTTCATACCAGTAGGCTTATGTCAAGTGTGTTTGACACTCACGTATACCGCTGGTTAGAGCAGATGGAGGGTTCGAAAACTAGTGTAACGGCTTCTTTCTCCTCGATGTCTGCTCGGCAGTCGGGGTTAGTGGAGGAACTTATATGACTGTCAAAGTTACACCGTCCTTTCGAATGGGACGTAAAGCCGTTGGTCCTCTTGGTACTTTTCGAAAGGAGTAGGCTACGTGCTGGTACCGGGTTTCCCCTCCTCCCTTCTGTTCACATGCATCCTCATCTATCACCATTCATCGTCTCGAATAGCCAAAGTGCATTAATATGAGACGTTAAGCAATATCCAATCAATCGAAACGAAAAGAGTACATTTTAAAAATATTGCTTAGTTGTTTTAGTAACTAGGTACCAAAGGCCACCGAAGAGGTGTTGCAATAGTTTATCCGTTTGAGTCAGACATGTAGAAGGGGTGTTGACCCCCCACCCCCTCCACCATTCTAGGCCAACTTTACATGTGTCTAGTTGAAAATCGAAACTTTAATAGGCCTACCTATCTGTAGTGAGCGGCTAGCCTCTATCAGGTATTATGCATACTAGGAAAATGCTCAAGTCCCGCCGCGTTGATGGATGAGCTTTTTTTTAAAGTTTTTAGTCTGCGTGGGATATCTTTACTTTTGCGAGTGCTTTGTTGCTTTGTTTTGCTTCCCACGCATTGTAGGTGATTGTTGTCAAGTTTCTATTGTTACTTGTCAATTTGTTATTATTTACCGTTAAAAACTTATATTAAAAGCTTTATTTCTATGGATTCTGGGTAACTTTGTCAACTTTTTCTTTCAAAAGGTACTTTATTACCATAACCTTAATGTCCATGTATAATATGAACGTTGTAGCCCCACCCGTTTGGTCAGAATTGGCCCAAATGGCACGAAAATATCGCATACAAATCAAAAAAACTTATATTAAAAGCTTTATTTCTATGAATTCCGGCTAACTTTTTCAACTTTTTCTTTCAAAAGGTACTACATCACCATAACCTTAATGTCCATGTATAATATGAACGTTGTAACCCCACCCGTTTGGTCAGAATCGGCCCAAATGTCACGAAAATATCGCACTAAAAATCGAAAAAAAATCGTAAAAGTACGATATTCATGAGAAATATTTCTTCGATTGTACCCAAAAACAATACACCTCTAAGTTTAGAGATTTCGAAGGTCCCCTCAAATTTTCATCAAGATCGGATATGCCGTTTGCCTGGTAGAGAGTTAACAAACAGACAGAAAAACAAACAAACAAAAAAAACAAAAAAAAACAAAAAAAAAAAAACACCCGAGCTAAATTTTTTGGGGGTCAGTGAAATTGAAGTCTTCGCTTCGCTCATCCAACTAATTTATTAATGTGAGCATGACAATACAATGATACATGTCGTTCACACATTGCCTAATTGAAATCTGAATACAATTGCTATATCAATTTGTGAGGTAGGTTCCTTCATGTAGTTCGGTATTTGTTGTAATAGGCCTTCTACATGCTACTAGGCCTACATGGCATCATTTTGGCCTTTGTGGTGTTTCCAAATCATAATTTATGACAGAACTAAAAGTGTCCATGGATCTCCACTATTTACAAACTTAATATTTCAAAAAATCTGTAAATTTGTTGATGTACTTATTTTGATTTCGTAGTCTGTTATTTCTAGAACTAGAATTTTTCAGAGAATTTACCGTAAATTTACCGAGCATGTCGGTAAAGTGGTAAAATTTTAAAATTGTCCATCATTATATTCCAAAGACACAACAAAAATGCAGTGGAAATAAGTCAATTAACACGTTAAAAAATTCTATCGATAAATCTAAAAAGAGCTTTTCTGTAGCTAGACATACTCCACACAGTCTATTCATTAGCTGAGTAGGCTAAATCATTCATTCGAATCTAATTAATATATTTTTTTATATTTATTTATTTAACCATAGAAAGATAATTAAATTAATACATATAGGTAATTGTTTAGTTTGTACTTTGTATGGAACAATAAATAAATATAAGGGTGAATATAATAATATGCTCTTTTAATTGATATACACCTTCCTCATCCCAAAAACTATTTACGTCTATGACAATATGCTTAATATGGCCAAAATCAAAATTTTATCGATTTAGTAAATTTACCGGTAAATTACCTGAGTTTTAAATTTACGGTAAATCCACATCACTAGTTACTTCGTAAAGAATCAATTTGGGTCTACTATTCATCAATGCCTTCTTTATCAAATATCTTTTTGGAGTTCGGGGAGGTATTCCCCCCCCCCCCCCCCCCGTAGGATACTCGCTGTAGGGCACCACTTCCGTTTTACCGGGTGTGATCATGCTCTGAACTCAATGATGCGACTCTCTTCAGGTGACTACCTAGGTTATTAGGGAAACTTATAGGGTAATTGTGCAGGGAATTTAAGAACGAAAACCTCGGAACCATTTTCAATGAGGATTGCCGGTGGTGGGATTCGAACCCGTGACCTCCCGAATCAGAGTATCACACATTACATATGTACCACGATTGTTGGTTTGGTGTTTTCGTATATATTTGGGGAAGGTTCATTGTGCAGGGAATGTCCAAAGACTAGTTTATATGAGGAATCAATATTGTCCCGACAAAGACGCAAAACGGCCGTTCTGTCCAACCTTAAAACGAAATGCCACGACCTTTTCATCGAACGATTTAGTTTCCAAGGATTTGGGATGACCCTTACCTCAAATGTGAAGGACTTTGCCATTAGTATAATACCTCCTTTTGTCTATTTACCAAGAGAGCTGTAACATTGACTTTATACTCTTTGGTTGAAATAATAAATGCTAACGACTATTGGTAATTATTACTAATTACTTGGTAATGATCTCTAATTACGTAGTAATTAGTAATTACATATCCATCTTGCATGTGGTAAGACTAATAACAGTTTGTTCACGGCTTGACAAAGCTAAAAATCGCACTCAAATTAGCACGAAAACGCAAAATTCGATAGCCGAAAATAAATAAATAAATTCGAATTTAGAGTCTACCCACTCAGTTAACTGATTTTCAGTGGGGGACAATTTAACCAAAGTGACCAAGCCAATTTGTAGGCTCCGACGCAATCGTCGAGTGAGCGATAACCAACCAAAGATCGATATTTTTTAATTGGAAATATAGCAATCGGTGGTATGGACAGTGCGAACACCCGCGGATCAAAGCCAGAATCAACAAGGCCGATTCAGAACAACTTTAAATTTATTATGTGCCTCGTTGCTACGACGGCTCCAAAGTCACCGTTTACAAATTCCTAAGACAAGAACTGCAAACAAACAAACCCTGCATTTATACTTTTTGAACTACCGGTACATCTAAAATTTTCCACCGATCAAGATAATGTGACGGTTTGTGCATACCCAGCAAAGTAATGCTTATCCTCGTAGCCTATATGGTTTAGAAATTTGGCACAGGGTATTCATCAGCCGATCATGAAAGTCAAGAAAAGTTGCAAAATCCACATTGCAAACAATAGCTATATGAAGCATAGGGCAGTTTACTCCCTATAACTAGAGGCAAGCTCTGGTAGTCGCCGTCGGGAACCTTACCTTAACCCGATGACGATAACGACATGAGAAACTCCTTTCCCTCAATTTGCCTGTGGCTGGATCAGTCCAGCACTGGTCAGTCCATATCCCCCAGGCTACAGTGGATTATTATTAAAATGTGTAATAGCGGATGAAGTTGGTGTGTACCCTATACAGCGGGCATCCTTAAGAAACCCCCCTTCCCCCCCCCTGCCCTTGGCTTGGTTCTGACCAGCATGTTCCTCCCCGTATCCCCTAGGCTAGAGTGGCGCGTTACAACCAAACCGTTGACACGCCCTTAAGCCAAATATCCGGTACCGGTTCCTAACCCTTAGCCTCTCGATAGCCCCAACTTATCACCAGTTAGCAACAGATTACAATGTTTTATCCTTTTCTGTATCATTGGAAATTAATCCCCAAGTAACAATTATTTAGTCTCTATTTGCAACGGATAACGTAATCCACTAGTGCAAATTTAATAGAGAAATGATGAGGGAAAATCCGGTACCGGCACGTACGTAGCCTACTCTTTTCGAAAAGTACCAAGGGGACCAACGCTTACGTCCCATCCGAAAGGACGGTGTTACCTTGACAGTCATATAGGTTCCTCCACTAACCCGGACTGTCGAGCAGACGTCGAGGAGAACGAAGCCGTTACACTAGCTCTCGAACCCTCCATCTGCTCTAACCAGCGGTTTACGTGAGTTTCAGGGCAGAGCGGTCACCCACTCTCTCCTGACCACGCCCGAGGCCGGCTAAGATGGGATAGTCGCGAAATTAAAACCACGCGAAATTACAGTTTTTTCGTGATATCTCGAGAACGATGCAAAATATCTTAAAACTGATTCTAGACCGAATTGTGGTTTTGTTAGAACAATATAATGCAAGAAAAATATTCAAATATAATAATTGGTGCGGTTTGTATTTAAGATATGCATTTAATTAATTAAAATTCTATTAAAAACTTATTTACCATCACATTACAATATTGTTTCTTGCATTATATTGTTCTAACAAAACCACAATTCGTTATAGAATCCGTTTTTTGATATTTTGCATCGTTCTCGAGATATCACAAAAAACCCGTAATTTCGCGTGGTTTTACTATTCTCGTGCACCCTTTGACCCTGACCTCTCTCCCTCAGCTCTGTGTGGTGGTGGTGACAGCAGCCGCCCACACCTCGGCCGGCGGAGACTGGGAGTGGAAACATCACGACAACGACGAGCTACCTCGTGTCCTGGGTTCGATCCACGGGAGGTGCCCGAACATCACCCGCGTGTACACTCTCAGTGAGAAGTCAGTGAGGGGACGGCCGCTGTACGTCATTGAGTTCTCCACACAGCCGGGATACCATCAGACCAGTGAGTATATTATTAGCATGCAGATAACGAGGCAGAAACAACATTTATTATTTGTCTATTTATTTATTTATTTATTCATTCATTCATTTATTTATCTATTTATTTATATATTTATTATAAAAACGTGTAATTTTTATTTTTTATAAAAAAAATGTGTGTGTAAGCCTTCCTCGGTGGCTCATACGGTTCAGGCGCTGGTCCGAAGCGTGTGGCTCTACGAGGACGTGGGTTCGATTTTATTTATTTATTTATTATTATTGGTTATTTAACAGAGTGGGTAGACTCTAAATACAATTTATTTATTTATTTAATCGCTCAAAGGCATGGTATTTTTGTAATCGTCCTTCATCGTCTTATCACCACTCATCGTCTCCAATAGTTCAAAGTCAAGTTGACAATATGAGCCTAGATGCATTGCAGAGATTGCTGAGTAAAGGTCTAAAAATTGTACTAAAATGTGACAGGTTTACTCCAACTAAAGAAGTATTGCAAAGTGTCAACATGATATCTGTAAAACAAAGAATAACGTTAAATGTTTTAGTTTTTATCTATAAGTTAGAGCAAAGAAGTCTGCCTGAGTAGTTGTGTATGATAGGTCATAACAAAGATGATAATTGTGTACATAACTTGAGGAATAAGGATCACATAACACTGTTGGTAGAAGGAAATCAGTTCGATCCATGCATTCAATGTTTTACAGTGGTTCAAGGATGTATAACGAACTGGAATCAGGTATCAAGAATGCTAAACATGTACAGGAGTTCAAAGATAATTGCCTTGCATTTGTAAATAAGAAATTTCCATGATATCAATGATTGTTTTACAATAGTTTACCTATGTAACATAAATAGCTGTACTTGCTAAATAAATATATACAATACAATACAATAAAAATGTGTAAATTTAAAAAATAAAAATATTGAACAAATTGTAATTTGGCCTAAACCCCATACACAAGTTTTTGGAGGTGGGTGAAAGAAAAAAAAATGAAAGAGCAATAAAATGAATTGTTAAAATGCTGTATTTACGCATCTTTAAAATAATATTACAGCCGTTAATGTCAATCATAATATCCTCAGTAGAACGCTCTTCTTCTACTCATTGCTCAGCTCCCCCTTCTATGGCTCTTCTACAGTTCTTTTTTATATTTGATTCATTCATTAAATGCATTTAATATCATTTTTATTTGTTACCAAAATTGTTGTGTTTAATGCATTGTTGTAGTAATATTACTATTTCAAATATTTACTTAAATGTAGTTTATTGTTGTTTCTGCATCTATGTAATTAGATTTATTTAGTTGTCCTCCTTTGTAAATCAGTTTTTATAACTGAATAGGATAGACGTTAAATAAATAATAAATAAATAAAATCGTAAAAAACGATCCAAGAGAAAAATCCACCTCGCAAACTGTATCAGCTAGTTTGAGGGGAGAATACTACTCCTTGAAACTAAAGGCGAGCTCTGGCAATCGTCGCAGGGGACACCTCCTCTTTCCCTTGACGAAATCATCGACGACGATGACAATGACATTTGTACAACGAACGATGACAAAGAAAGGATGCTTTTTGTTGAACAAGGTAGTTGAAGAATTAGCGAAAGAAATCCAAACTTTGGTTTATTTCTATGATCAAGCATGGGGTTTTATGGGATTCGAACCCAGATCTATTTCTAACTCGTCTCTCTCTTGTACAGCCAAGCCAGAGTTCAAGTACATAGCCAACATGCACGGGAACGAGGTGCTGGGTCGAGTGATGCTTCTTAAACTTGCCGACCACCTGTGCGAGCAATACCTGGCTAACAACGAGGACGTACGTAAGCTCATCGACCTGACCAGGATCCACCTGATGCCTAGTATGAATCCTGACGGCTGGCAGGTGGCCACAGACACGGTGAGAAATCATCAACACTGGCTCTCTCCAGAAATTATGTTAACCTTTTTTTTTTATAAATTATAATGCATATTGCAACAGAGTAGAAACACTCCACAAGTGCAAATCATAGTATAACGCATAGAAAACATATACTTAATATGGACATTAAAATATACAAGATACACAAAATAATACATGTAACTCTTTAAACATTTTGGGAATTAGCAATTTAAATGTGAAACTATCAAAATTATGAACAATGAAAATTAATAATAAGAGATATTCTTAAATGAAAAGAAAAAAATGGATATGAAAGAATTTTGTATTGTTGTTGTAATATTACCATTTAAAATTTTGCTTATTATTATTATTATTATTATTATTATTATTATTATTATTATTATTATTATTATTATTATTATTATTATTATTATTGGATGAGCGAAGCGAAGACTTCAATTTCACTGACCCCTCAAAAAATTTAGCTCCAATGTTTTTTTTGTTTTTTTGTTTATATTTTTGTCTGTTTGTTAGCTAACTACCAGGCAAACGGCATATCCGATCTTGATGAAAATTAGAGGGGACCTTCGAAATCTCTGAACTTAGAGGTGTATTGTTTTTGGGTACAATCGAAGAAATATATCTTATGAATATCTTACTTTTACGATTTTTTTTCGGTTTTTAGTGCGATATTTTCGTGACATTTGGGCCGATTCTGACCAAACGGGTGGGGCTACAACGTTCATATTTTACATGGGCATTAAGGTTATGGTGCTGTAGTACCTTTTGAAAGAAAAACTTTTGAAAAAGTTATCCAGAATCCATAGAAAACAAGGTTTTAATATGAGTTTTTTGAAATGTATAACAATAATTAACAAGTATCTATAGAAACTTGACAACAATCACCTACAATGCGTTCATAAAGCAATCTTCGGGCCTACAGATATTGGACATTCTAATTACCCTAGCAATTAGTACTTTATACAAATTATTCTAATTTAACAAAAACGATTTTGCAATGGAACTTGAAGAAATAAAGAGATCCCACGAATACTAATTTTTTTTTTAAAAAAAAAGCTCATCCATCAACGCAATGGGACTTTAGCGTTTTCCTAGTTATTATTATTTAGCCTTTGTTCACAACAGAAACATACATTTTCACCAGTGTGAACACTACAGTTCATTACTTTGTCTGCATTTATGTAAATGGTTTTATCCAGTTGTCTGGTCCTCCTTTGGAAATCAGTTTTTTTAATTGAGTAGGATGGACTTTACATAAATTAAATAAACTAGGAAAACGCTTAAGTCCCGCCGCGTTGATGGATGAGCGTTTTTGTCAGTTTTTAGTTTGCGTAGGACCACTTTTCCTTTGCAAGTGCTTCTTAAATGCATTGTAGGTGATTGTTGTCAAGTTTCTATTGTTACTTGTTAAATGTTATTATAAACCTAAAAAAAAAAACTCATCTTAAAACCTTTATTCCATGGATTCTAGCAAACTTTTTCAAAATTTTCTTTCAGAAAACAATACATCACCATAACCTTAATGTTCATGTAAAATATGAACGTTGTAGCCCTACCCGTCTGGTCAGAATCGGCCCGAATGTCACGAAAATATCGCACTAAAATTTTTAAAAAAATCGTAAAAGTACGATATCCATGAGAAATATTTCTTCGATTGTACCCAAAAACGTGGCAGGTTTAAGTTCAGAGATTTCAAAGTCCTCTATAAAATTTCATCGCAATTGGAGTATCGGTTTAGCCGGAATCGTGTTAACAAAAACACAAAAATACAAACGGAAAAAAACAAGAAAATCGAAAAAAATCGTAAAATTGCAATTTTCATGAGAAATAATTTTTCAACCAATTTTTTGAACCATGCAGTTCTAAGTTCAGAGATTTCAAAGGTCTCCAGAAAATTTCATTAAAATTGGAGTATTGGTTTAGCCGGAATCGTGTTAACAAACACACAAAAATACAAACAAAAACAAAAAATAAAAACGAAAAAATCGTAAAATTGCGATTTTCATAAGAAATAAGTTTTCGATCGCTCCCAAAAAGGTGAAAGTTCTAAGTCCAGAGATTTTGAAGGCATCCAGAAAATTTCATCACAATTGGAGTATCGGTTTAGCCGGAATCGTGTTAACAAACACACAAAAATACAAACAGAAAAAAACAAGAAAATCGAAAAAAATCGCAAAATTGCAATTTTCATGAGAAATAATTTTTTGATCAATTTTTTGAACCGTGCAGTTCTAAGTTTAGAGATTTCAAAGGTCTCCAGAAAATTTCATTGAAATTGGAGTATCGGTTTAGCCGGAATCGTGTTAACAAACACACAAAAATACAGACAAAAACAAAAAATTAAAACGAAAAAAATCGTAAAATTGCGATTTTCATGAGAATTAGTTTTCGATCGCGCCCAAAAAAGGTGGCAGTTCTAAGTCCAGAGATTTTGAAGGCCTCCAGAAAATTTCATCACAATTGGAGTATCAGTTTAGCCGGAATCGTGTTAACAAACACACAAAAATACAAACAGAGAAAAACAAGAAAATCAAAAAAAATCGTAAAATTGCAATTTTCATGAGAAATAATTTTTCGATTAATTTTTTGAACCGTGCAGTTCAGAACCGTGCAGTTCAGAGATTTCAAAGGTCTCCAGAAAATTTAATTGAAATTGGAGTATCGGTTTAGCCGGAATCGTGTTAACGAACACACAAAAATAAAAAAAAAAATAAAAAAAAAAACATTCCGGATTTTTTTCTCCAGTGTAGTGAAATGGAATCTTCGCTTCGCTCGCTACGCTCATCCAATAAAATAATGCATAATATTGGGCATTTAAAAAAAATTGTGTTGGCTCGAGTGTTAAGCGCGCGACATTTGGGAGGTCTCGGTTCAAATCCCGTCGAGACCGGCAATCCTGACTGAAGGTTTTTTCCGAGGTTTTCCTCAGCGTTTAATGCGAATGCAAGGGATTGAGTCCTCTTAAACAGCCCTCAGACATCCCTTCACAATTATCGTATTCGCAACATAGACACTTGAAGAGGGGCATGAATTGCACCCTTGGCAGGCTTCCCACAATAATTATTATAAACTAGGAAAACGCTAAGTCCCGCCGCGTTGTTGGATGAGCGTAATTGGTGCATTGAGCTGCCATGTGTTATTCGGATTTTCAGTTGTTCTGTGAAAAAATCATTACTTAGTTGAAGATTTTTTTAAATTATATTAAATTAAATAAAAAATTAACTTAAGTTGTATTTTTTTTTTAATTAATCGTAATTTTAAAAAGGAAAAAGTCGTAATTTTGAAATTTTCATGTGAAATAGTTATTCGATTGCGCACAAATTTTACACGAATGTATATATTCATAAAATAAAGGTTCTGTGAAAAAATCATTCCAATAGGATAAAGCATGTAGGTGTTATGAGTCAAAGAATTGTTTTAAAAAAGAAAAAAAAGGTAAAATTTCGATTTTCATAAGAAATAGTTTTTCGATTGCGCTCAAATTTTACACGAATACCTAGATTCATAAAATTAAGGTTATGTGAAAAAATCATTAAAATCGGACAAAGCATGTAGGTGTTATATGCTGAAGAATTTTTTTTAAAATTCGAAAAAAATCGTAAAGTTGCAATTCTAATGAGAAATAATTTTCCGATTGCGCTCAAAAACGTGGCAGTTCTAAGTTCAGGGATTTCGAAGGCCTCCATAAAATTTCGTTGTAATTGGAGTATCGGTTTAGCCGGAATCGTGTTAACAAACACACAAAAATACATACAGAAAAAAAGAAAAAAAGAAAAACATTCCGGATTTTTTTCTCCAGTGTAGTGAAATGAAATCTTCGCTTCGCTCGCTACGCTCATCCAAAAATTATTATTATGAATTAAAAATTGATTTCACAAGTTCAATGAATTATGTGATTTTCTCTAATGGACAAGATTATTGAAAGTCGTGTCTCGTGTCTAAAACGTTTGAAATCTTTTTGGCAAAACTCTAATGTTAAAAGAAAACAAAATTGTCCCCTCCAACCTTCACAATTATTAATCTCATGACGACCTTGGCAACTCCCCACGAAATATAGTCTTAGCACACAATATATTATTATCTGTGGTCTTAGGGTACGGTCTATAGATAGATAGATAGATAGATAGATAGTACTTTATTTGTTGTTTAGTATACATACAGAAACATGTAACCTAACAACAAAAAGGCGAGGTTCAATCCAACACGATTGTTCTTCCACCTAAGTCATATACATATTATACATACCTAGAAATTTAACATTAATTAGTTTAAGACATTTTACATTTTTTTACAACAAAAGATAATATATACAAAAAGAAAGAAGTTATATAAAAATATAGTACATATAAAATAATGTAGTATCCATAAAACATGTTCTCAATGTTACTCTAGCCAAGCCCTAGTACATATTCCGTTAACTTGTAAAATCAGCCTTCAATGAGGTATGTTTTAAGGCTCCTACTAAAGGTGTGTATAGATTTAATATTTTTTATTTCATTAGGTAGGGCATTGAACATCTTTATGCTATTATTATGAGGGCTTCTCTGTGCCATACTAGTGTTGCAGCTGTTTATGTGTAGATAACCATGTTAGGCATGTCAATGATCATTTTGTTTTACTGAAAACCGCTTTGAGATATTATTTTGAGAATTATTCCATGTGGTATACAATTAAAAAATAAGCTTTATAAGGAGATGAGGACACTTTTAGGAAAGGATTGGAGTTTAATGGCACTAGTAGGCCTATTTGGCTTGATTGGCAACTATTATCTATTTATCATTGTAAACCAGGTAATATAATATATAAGATGGAACTACTATAATAATAATAATATTATCTTGTATGTTTCATCATTTCAGGGTGGGACAGATTACTTGATGGGACGCACGAACAACCACAGTGTGGACCTGAATCGTAACTTCCCCGACCTGGATCGAATCATGTATGGGAACGAGGGGTACCACATTAACAGCAACAACCACCTGTTGAGCCAGGTTGACAAGCTAAGTGAGCCGGTGAGTTGGTACTGGTCAGGTTCAGTCGGTGTGGGGTAGTAATTATGTGTATTGCAGGCCTTGCCGGTGCCTTTATCTACACATTTGTTTAAAATTGGGTCTTATTGTTACAAGTATAGTGTATTTCAACACTTTAAGGCTCGTTTACAATCACAACACGTTAAAACATGACGTAAGAAAGTTGAAACCCTTGGAAACAGTGGTGTTGTTTACTATCACAAACAAGAAACGTAACGCACGTAACGTATGAAGAAGTTGATCCAATCTCAACTTTACCGTACGTTACGTTATTTATTATTAATTTAGCCAATCACAGCCTGTTTCCGAGTGTCTACGCTTGTTGTGTTGTTATGTACTAATTGTAAACACCACATTAATTTTACTGTACGTTACGTTATGTTTTAACGTGTTGTAACGTTATTTACTGTTTACTAAAATAAAAATAATTGTCATTTTATTATGTGTTTGCAAAAGTCATCAAAGTTTAATGAATACAGTTTCTCATTAGGCCTAGATAGTTTGAAAACAATTGTATTGATTTTATACTTTTAGGCTTTAAGCTGTGCTTTAAGGTTACAAGCTGATTATTTCATTTTAAAAAAATGGATTTAAAATAGATCATTAATTTGAAATAAAACTCTTATTTAAAAAGTTTGCCTAGAAAGATTATTTTTATGTTTTTTTAAATGTGTCATATTTTATTTCATGTTGTTTCCAAATTGTGAAATTACAGGGATTTTGAAATTTCTCTCTGTTTTGGTACGCAAATAAAATCAATATTGCCATGCAATTCACATCATTTAAGAAATAGTGAGTAACAATGATTATATATTTTTTCTCTGCACCCTTTACAAGCAGGTGTTGTTCCTGGATGTTAAGTGTTGTGTGTCACAGATCGAGCCCGAGACGAAGGCAGTTATGCGCTGGATCATGGCCGTTCCCTTCGTCCTGTCGGCCAACATGCACGGCGGTGACCTTGTCGCTAACTACCCCTATGACGAGACACGGAACGAGTCACCCACCGAGGCCACCCCCAGCCCTGATGACGACACATTCAGGTCAGCACTTGAGAACATTTCTTATTTATTTATTTATTTATTTGTTTGTTTATTTGTTTGTTTATATTTTATTTATTTTTTATTTATTCATTTATTTGTATTTATTTATTTGTTTGTTTATTCATTTATTTATTTATATATTTACTGACAAGTCTTCACTTCAAACAATTAACTTATGTGCGTATCACAAACATGCAATTATAAGAAGTTGTCAAAGTTGTTAAAAACCTTAAAAACAATGTAACATTTTAAAACATTAACAAAAACTTACATACCAACACTCCTAAAAGTTTAAAACTAACAGCACAATAAAACAATATACACAGACTGTCTTTCTGTACAAAACTATTCTAGAGCATATCTAAATAATCAACCACATAGTAAAAACACTTTCCTATTTCATATTGATTGACCTGCATTTTAAAAAACAGCTCTCGAGTTAATTGTATTCCCGATTAACATTGCTATCCGTTCTATAAAACAAGCATGGGTGCTAAAGTACTTAAACAAAGAAGCGAAGCTACGTAATGAACAAATCGTAAAAGATGAACTCAAAAATAAAAATAATACGTTTCTTTCTACCGTTTAATTGGTGGAGGTGCCGGTATAAAAGCGATTCTTTTAAAACGTCCTCGCTTGTTCATGTATCCATTTAATGGTCTAGGTGTCGAGCCCCCCCCCCCCCCCATTACTCCCAGGGTCACCAAAAACATTTTTTACCATCCTTGTTCTACAACAAAAACGCATTTCAATCAGACGATCGCGTTCAGTTTTTATCGTGACACGTGACATGCACAGATATAATTGTGATATTTTGTTTGGATGTACTTGTTTTTTTTTTGTAATTTGGACCTCTTGCACAATAATGTGTTTGACTTAATCATGATTTAGTATTTTTTTACAACAAACTTTCTATGTGCAGAAAGATTATTGAGCGAGCAAAGCGAGCGTCTCCACTTGACTCTTATGGCTCGAATGTCTGTTTTTTTTTCTGTTACTGCTTCGATACAGGTCGCACCGTTTCTCTGATCGACCTGAAATTTTGCACACATGTACATACCACCTAGGCGGGTTGCTGTATAGTTTTTGAACAAAATCCGATCGTTGGATATAAAAAATAAAATAAAAAAATAAAAAAATAAAAATGTTCCGATCGTTGTGAAATTTTGCAGGGTCAATAAGTAAACCATTCTCTCCTATTTTCCAAATTTTCAGCTGAATCGGTCAAGACCTGAAGTAGTGTAGATAGAAATAACAAAAGTAACGTTACCATGGCAACGAAAAGTCTCACTATGCACTGCCACCTAGAAGTAATCAAAATACTATCGAGGAAGCAGTGTATTATTTGTTACTAGGAAAACGCTAAAGTCCCGTCGCGTTGTTGAGCGAGCACCGGTACGTGCAACACGACCCGAGTACGACATTCCCATAATGTTACATACCAATAAGACTTTAAGGTCTTGACCGATTTAGCTGCAGATGTGTAAAATAGGAGAGAATGGTTAAAATCCACCGCCATCTAGAGGACCTTGACATCATTTCTTTGGGAAAACTATTTAAACTCTTTGATAACAAACAATTAATAATACACTGCTTCCTCAATAGTATTTTGATTACTTGTAGGTGGCAGTGCATAGTGAGACTTTTCTTTGCCATGATAATGTTACTGTTGTTAAAATGTAATTACTATCTACACTACTTAAGGTCTTGACCGATTTAGCTGAAAATTTGTAAAATAGGAGAGAATGTTGTACTTATTGACCCTGCAAAATTTCATAACGATCGGAACTTTTTTTTAATTTTATATCCAACGATCGGATTTTGTTCAAAAACTATACAGTAACCCGCCTATGTGGTATGTACATGTGTGCAAAATTTCAGGTTGATCAGAGAAACGGTGCGACCTGTATCGAAGCAGTAACAGAAAAAAAAAACAAAACAGACATTCGAGCCATAAGAGTCAAGAGGAGACGCTCGCTACGCTCGCTCAATCAAACAGTTTAAATAGTTTTCCCAAAGGAATGATGTCAAGGTTCTCTAGATGGCGGTGGATTTTATCCATTCTCTCCTATTTTACAAATTTTCAGCTAAATTGGTCAAGACCTTAAAGACTTATTGGTATGTAACATTATGGGAATGTCGTACTTGGGTCGTGTTGCACGTACCGGTGCTCGCTCAACAACGCGACGGGACTTTAGCATTTTCCTAGTGTTACATACCAAAATAGGAGATAATTGATAAAATCCAACGACATTTAGAGGACCTTGACATCATTTCTTTGGGAAAACTATTTTAACTATTTGATAACAAATATTACACTGCTTCCTCGATAGTATTTTGATTACTTCTAGGTGGCAGTGCATCTCGTGCGACTTTTCGTTGCCATGGTAACGTTACTTTTGTTAAAATGTAATTTCTATCTACACTACTTAAGGTCTTGTTCGATTTAGCTGAAAATTTGTAAAATAGGAGAGAATGTTGTACTTATTCACCCTGCAAAATTTCATAACGATCGGAACATTTTTATTTTTTATTTTTTTATTTATTTATTTTATATTTATAACCAACGATCGGATTTTGTTCAAAAACTATACAGCAACCCGCATAGGTGGTATGTACATGTGTGCAAAATTTCAGGTCGATCAGAGAAACGGTGCGATCTGTACCGAAGCAGTAACAGGAAAAAAAAGACTTTCGAGCCATAAGAGTCAAGTGGAGACGCTCGCTACGCTCGCTCAATTATTGAGAAAGCAGTGTTTTATTTGTTATCAAAGAGTTAAAATAGTTTTCCCAAAGAAATGATGTCGAGGTCCTCTAGATGGCGGTGGATTTTATCCATTCTCTTCTATTTTACAAATTTTCAGCTAAATTGGTCAAGACCTTAAAGACTTATTGGTATGTAAACATTATGGGAATGTCGTACTCGGGTCGTGTTGCACGTACCGGTGCTCGCTCAACAACGCGACGGGACTTTAGCGTTTTCCTAGTATTCAGTGTGCTTTAATAACACATTGTCAAAATAAATATCTCGGGTTCATTATTATGACTGCAAAGAAGGTAGGCCTACATTCACCTGCTCTATGCATATAGGCCTACCCCGTACTTCACAAGATTGTATTTACTATTTAGTTTTTACTATTGTAAATTATTTTTGTTCTACCTCTTTGCTTTCCTCTTTCTTTTTCACTTAGTACTTCATTTTTATAAAATACAATAATACAATGTTGATTTACTCATTCTATTCTCAATGTTGAGCAAATATTTGAACTCAATCATTTTCTTCAACTCACCATACTAATATTGATTCCCTCATTTGCTCTACAGGCACCTGGCCTTGAACTACGCTCAGAACCATGCCACCATGTCGTCTGCCAAAAGGGAAGGCTGCGGCGATGACGGCTTCAATTTTGGCAAACAAGGAGGTAGGTACCCTACCTTTATCAGCCACAGTGATATCATCAGAAAGCGATGTAAAATCATATTTCAACATTCTAGTTACGGTTGAAACATTCTTTGAATCTATGACAATTAAATGGAGTTTATTTTCCCATTATATTTTCAAGTTACTAAAATTTTTTTTAAATTAAATGTAGACCTAAATATATGTAAGAACCGAATGAGACAATACAGTTTCTAGTACCTAGCATCTATCATTTTACAGGACAATTAAAATAATAGGACCTGTATGGTTAAAAAAAAATACATTTTCAAAATCTATAATATGGCAACTGTGTAATCAATTTATATAAAAAATATTAATTTGAAGATGAAATTTAATTTTAGAAATTTAATTTATTCACTAAAAAATTAATATTAAATTAAATTTGAACATTACCAACAGTTGGAATGTCAGATCATGTGTATACTTTCTCCACTCAGCTACGTAACCTGTTGTGATTGTGTTCCTAGGAATAACCAACGGTGCAGCTTGGTACACGGTCGAGGGAGGGATGCAGGATTTCAACTACCTGTCATCGAACGACTTTGAGATCACCTTGGAGCTAAGCTGTGAAAAGTATCCGAAGGCTGAGGTCTTAAAGCAAGAATGGCAGAATAACCAGAAGGCCCTCATTGATTACATCTGGAAGGTAAGTAACATGGCGTACATACATACAAACAATTTACTAGTATGAATATCCCATTTAGTGGAGGTGCCGGGTACAATATCTAGGGCGACGGTCGTCGCCCGGCAGACAAGCGATGCGATGCTTAGGCGACACCGAACTCCGGCCCTATATACAGCTACAAGAGTTGGGGGTTTTTCAGCTATCTGCACACGCCGCCCCGAAAGAGTTACAATCTTGAAACTCGGTATATGACCTGGTATGTGGTCCATGACATACCAAAAAAAAAAATCAACCCGATCCGACAACTCGTTCTGTGTTAAAAAAGGCTCTCAACATCGTCAAATTCCTTAAGGCAGGCTGGTGGTTGGGTGGGTGGGTGTATGGGTGGCTGGCTGGCTAGGAGTTCTCCGCGGAGATTTCTTTAGCCTACAGAGAAAACGGTAAATCTTAGAACTATGAAACTTGGACCACACTTAGGTGTATTTCAGACGCAGTGCCTTTTGCTTTCAAAACCAAAATCGGGTAACAGGGACCGGAGAAAATCAAAATTTGGATGATAATCAAAACGCGTAATTACCAAGGCGTGGTAATTTGTACAAACTTGAAATTTAACATGCTATTAACCATTATAAATATCTTGCGTCCAAAACACAAGGGGCTAAATTTGGGATGACCATGGGCCCAAAAATGACAAAAAACATATCTGAACTTTAAGAAATGAATCATTCAAAGAAAACGCTACAACTGAGATGTTTCAAACGTGGAATACATTTTGATATCTCTCATTCTTTATCACTTTTGAATATGGAAAGCAAAATTGGTTAACGGGTACCGGAAAAAAACCAAAATTATCAAAAGTAGGTAATTCCGTACTCTTATGAATGAATAATACGCTATACCGAGAAAACGGTTCATCTTAGAACTTTGAAACTTGGGCCACACTCAGATGTACCTCATATAACAAAAACCGGGCAATTGGGACCGGGGAAAATCAAAATCAAAATCAAAACGCGTAATTACTCAGGCGTAGTAATTTGTACAAGCTTGAAATTAAACATGCTCTTAACCATTATAAATATCAAGTGCTTATGCTAGTGCGTTGGTCTTGTTGTTAGCGTATCTGCTTCCAATGCAGAAGGGCCAGGGTTCGATTCCCGCTAAAGTCAGAAGTTTTTTAACTTCTGATTTGGACTTAAGTCTATCAGTTCTTGTCTTAGGAGTTTGTAAACGGTGACTTTGGAGCCGTCCTAGCAAAATCAAAACGCGTAATTACTCAGGCGTAGTAATTTGTATACAAGCTTGAAATTAAACATGCTCTTAATATCTAATGCTTATGCTAGTGCGTTGGTCTTGTTGTTAGCGTATCTGCTTCCAATGCAGAAGGGCCAGGGTTCGATTCCCGCTAAAGTCAGAAGTTTTTTAACTTCTGATTTGGACTTAAGTCTATCAGTTCTTGTCTTAGGAGTTTGTAAACGGTGACTTTGGAGCCGTCCTAGCAATGAAGCACATAATAAATTTCAGAGTTGTTCTGAATCGGCCTTGTTGATTCTGGCGTTGATCCGCGGGTGTTCGCACTGTCCATACCACTGATTGATATATTTCCTATTAAAAATATCGATCTTTGGTTGGTTATCGCTCACTCGTCGATTGCGTCGGGGCCTGCAGGGTTGGCTTGGTCGCTTTGATTTAAAGTCTCCCACTGAAAATCTGTTATATAACTGAGTGGGTAGTCTGTAAATAAAAAATTATTTATTTATTTAAGGGGTATCTTTGGGGGGACCGTGGGCCCAAAAATGTAAAAAAACAACTTTGAACTCAACAAATTTAATCATTCACACCTTGATAGCGAACGAACAACAAAAAGATGTAATATCCAACCAAATACAAAAATTTGTAAAAAAAAAAACGGCAGCCAAGCTCTCCTTCAAAAGTCTTCGGCTGTGAATGCTGTGAGATATAGAAGTTGAGCCAAGCTTTTTATTCTTTCTCCCTAGTTTCGCTTTGAAAATAAGTAAGATCATTTCGCCTGTTGACGAGCGCCAAGCCAACGATTTTTGTGGTAAAAAAGTAAAATTTTTAAACTCGAAATCATAAAAAAATGGCTTGGCCATTGAATTTGGTTCATGGCCAAGAATTTTTTTATGATTTCGAGTTTAAAAATTTTACTTTTTTACCACAAAAATCGTTGACTTGGCGCTCGTCAACAGGCGAAATGATCTTACTTATTTTAAAAGCGAAACTAGGGAGAAAGAATAAAAATCTTGGCTCAACTTCTATATCTCACAGCATTCACAGCCGAAGACTTTTGAAGGAGAGCTTGGCTGCCGTTTTTTTTTTTTTACAAATTTTTGTATTTGGTTGGATTCAAATTTTCTGAAAGGCTAGCCCCCATCCCCCCCACTTTGAGGTCGACTAAACATGCTCTATTGACCTCGTTGAAGGTTAATTTAAAAAAAGTCGCATTCCAATCAGAAGTCATATTTAGTGTTTATCGTTAGACGTGACGCGCACAGAAGTGATGCTTATAGGGTAAAGAAAATAATATTTTTCCAACATAAAAATATACATTTGAAGAATGTTTTTGATTGAAAAAAAATTACATAATACATGCATATCATGCATATCACATGTTATGAAAAAAAAATTAAAAATAGTGGGTGTTTTATGCTCAGGAGGATGAAGCTAATTGTTAGCAACTACATATTGAAATTAATATATCATGCCCACATCCACTCGCACATCTCATACGGGCTTCTATTCTGGGGTATGTCACCACTAGCAAATCGTGTCTTTTTACTCCAAAAACGAGCTATACGCATCATCACAGGATCCTCATGGCAGAGATCCTGCCGTAAAATCTTCCCCAAATTAAACATTCTTACCCTGGTAAGTACCCTTATACAACTTGCCGCTATTTTTGTACGTACACATTCAGAATACTTCCCAAGAAATTCATCCATCCATACATATAACACCCATGCAATTTCTAACATTCATGTCCCCCATCATAAAACCACGCAATATTCCAAAGGACCTATATACGCCTGCCTCTTCATTTACAATAAGCTGCCAAAACACATCAGAGATATCAAAATTCATTCTACATTTATTAGCAAATTAAAAACATTTCTAGTAGAAAGAGCATTTTACTTGCTAAATGAATTCCTAACAGATTAACCCTTGTCCTCCACTACAAACTATCCCTTATAGATCCGTACTATAGGCCACTACACGCATATTTTACATTCAATACTAATACCTTTTCATAATCATTTTATCATACCATATGTTAGCGTTTTATATTATTATTCATCCTAAATAACATCGTATATTGTATTTATCATACCTACATATTACGCAATTTCATTTTTTCATTTCAATACTCAATCAATTTAAACAACTTCAATTCTCAATACTAGCATACCATACTAGTAATATACATATAACTTGATTCACATCAACTACGCATTAAGTACATCTGTTACAAACATGATCAATGTGAAATAAATGAATAAAGAATTATTTTATATCTAGTAAATTTATAACTTTACTTTGTCCTCCACTACAAACTGTCCCTTATAGATCCGTACTATAGGCCCTACACGTATATTTTAAATTCAATACTAATACCTTTTCATAATCATTATATCATACCATATGCTAGCGTTTTATATTATTATTATTCATCGTAAATAACATCGTATAGGGAACCACAAGTCTAACGCGGGAAGCGAGTTCAGTGCATTAGAAGAGAATGTCCCCATAAGAATAGCATTGGGCAATTTTTAAAACGCTTGTATCACAGATGACAGAGTACACTACGTGGGTGTACTCTATTATCTGTGCTTGTATCTTTTGAACGAGAAGTATTTAAGACACACTATTGTATTCACATTACGTCATTAACCATTCTTTTCTTCAACTATCACATATAGAAGAATTCTAATACCTTGTTTAGAATTTAAATGAGTTCAAGATGATGTTTGCATTTTTCATCTGCGTCGCGCGTCGATCCTCCGTGATAGGCTGTTGAATCGAAGAAACAAACATGTCGGACAGCCGAGCTCGCCGTGCACTTGGATGCTGTACGTGCAAAGCTGCTCCTCGCTAGTCGGCCGTGCGCATGCGTTGGTTCTCTCTCTCTTTTCTACCGTGCGTCTCTTTCTATTGAATCGCTCCAAAACGCGAAACATACATGTGTTTCCACAACGTTTATTCAAATTCTGTTGCGACTTTTATAAATTAAATGCATCAAATGTGTCAAGAAAAGAATGGTGATTAACGTAATGTGAATTATATTTCTGAAATACTTCTCGTTCAAAAGATACAAGCGTTTTAAAAATTGCCCAATGCTATTCTTATGGGAACATTCTCTTCCAATGCACTGAACTTGCTTCCCGCGTTCGACTTGTGGTTCCCTATTGTATCATATCATACCTACCTTCTATGCATTTCAATTTTTTCATTTTAATACTCAATTAATCAATTCAAACAACTTCAATTCTCAATACTAGCATACCATACTAGTAATATACAATTAACTTGATTCACATCAACTACGCATTTTATTTTATTATTATTTTATATTTAGTAAATTTATAAATTTACCTTATCCTCTACTACAAACTGTCCCTTATAGATCCGTACTATAGGCCCTACACGTATATTTTAAATTCAATACTAATACCTTTTCATAATACCTTTTCATAATCATTATATCATACCATATGTTAGCGTTTTATATTGTTATTATTCATCGTAAATAACATTGTATTGTATCATATCATAACTACCTATTACTCATTTCATTTTTTCATTTCAATACTCAATTTATCAATTCAAACAACTTCAATTCTCAATACTAGTATACCTACCATACTAGTAATTAGACGAGTGAGCGCAGCGAACGCAGTCTACAACGCAGGTCGAAAAAATCGGCACTCACTGTGAAAGCTGTGACTCTGTCTGTCAGATACCTAACGGCCGAACGGCTTAGCAGATTGAGCTGAAATTTTAAACATACATCCGTTACCAGTTAACTGAGAACTGCTAACAAACTGATCAAAATCCGTTGCGATTTCAACCTACAATAAATAAAAATCTTATGAATTTAAATCTAGATTGCAAATATTTACATTTGCTATACGTATAGAAGGCCACTGCCATGGTTATATAAATTAAAAACAATGATTTCGGTGAAGGGTAAAAATCACCAAGTCGGTGGCTATCACCAGTTGTTTTGATTTTGTTTTCTTAAATGTCAATGTCAGGTGCTATGCGTACGCTTCGGTAGGCCTGTTAGGACATTTGGCCAAGAGATGGCTCGCGCCTAAACGAACTCCATTTCCCAAACGTAAGCTGGTAAGTAGAGTATTACTCCTCGAAACTAGAGGCGAGCTCTGGTAGTCGTCGTCCGGGACCTCTCCTCCTTCACTGACGACCTCCCCAACGACGACGACCATAACAACACTAACGATGACAAAGACGATGACGACCACGACGTGAGAACCCCTCTTTTCCTTTCACCTACCCGTAGCTGATTCTGATTTGCATGGGATTTTCCTTCCTATATCCCCTAAGCTAGAGTGGCGTGTTACGACCTGGCGGTTGACGCGCCCTTAATCCAAATCAACTTAAGCTCAACTATGTCAAAGCCTCCTTTCAGTACGAAGACGGCGACAACGACTACACGATTTGTTGACGCACTCTGAACCATACTAGAAAAACGCCAAAGTCGTTGTTAGACGAGTGAGCAAGCCATGTGTTGAGTACTCGGTAATTGGATGAGCGTAGCGAGCGAAGCGAAGATTCCATTTCACTACACTGGAGAAAAAAATCCGGAATGTTTTTTTTTTTTTTTTTTTTTTTTTCTGTATTATTGTGTGTTTGTCAGCACGATTCCGGCTAAACCGATACTCCAATTGCGATGAAATTTTATGGAGGCCTTTAAAATCTCTGAACTTAGAACTGCCACGTTTTTGAGCGCAATCGAAAAATTATTTCTCATGAAAATCGCAATTTTACGATTTTTTTCGATTTTTTAAAAAAAAAATTGACTTATAACACCTACATGCTTTATCCGATTTTAATGATTTTTTCACAGAACCATAATTTTATGAATGAAGATATTCGTGTGAAATTTGAGCGCAATCGAAAAATTATTTCTCATGAAAATCGAAATTTTACGGTTTTTTTCTTTTTTAAAACAATTCTTTGACTTTTTACACCTACATGCTTTAACCAATTGTAATAATTTTTTCACAGAACCTTAATTTTATGAATTTATATATTCGTGTGAAATTTGAGCGCAATCGAATAATTTTTTTTATATGAAAATCGCAATTTTACGATTTTTTTTCTTTTTTAAAATTACGATTAATTAAAAAATTAAAAATTAAAGTTTATTTTTTATTTAATTTAAATTAATTTTTTAAAAATCTTCAACTTAGTAATCATTTTTTCACAGAACAACAGAAAATCCGCATAACACATGGCAGCTCAATGCACCAATTACGCTCATCCAACAACGCGGCGGGACTTAAGCGTTTTCCTAGTATTAATATAGCCTGTTATGAGTATAAATGAGAGGGGTTTGAGATTAGTTGTTATATGGGTGCGTCAACACTGTAAGGCCTAATGCACCACTCTAGCCTAATAGACTGTGGACGAAATGCCCATGCTAGCTAGATTCAGTCTTAGGTTTTGGGGAGGAAAGGGGATGTTTCCGGGTACTCAACACATGGCTCACTCACTCGTCTAACAACGACTTTGGGGTTTCCCTAGTATACATATAACTTGATTCACATGAATTACGTATTCTATATTATTATTCATTTTATATCATGTTTTAGCCTTAGGAACTATTCACTCCCTCTTCACGAAGAGGTGTATACTTGTACCATGTGTTAGTCTAAGTGAATAAAGATCTACTCTACTCTACTATATATACTGTATATCGATTGTAAAATTGATCAGTTTGGATGCTAATAAAAAATAAAAATAAAAAAACTCATGAACAAGACCAGCTTATTGAAATGCATTTGTTTTTACATTGTTGTAATTTTTTGTTGACATGCGAATTTGTGTTGTCGTCAAGAACCATGGTTTTTGGTGACACTGGGGGTCAAGGTGGCAGGGCTAGCGTATCCAAATTATGCTTATTTTTATAATATTAAACCCGGCACCTCCACCAAAAAGCATATTATTTATTTTGTTATAAATAAATAATAATAATAAAATCAATAGATAAAATAAAGAATGATATTTTAACAATAGTAAGGAACATTAAAAAACTTTTAAGAAATATATTTAATAGCTTGGTTACTTCTTTTGTATATTTCTGTGACCGTGCTTGTTTTTGATACTGTAATATGAGACGAGTCACATTGCAAGCGTAACAGAACAGGGTAAGCTTAATTCTCTTTTTATTCCAGACCCACATCGGTATCAAGGGAGTGGTTAAGGACGCCCAGACCGGGAAGGGAATCGCGAACACCGTTATCACTGTCACCAACATCACGGGGAAATATCCGACCGTCATCAAGCACGATGTCACCTCAGGTACATCTAACTTGAGTTGTTAGTTGGCTTGCTCTTGCTAATGTATTTGTAATTCATACTTATGTGTAAATGTGTTTGTGTATTGTTTTTATTGTTGTTTCTGCTATGACTTTGTCTAATATGTTAAGCCTAATAATATCCTATATAATATGTGTAGGGCTACTATGTATGCATCAATGGACTTAAATAAACAAATATTTTTAAGTTTATGCAATGCATGTGTGTAGGCCTATTAAAAGTATACCTGGCATGCTAGTTTATTTAGTCATGGTGTCTGACCATGTGCTCTCAAAGTGCTCTCAAGTTTTAAGTTCTAAGATCATTCCCAAATTATATGTGTACTTTTTCTTTATAAAGCCAACATTTTTCAAAACATCCAAAATTGTGAAAATATTTTATAAAAGTTTTTTGTAATTGCAATCTTTTAATTTATAGTGCATATATTTATTTACACAATTATAAGCTGCCATGTGTCCACTCTTCTATTCAACCATTTAAAAAAAACACACTACGTATATTTTTGTCAAACGCCCGCTAGAAAGTCGTGATATTAATACAAAATGAACTTTTTAAATGAATTTGAAAATTTTGTATTTTGCAATGGAACCACCGAGCTTACTATTTTAAATGTACCAGCGGTCTATATTCGCATAAACACATTTTTTATTTTTTATTTTTTTATTTGCATTCTTATATTAACATTTGAGCATGTTACATTATTCATAAGACTTTCTTATTGCACTCATAATAATGTCATTAAGACATTAGAGTATTGAATGTTATCCCATATAGGCTACAAACTAAAAACTAACTTATAACAAGGTACATAGGTAGGTATACAATATACAGCAGTGCCTGATGGCATGGTAGACAAAATTATTAGGTTTATTATTATTAGTGTTTGTAGTAATATTATTATTAGTATAAAACTCTTCTCGTATGAGAGCGTAAGTATTTAACATTGTGGCTTGATCTCTTCCTCCTCAGTCCACGATGGAGACTACTGGCGCCTGCTGACCCCGGGAAACTACGAGGTCACCGCTAGACACAGAGACTACCACCCCGCCAGCCAACAAGTGTCAGTTGTTGAGTCTGGCCACCATGAGGCGCCACGGGTTGACTTTAAACTCAAGCCGTTGAAGTCACAGCAGGTACGCAGACATTAACCCTTTTCTCGGGTGTTTCTGCACACTTCTACAGTCTACACCCCAACATTTTTATTTTTTAAATCAAGTTTTTAATTTGATTTTTAAATGTTGGCCTATATGTTTCCCACTTAGCAAGTCTTTCAATGTATTTTAAATTGTTTTACCACTAAATAATGAACAAAAAAATTCGACCCAAAAGTGTTTTAACTTTTAATCCTTCCTCTATTCTCCACTCACAGATCCTTAGTCAATTTTTATGTTTTATCTATTTTATAACATTTGATATATTATGTTTTGTTATTTATTTTATTCTTCATTTACAATTTATCTAATGTAAACCAATTATGTATTAGGTACGGTATGTTCATATCATATTGGGCATAAAGTTGAATTGAACTGAAATACAGCCCCTGTACCTCTTGTATCATTTGTTTGATTTATTTTACATCCTTCAAGAGGCATGCAATTGTGGTGAAATTAACAGTTTTTGTTTTTCACACAAGTGATAAAATAATTGTGGTTAAACTTTACAGAATTTTGTTTTTAGTGCTGTTTTTTTCACCATTAATGCAGCCTATGATCCTTACCAGCCTGTGGTATTATTTTACAGATTCCAATTGTTAATACATTTTAAAATACATGAAAAATTTAAAATAACAAGTACTGGTAGATTCATAATTCAAAATCATAAACTGTAAATTCTATACAGTTTATTAGAGAGCAAAGCTTTCCTAAACGCATCACGTTTTTGTCTGGCCATCCGTCCGTCTGTGCAACAAAAACTGAACAGTGAACAATGACTACGTTTAACAAGCGGGCTCAGTCCGGACTAGCCGATGCGAGCTTCACCCAGTGCGCAGTTAATTTCGCTGATAAACACTCAAGCTCGCTCTTATTTCAGTTTGATTACGATACCCCACTAGCTCGATCCGAATGAAGTAGAACTCAAGAGTAAGCGGAGTTGATAAACTGCATACAACGCACAAATTACGTCCAATCACAGTCACTGCTTTATACAACAACAGCAACAACTCTCGCAACAACTGTCACAGACAGCTCAGACAGCTGTGCATTGATACATTTAGCAAGCGTTGACATTTGTAAACCTAAGTTTAGACCAGAGTCGATAAAGAAGTTTCCCCGTTGGGGAGGTCCTCCAACTCCCTATACCGCCCTGGGTTAAATAAAAAGTCGGTTTTTGGCGTTGGGAATCTAACGTTCCGCGCGACTCTGTGTGACGATTGATGGAACTACTTCAATAAAAGTACGTCACTTTTCTACTAGTAGTTAACAGTCGATGACGACAAATGGCGGAAACGTCAAAATATTAAATACGATCGAATGTTGGCGAATGTTTTGGCATAAAGCAAACTCTCTTTTTTAATGAGGATATTTCTGATGGAGTAGACCTAAGCTTAGGAGCTAGGCCGACAATATGTATTGTTCAAGATTTCGATTTGAGTGCCTAGGGCGTACTTACGTCTAAAAACTGTATTGTGGCCTTGGGCCTAGGCTACACTTACGTCCGTTAGGCTTGAACAAGGCATATCTCAAATTATTTCGCACGAAAATGTCAGTGACGCCTGCGCAACACTTTATAGTACAATAATAAATCAAAAGTAAATCGTTTTAAAAGACTAGGGCTCAGGGCTAATATGATTAAAATAAAATTGAAGTTTGACGTTTCGTCTGTTGTTTGTTGATTTCAGCGTCACTGCACATCGATAATCTACTGACCGTATTTAGCGTGCAGTGCTTTTATTAGTTTCACATTGGAGCCGCTCTCAGCGCGCAGGACGTTAGATTCCGTTTTGACTTGGGAGTAAGGGGACCTCCCCAAAGGGGAAACTTCTTTATCGACTTTGGTTTAGACTGAGCTAGTCCGGCATGAAAGCTCTTAGTGAACTGAACTGAAAATTCAGTCTGCACCCAAGTCAGTCCGGACTCAGCTCGTGTGATAAACGTAGTCATAGTTAGTTTTGTGCTTCAGTAAGGCTCTTCGCGGCACGAGATTTTGTCATTTTAAGTGCATAATGTTTGCTAGCGCTTGTTGTTGTCGAATCTAATGACAAGGATAAACCATGAAATAAATAAATGACCTTGATGCCATCAGTTCCCATCAACATGAACGAAAACAGGATTACTCAAAATAAGAAGCAAATCTACTAAATCAACAGATTGCCAAAGAAAGACACGCATATAAAACTTTGGTCTTTTGGTGGAAGTGCCGGGTTAAAGTGAGATTAGCCCCGCCCCCCTAACCCTCCCCGAGACACCAAAAACATTCTGTAATCCTTGTTGAAGGAGAATTTAAGAAAACTAATGTTTGAGATTGTGTTTGATTTTTATAGCGAGATGTGACGTACTCACAGACGGAAGGTCAAAAAGTGACATAGATATAATTTGGGTGACTTGAATTTTTAAACAAGAAGTACCAATATTAAACTTTATTTATTTTGTTAATTGGTTTATTAATTTTCCTTCATCTTGTTACAATATTGATCCCACCTCCACTCCACACGCCAGTCTATTCCACACAAATATGTTCTGTAATAATAATACGTATCATTACATTTGTCTGCAAATACAACTATCTTTAACTATCTAGTATGAAAATTTTAATTTAACTCCCCAAACCTAAATCATTTTGGACTGTGTCACCTTCTTTCTGTTATTTTTTGTATTTGTATCCAACTTTATTTTAATTTGACAAATGTTTGTATCTATGTGTAGGTCAGGCCTATTTGTATTTTATGTATTTATTTTGAAACTTTGTACATTTCATGCCTTTATTAATTTGTAGAAATATGATATGAAACATGTGATGTTATCACGATGTGTTAAGTGGCCACAGGAGTCTACACTGTTATAAAATTATGTCATTTAACCTGATTTGTGTTCATCGTTTGCAACAAAATAGTTTTTACAGTGTAAAAGCCTAAAATTATGGCAAAACATGCATTTGTATCTCAGCTGTTTATCATTATGTTCACTGTACACACAAGATGCTGATGTATTTTTTTTATTTTGTATGCAAATGTTTGTTCTAGGAAGTCTTGTGTGATGCATTTTTTCATTTAATATTTTGTATTTTTTTAACAAAATTTGAAACTCAAGGTAAATTTTAATTTTTTCTTAGAAATTTGCACAATTTTGAAAATTATGACAAATTCTTGGAACTTTTATTGTGAGAAGATTGAAAATAATGCAGATATTGTGGGCTGAGTTCCAGCTGAAATGCGGGAAGATTGCATTGCGAGGATATTATAGGGACTCGTGTGCGACCTTAAGACTGTAACAACTGTAGCCTATGAATAAAACTTCTTGAAATATAAATAACTAGGAATGTTTTAAACGGTTTATTTTTTCCCAAACAATTATTTTCAAAATTCTATTAAGTAGTGTTTATTATAAAAAATGAAACTATATAACAGGTAGTAACGTTATAAATATAAATCATTGGACTTTTTCACTGTTAGTTAACAAAATATTTATTTAAATTTGATATTTCGATTTCTTTACAGAAATCTTTATCAAACAAAATTAACAATTAAAAAACCACAACAGACAGGACAAAAAACATTTCACAAATTAATATAAATATGGCTGTGCATTAGTACCAAATTATTAACAAAAAAGTTTATTGTGAATAAAAATAAAAAAACAAAAAACAGAACATTAAATTGACAAGTTATTCAATCATCATCACATTTGATCGAAGTTATCCAGCCATTTGGAAAAGTTTCTGTCCATAAATTTCATCACTAGACCAATTTTACTGTTGTTCTGTGAAAAAATCATTAATTAGTCGAAGATTTTTTTAAATAAATGAAATTAAATAAAAAATTAACTTTATTTTTTTAATGAATCGTAATTTTTTAAAAAGAAAAAAATCGTAAAAATGAAATTTTCATAAGAAATAGTTATTCGATTGCGCTCAAATTTTACACAAATATCTTAATTCATAAAATAAAGGTTCTGTGAAAAAATCATTACAATCGGATAAAGCATGTAGGAGTTATAAGTCGAAGAAATGTTTTAAAATTCGAAAAAAATCGTAAAATTGCGTTTTTTATGAGAAAAAATTTCCCGATTGCGCTCAAAAACGTGGCAGTTCTAAGTTCAGAGATTTCGAAGGCCTCCATAAAATTTCATCACAATCGGAGTATCGGTTTAGCCGGAATCGTGTTAACAGACACACAAAAATACAAAAAAAAGAAAGAAAGAAAGAAAGAAAAAAAAAAACATTCCGGATTTTTTTTTCCAGTGTAGTGAAATGGAATCTTCGCTTCGCTCGCTACGCTCATCCAATCAATAACTGTCCAACTTGTCAATTTAATGTTCTGTTTTTTGGTTTTTTATTTTTATTCATAATAAACTTTTTTGTTAATAATTTGGTACTAATGCACAGCCATATTTATAATAATTTGTGAAATGTTTTTTGTCCTGTCTGTTGTGGTTTTTTAATTGTTAATTTTGTTTGATAAAGATTTCTGTAAAGAAATCGAAATATCACATTTAAATAAATATTTTGTTAACTAACAGTGAAAAAGTCCAATGATTTATATTTTAAAGTACCTAGTGTTTATGTTTTATTATTTTTTGCATTCCTCTCTATGCGTAACAGTGAAATTTACTCACAAATTACATCTGCAATTATGTTTTTTGTGTGCAATCTTTTCATCTTAAAAGTATCACCTTTGCAAACTTTAATAAAATTACTAACAAAAATTTATTATATTATAATAATATATTTGTTTTTTTATTTGTATGTCATTAAAAACTTAGTTATCTGGAATTGTAAATACTATTTGAAATAATGGTGTTATTATGAGGGCAAATAGTAAAAATACCCATATTTGGTTTTAATTAGTGATGCACACGAGCACAATAATCAATAATGGATATTATTTCGATAATCAATAACCAAAATTCATTATCGATTATTGAAATATCAAATAATAATTCAGCAATAGTGGCACGAACTAAACTCTAAAGACGGTGATTATCTCATATTGTGCCATGCACTGGCTGGGCTGATGGTGTCACACACACACTCACACTCCAGATTTGTTTGGAATTGACCTATCAGTCGATAATGGAAGCCAAACACTTGACATCAAAGACAGCCAGGCAGTAAACGGAACGTGATTGTTTTGTTTTGACTTACACTTGCCATACTTGAGGTTCCACTTATAGGTCGGAACAGGTTTTATTGGCGATATCGATTCGATAATGACATTACCATTTTGATAATCGATAATGAAAAAAGTATCGATGTGCATCCCTAGTTTTAATATTAGCATTTTAAAGTTTTATTTCGATGTTATTACCGTTTTGTGGTATTATTTGGGTTTTATTGCTTTTTGCACAAAACATAACATGTCACAGCCGTAGCTCCTCCGATCCAAGTCTGTTGTTCCCTGGTTCTAGGACGATCAGAACAACATAGAACTAGCCGAGACCTACAACACTCTAGTCCGAGAAAACTTGGTGAATAACCTCAGGAAACGGTGGATGTCAAACGGAGGTCTATTCAAGCGGGCCGTCGTCACAAACTAACTTGCCATGAACACACTTTTATTTATTTATTTATTTCTAGTATCTTTGATATGAGATTGTTGATTTTATACAGTTTTATTTGCCAAGTATACATACACAAGTTTAGCACGTTAGTAACTTTTATAAATGTATTATTTATGAAATGTTAATTTATTATATTATAAACAAAAATTAAAATGTCCAAGATTCATTTGTATTTTACAATTGTGTGCTTAGTACAATCAATAGTTAAAACTACCAGAAATAAATGTTTATTGATTTATTGATAGATTTTCAGTTGAAGACTTAAAAGGAGCTAACTAGGAAAGTTATTGGCAGGGCATATGGATTGTTAATGAGGACACAATATTAATATAAAGTTAATATAAAGTTATATATAATATATCATTATAAATTTGATGTTTACAGAAATAACACAACGTTAATGTATTTATATTTTATTTTGTACTCTAAAGAGAGTCGATTGAGATGAAAGTGAGAATATTTGAGAAAGGTTATACTGACATCATGTAGATAGAGGTAAATTTGTCTTGGAGGGTTGGTATGGAAGTGAACTGTCTGTACCGGTATATCAGTTAAAGAGAAGTAAAGCACAATACCTCCTGATAGAGAATGAAAAGAGTGAAGACTGTCCACACTACTTTTAAAAAATGACATGCTTATATATTAATTCTATGTAAAAATACTTTATGTATTTGAGTTTTGAATTCAGCAATTGAGCACTACAAATAGAGAATTGATGTGTGGTGTAGAGCAGATTTATGTAAGATTATAGGGTTGGTTGAGTCTGTACAGTGTGTACTAAACTGAGGGTCTGACTTGCTTTCAACTTAAATTTTTCACTATCAGTATATCACCGAGTTAAAAATTAATATATTATATAACATTTTTGATAGAGGGTATGATTTTGTGTTTCTTTATCTCAAAAGTTTGATCTAGTAATATTGGGGCAGATTGCTAGAAATATCGATTGAAAATGAGAATGGTTTACCCAGACTACCAGTCTTGCTCATTTGGTCATGCTGGGAGGTGGGATATGGGGCAAATTGCAGCAATGAGTTAAGTATGTGAATATGTTATAAATAAGGATGATGTATGGGACAAACTTAAGTAGGTCCACCCGTCGAGTTTGAACATTTATGTAGGAGGTGGAATGAGAAGGCAGTCAAGCAACCTAATTCAATTAATTCTAAGAAATATTATAAGCTTTCGTTAAAATACAGATTTTTCAGGGAAAGCTTTGACACACCTATACACATGTGTTGACGTAAATAATGCCATTAGTTCTGTACATATATCCATCAGTCAATAAATCAATCTTTAGCATAACACTTGCACTGTATCTTTTAAAGAGCTTATACCTATATTTGGATGTTACAAGTTAAAATATATTTATTAAATTCAAGTACAAAGTTGGTAACTATTGAAAGAGAAGATGGGAATAATTGTAAACAAGAATCAAATCAAAATCATGTTTTCTCTTGAAGGGTACAACAAAATGATTTAAAATAGAAATAAAGGAATAACTTCAACAAAATATTGTAGATATGTCTTAAGAAATAAAATATTGCACATATCATTATTGTTTGTATTTATGTTGTAAACAAAATGTTATGATTTTAGCTAATTTATATTTCATATGATTTTCTCGTTCACCTATATCTGTTTGTTACCCCTGCTTAAATCCTTCCCTTTGTAATTAATTCACAGTTATTACCCATAACAGACTATCTATTACACCCCAAAACTAGAGGCAAGCTCTGGCAGTCGTCGTCGGTGGCCCCTCTATTAGCGACCTGCCCAACGACGACGACCATGCCATCATGAACGATGATAAAGACGAAACAAACAAATGTTGTTAGGTACGACAGATTAAGTAATCGTGTGTCAAGATTGCTCAATTCTGTTGAGTGATACCTAAACACAGGAAAAATTCAACGCAATCAGAAATCGCCAGACAAGTCAATAAAGTATATTATACTAACCAATCAATAATCTTGGGTTCCTTAATATTTAATACAATTCAGAAGTTAAAAAAAAAACCATCCCGATCGGGGTTCGAACCCGAGTTTCCCACATTCCAGGTAGGCGCCTTAGCCAACTAGACCACCGAGACAGGAACTATTTAACTTCTGAATTGTAGTTGCATTATAGATCTGAATGGATGGAACAGTACTGCAACAAATATCTGTTACCTTTGAACTGACCAAACAAACTTTATTTATGTCATTACCTTACGCAGTACTTTATTACGATAACAATTCCTTACAACTGTATGGGAATGGCATCAAGGACCACTGTGCCATAAGCCAGTTTTTATTGTGACATGAACATCATGACACGCACAGAAGAATGGAAATACAAGTATTGCATTTATTAGAGCTTACAATGATTGTGCGCCTAACATATCAATATAATAAAACATCTTGGATCTTTACTATTTGTGATGAGTGACAAAGAAAATAATTACATTCAGATTAGTGCTTATTTGAGAGTTTATTTCACAAAAGCTAATACTATAAGATACAGTAAAACATTTATCAAAATCTTTACGAATGCTAAAAGTACCGTAATCTTTAACATTAATATCATATGTAGAAATGTCTAAGTAGGTATAGTTTCTTGCATACAGTAGGCCTAGCTCAATATCAACAATTTTATCACATGAAACATAATTACCTCACATTACATTCATGTTTAAAGTAATATATAGCTAAACTTAAAATACTAACATAGTCTGGCTCTGTGGAATTCTTAAATGTTTTTGCTTATGACACAGTTTTATTTTACAAATTCTGAGCACACTGGACATACAAGTTTATTTGTAAGCCTTTTGTATTACACAATGTAAGAAAAGTACAAACACATATGGAATCCTTTCTTAATAATACCACTAGGGCACTTTTGCAGTGGTAGTGAAGTATAATTTCCGATAGAAATTCATAATTTATTATTCCTCGAGTCAAATTCCTCGGGTTTCATACATTGATACCGGTACACTTAAACAAGTTTTAGCACTAGGTATTTGAGAACCCCCAATCTAGATCGTTTAAACAGTGCCATTCAGACATTCGTAAATAATAAATTTAAAAACGTGAACTATGACTGCAATATGCAACCATTAGTAAGGTCAAATTTGTGCCCAAGCATGGCTCTGTTAAACGTAAGAAGTGAGAAAAGAGACAAAGTCCATCGCACAAACATATGGCTAGTATGTAGGGGAGTTCCCCAAAACTAGAGGTGAGCTCTGGCTGGTGGCATAGGAACTCTCTATTTCCATCCTCTTGCCTGTGGCTGGTTCTGACCAGCATGGGATTTTGCTCCCCACATCTCTAGGCTAGAGAGGGCGTCGAGACTTAAAAGTTGACGCGCCCTTAACCCCCAACATTCCCCCCCCAAAAAAATTGGACACACTGGGTCATTGTTATTGTTGGTGCAAGGGGGACAACCCCAAAGTTTTTTGTTGATTTTTGCAATACTTTTAAATTATGCAAAACACTTATACAAGACGTTTCGATGGTGGCATTAAAAGATTCCATTTCTATTCTTAGGAATCACCTTTATGGTCTAAACATGTAATTTTTTAATTGTATTATTATTATTTATTACTATTACTAATTTCTTGTATTTGTTTAAATTTAAAACCTCTTTTTCAATTGTCGTTAATCAATGAATATTATTTTTATTCTGTGTCCTTGTGGCAATTGTATCTGTACAACAGAGTTTTGTTTTACCTAAAAAATAAAAGTTCTCTCTATTATTTGTGTATGATGCACTAGATTGGAAGGTTAAAAAAAGTTGTTTTTTACTCTTATTTAAAACTCATTAACATCAACATTTTTTCTTCTCTAGTATTAACTGCCAAATAAAATTAACATTCAATTTGCAAAATGTACTGTATTATTTATTTTACTCATATTGTCATATCTTGTAGAATGTAGAGTATATAAATATAAGCATCCAAAAATTGGATTATGAATATTGTCAGATCATATTATCAAAAACAAGTGACATTAAAAACAAAGTAAATAATATGTGAGTACAAAAAAAATCCAACAACGATTAGCCAAGTTGCATAAATATGAGACGTAAAGCAATATCCAACAAACCAATTTCGCCTTTAAAACCATTTAGCATTTTATATGTGGAAAAAAAATGTGACTGTAAATTATATAAATACAATAATATAAACATATTAAATTATCATTAACATTTTACACTTCTATTCTATTCATTTCTGACATGATCATTGAGCATGATCTTTGTTTAATTATTACTACTACATACACTATTGAAAGTAGGGTATTGGTAATGGCACCGGTTTGTCGTCAAGATAAGCTGAAAAATTAAAGCGTTACTCTGTATGTGTCTAGGAATGTAAATTATTGGTGGAGGTGCCAGGTCCATCTGTTATACCCACTATCTATCATATAATATTATCAAATAAATTACTTTGGTGCATAGGCAAGTTCAACAATTTAATATAAATAATCATAAATTTTGCAAGTTGTTTATTATGTGTAACATTAATTCAAAATCTGAATTTGTTCTTATAAAATACAAGCTTACTTAAGAAGATTACTCAAGCAATACCCGACTAACGATCCACTTAGATCTGTTAGTATAGAATTTAAGATTTAGAAACACAAATCTAGCTACCGGTACCGTACTGTACATTCTTGTGCTGGGAATATACAGTATAAAATCTTATTAAATTCCACGAAACCTGCCCAGGAAAAATTACGAAAACTACTTATTTTGGAGCTAGGATAGTTTTAGATAGAATGTCAAAGAGCTTCTTAAGAGGAATCAGTCTCTTGCATTCATATTAATGACTGAAGAAAACCTCGGTTAAAACTTTCAGTTTGTTGGCGGCGAGCATTAAATTTGGTACGTCCCGAATCATAGTCTTGCACATTACGTTTGAACTACGTATATCTGTTGGTCATGTATGTTTGTATGAAAATTAGTAAAAGTAACATTTTGATAAAAAAAAATACACATACCCACCCTTCATGCAGGAATTCTATACTTCATCATATCATTTATTTCTATTTATTTTGGACAGTATTAGGGCATGTTCCCGATAATGAAATTGAGGAAAGAATTATTTGAATTATGATTATTATTTGATTATTATACACTAATTTGGCATTTAAAATTTTGTGTAGTTTGTTGGCTCATTATGGGTTGATTTTGGTTGTATGAATAAGGCCCAGATTTTGAACAACGGTTTGCATTTATGCTTTTTAACTTCTGAAATAGATATTAATTCTTTGACATAGAATAAAGTAAACAGTTACTTTGGTGACATTGATACAAGGTTTATTAATTTATTTACTGTCTATCCTATTCAGTTATAAAAACTGATTTACAAATGAGGACAACCACGATTTAATATTTCACAATTGCATACAAAGTAAACAATTATTTGATGATTTTACAAAATATGTTATTAAAAAACACCGCTATTAATATAATATATCTATAATAGCTCGTGGTTATACATTGTAATACGAAAAAATGTGGTTGAAAACACCTTGAACTTGATATATGCCTAAAAATAACTAAACCTAAGCCCATACCAAACACGTCATTGAATCATTGTCAGAAGTTTTGTTCACTTCCTGTATCCATCTCATTGAAGTATCTGTACCATTGCATCTCATTGTTTTCCTTTATCCAATACCAGTTTATGTCCAAATCCACCACTTGTCCTGACATTTAAGAAGTAAACCATTGGAAATTTTGAGATACCAATATCTAGTTTGATTACTGAAATTTGCAGACTAAACACAGTCAATCAATCACACAATATCATTTTCTCGATTAGATAACATAGCAGCAAATTAGACAAAAAGCTAAAACAGCAGATAGACAATTTTGTCCTTTAAAATAGAACCTATGAACACTGAGTGGTCCCCATTACAATTAGCTTCTTTCAGCATAGTTTCCAAACTTTGTTCGGGTTTTGTCAAACTTATATTACATCTACAATACAGTTTACACTTAGGTACATTAAGAGTTAAATACATTTGAGTTTGCTTACTAAATATTAAAGACAAAAGTACAAACGGACAAGTTACTCATAATTGTGTTGCAGTAATTGAAAGAGGCACTAAGGCTGGTTTACATACCAATTTCAGAGGAAATATACATGCATATAAAACATCAGTACACCTCTATACTTTCCCAACAATTGTTCATAAAAGTTATAAGAGCTACGGTTTTTAAATGTGCATGTTTGGAATGTACAGGATGTTACTACATCAGCACATACATTTATTAATTTTACACTAGTAATCAATTCATTTCTTAACAAGATTGGCCACTTTTTGATATTAGTAATTAATATTTTTGCTTTGAAGCTAGAGGAAATAATGCCATTCGCTTAAATAATAATTTTCAAATGTCAGTTTCCCAATGACACCACATTTCCATGATTTGTTGTTAAACACAATTTTTGTCCCCTTGATGACTTGCGTGTACAATGAACTATAAACCATACTTCAACTAGCTTCTTGCACATCCATACTTTGTTGATTTAAAACCAACATTTTAAAATGTTATCTGGATTTGAAACATTTAAGGATCCAAGGGCATTTATTGGAGCTTACAGCTGTTAAAAATCAATGAGTCCATAAGATCTAAAACTGAATTCAGTATGTATAACGTCTGCTCTATTTCTTTATATTGGATGGAAATATTGTATTTAAAAACTTTTTAATTTTCCTTTTTGATCAATTTGTTTTGTATGTGATGTAAGGCACAGTGATGAATATCAATCTATATTTTAGCAGAAGCTAGGCTTTGTGCAAATTCTAGGTTTCATACTCTGCATTTTCATCATCACTTTGTTTTACACTTAACTTCACAGGTCCAATATCTAAATAAGAGCTACCAAGTCCACACTTCAATGAAAAGTACTTGCAAATTACAACAATGTGAACACCTTGAAAAAAAAGCCTGCTAACGTCCAAAGTTGCTTAGCTAATAAATCTACAGTGAGTATTTTGTACGTTCAGTTTTGGTTTTGTCATGCCGGCAAATGTTGAGTGGTGACGTGCAGTTTAAATACTGTAAAATGGTTAGGAACATTGGTTCGAAATTTTCAATTGTCCGGTTCCAAAAGTTGAGTCCCGTTCAACTTGCCGTTGATTTCCGTTGACGAAGGCACTTTTATTGTAAGGGCTTCCGGTTCTGCGTTCTTTACTTTGCTGTGGAAGAGAAAATATATTTCACTATGACTAGACTACATGCTTACACTATAACTAATAGGGAACTGTCCTTCATTACTAAATTTGAATATGTCCCTACTAATAACCGCAAATACCGACCAGTAAAGTTTTTTATGCGCTCCGGCTTTTATTAGCGCTAACTGTGAGCGAGGAAAAATTTGAACCGGGCTTCGCGCCGGAAAACGGCCATGCGCCATTGCAGGTGGGCGTAACGTCATCGTGAGGTTTGCCGAGGCGGCGAGCTGACAGTTCTGCCAATCAGCTTCCCCTCCTCACCTCACGATGACGTCACAACCAAAAGAGCGCGTACTTAAGTCTTTGTGCGGGAAGTCAAAACCCAGGAACTTTGAACATGCATAGAATCCACAGATTTTATTTTTTATAGTTTATTTTAATTGTGATGTTTATTAAATTGAATATTACAAATTACTAAATACGTGTAAGATATATTTGAAACCAAGGACAGTTCCCTATTGTAGGAAAAAGTGTTACAAGGTTAAAACCTTACGAAATTTTCACAATCTGCAAATGGTGAACTTTGGAATTTAAAAATTGATTACTGTAGGTATTGTACACATTTTAGCTTAAAGCCTTGAATCTACCTCAATTTATGATGATTTACAGTTTTATCTTTATCATCATTTGATTTAATTATTTATTTACCTGTAGATATTTACATAGTAAACGTATAGGCATCACATTGACATAGCTTAAGGTGTCACAGGCGTTAAGCATAATCTTGGAGATGAAACGGACATGGGTGAGGGGATTGCGGGAGAGACGTGTTGGGGGAGGGCCCCAGAAGTTCCGCTCAAAATATTTTTAATTTGTCCCTCCAATAGCGAGCCGTATTTTTGCGGCGAGGCAGTGGGATCTGTTTGTACTGCAGAAAGGTTTGAGAGGACGCGAGATGCGCTCACACATTGCCCAAGGTCGCACTGAGATCAAACCCCATTCACGAGCTGGCGTAAAATGACGTGTCGTCCATCAAGTATAAAGAAGTGTTTACATTCACATACTAATGTTTTATATCGAGTGTAACGAACCCATCACATAATGTGAGGAAATCCAAAAGATAATTCAATAAATGTTTAGTTTTCGTCTCTATGCAATGATCATTATTCTATGGAATGAGGGATTGCAAATAAAGAACAAAAGAACATTACGCGACATTTGAAATAAGTATAATGTTATTATTATTCTGAATACAGGCTAGACCATCAACATAAAAAATATTGTCAATAAAATTTGACGCGACTTGGGTTCGAGTCCAGAACAATCTGGTCACAGGATACCGCAGGATACACACCACTCAACTGCTATAACCTAGACCCGGGTAAGATCCCCGGTCAGGACACAAGTTTTATATTATTGCTATAACTGCATTATTATATGCTAGCATACGATACTACAATAATAATCAGTGCATGGTTTGAATAATAGTCCTAATTATAATCGTAACAATAACACTGTTGTTGGACTAAACAAACCTAAGAAAAAAACTTCAGTCAAGATTGCCGGTTGTGACGGGATGGATTCAGAACCCGAGACCTCCCGTACAAACTAGCCCTTATTTTTCGGGGAGCGAACATTGTTGTATCCTTCAAAGATCATTGGTCAGCACAACTAGTGAAAGGGGTATGTGGGTACAGTGACACTGTAGTACAGTCAGCGCCAGAACCGACAAGGCTAATTCGAAATAACCTTATAATTTATTATGTGCCTCGTTGCTATAAAGTCACTGTTTACACATTCCTAAGAACTGATGGACTCAAATCCACATCAGTAAATCTGCCTACAGCGGAAATCGAACCCTGGACCTTCTGCATATAGGATCAGAGCCTCTAACCACACGACCAACGAGTTCATACTATAACGTATATATTAGAAACCAATACAGAAAAACTTGTAATGAATACAATTGAAAACAGTGTTTTTAACCACTAATTTGGTTTTAATGTGATAGGCTATAGCCGCTATAGGCTATATTCGCGTTGATAAATAAATACATTTTTGTAGGGTGCCCGCTGTAGGGTATACACATCAGATTTAACCGGTGTGACCCGGTATATTGCGGATAGGACAATTATTGTGAAGGGATGTCCGAGGGCTATTTAAGAGGACTCAATCCCTTGCATTCGCATTAACGACTGAGGAAAACATCGGAATAACCCTTCAGTCAGGATTGCCGGTCACTACGGGATTTGAATCCGGGACCTCCCGAATCAGAGTCGAGCGCTTAGCGCTCGAGCCAACACCGGCCAACACTGTCGGTTTCGCGTTGATGGATGCTCACCGCTCTCTTTTAGTTTATCGAGAACGATTCTCTTATGTTTATTTTGAGTTTTGAGACTCTGAAATGCATCGTTGTTTGCACCGTTCCGTTCACGATTCACACTTACAAACACCCAATGTAACAGATAGCGGGTGGGTGGACCCTATATGACCAAGTGGGTGTGAGTCACGCGTCTTCTCGCTTACGTCCAGTATGGGCTGTTCATGCACTTTCGCCGACAAAGACCAGACATCACCCGCGAGTGTGTGTGTGTGTGTGTGAGAATAATATCTTACTATTGCCAGAGCAATGTTTGCTGCTGGAGGGGGGAGGGGACAACTGTGGACTAATTTATTGCGTTTATTAGAATCAACAGCCTTGATTGATATCTTTCATGTGTACGTACAGAGGATATGCCTGTGCGAATACTGCTTGCACAATGATCGGATGAAGATTTTCTCACGTGAGTAGACCTTTAACGTTCTGATTTTTTGGGGTGTAGTGCCCACAATGTTCACCATTTGTATTTGATTATGTCGAAACTTAACTATCACACGCCAATTATAATCAAATATAACTACCAAATAGATCGAATTCATGACGCCGTCTCCAATGCTCATTTGGTAAGAGCATCCGCCCCGACCGCCCGGACAGCGGGAGACCGGCCAGGGTTCTTTTCCCAGTGGAGACAATTTTAATACAATATAATATGTAAGATAAAGATATCTTGTGTTGACAGTCCACCAATTTTTCTCCCAGAAATGATTTTGGTACTCAAACAAATGAATGTGTGGCCATGTAAAACAGACCACCCCATGCTCAAGACCAGAGTTCTCGTAATGAACCAAATTCAATTGCCAAGTAATTTTTAATATGATTTTGAGTTTAAAATTTTTACTTTTTTACCACGAAAATGGTTGGCTTGGCGTTTGTTAACAGGCGAAATGATCTGACTGACTTCTTTTCAATGGGAAACTAGAGAGAAAGAATGAAATGCTTGGCTATGGCTCAACTTCTATATTATCTCACAGCATTCACAGCCGAAGACTTTTGAAGGAGAGCTTGGCTGCCGTTTAGTTTTACAAATTTTTGTATTTGGAGGTTATATAGAATCGATTTGTTTCCATATTTTTACATGTCTGTCTGTTAATTCCAGGTCGTTATTTACATTTTCATTGTACTAGGCCACGGTCTTTACTGCACGCTAATGATTCTCGTTTTATGGTTAAAAGATTTCATCGTAGTAAACCGTTTTAAAAACTTAGCTTCGGAAATTATATGAACCTTTTCCGTCTTCAGGTAACTCAGGTCATTCAACACCCAAAAATAATAATTATCAAAAACATGTAAAAGCAAAGACAATTTCTAAGATAGAGCAAGTTTGAAAGACAAAATTACCATTTTGAGCTGACAAAGTTATCTAGATAAATTTACTAATGACGATGACGTGGCAAATCTACATAATGTGTCGTCGATCCGCTATTTATGTCATCTGTATGTTGGTTAGGTACTTGCATGGCACAATAGACAATATTCACAAATAACAATGATGAGTGATTGGCACGTAAAAAAAGTTAAAACTTGTCACGCATACGCTGTCTGGAGCCAGTTTACACACGATGCATGGCCTTGAGAATAATATCTTACTATTGCAAGAGAAATGCTTTCTGCTGGCGAGGGGAGGGGGCAGCTGTGTACTAATTTATTGCGATTATTAGAATCAGAAGTGCTTTAAATCAGATCTGCATCGATCCACGTCGTTCTTAAAAGGCACAAACAAAACCTAGATTAATATCTTTTATATGCACAGAGGATATGACCATGCGAATACAGCTTGTACAATGATCGGATTTAAATTTTTCTGACGTGAATAGACCTTTAACGTTCTGATTTTTTGGGTGTAGTGCCTACAATGTTCACGATTTGTATTTGATCACAAGCCAATAATAAAATATAACTACCAAATAGACCGAATTCATGACGCCGTCTCCAATGCTCATTTGGTAAGAGCATCCGCCCCGACCGCCCGGACAGCGTGAGACCGGCCGGGGTTCTATTCCCAGTGGAGTCAATTTTAATACAATATTATGATATCTCGTATTGACAGTCGTGTAAATTAAACACACAATGATTCCAAACTGGAACACTATTTAACTTTACATTTTTAAATGGCCATGCGCAATTCAATCCGAGTTACTTTGTGACGTGGATACTACAGCTCGTGCAACAAGAAAACGCGCGGATAGAACCGAATGATCCGGGTTCGACTCCAAAACGAGTAATTTTGACTGTTATAATTTGACACGTATCATACTAGGCTAACAAAGATTGCGTTCCGTTACATGCTGTAATGTAAATTTATTTTCACATCATGTGCGAAGCGTGATCCAAATATGAACATATGACCGTTGCAGATCATACTATAATTTAGCATTTTCCTTCGAAGTTATATCGTATGCACGATTATGATTATGCTGTGTACGTTTCTTATTGGGCTCAGCGTGAAAAATAATATGGTTGATTCAAGCATAACAGCTTACACAAAGAACACAATGTATTACTGTTGCCGTGTTCATAGCAAAACAGTAAACATGTATTATGCATTGAGTGGTGTTCAGCATTAGCTGAACAGTTTTACTCTGTGGCCAATGAAATTGTTATTTCGAACATAAATAACCATTCTGTCACTCAAAAGGTCGTATCGCGAGAGTGCGCCACTTGCTGGGGCTAAAAAGGCCTAAAATAGCTACAAAACATGCATTCGAATTTCAGTAGTTTAGCGGTTACTACCCATACGATTTTGATAATTTTTTTTTTATTTTGAAGATAAATGTTGAAATTAGAACTTATGTTTTGTACTTTTTCCATAAAATTTTTTGTAATTTTTTTATAAAGCTCTAAAGTGAAGGTAAATTTTCAAAATTTTGACCAAGTTCTCAATTTTTATTAGACCATATTATAAACAATTTCGAAAATCGACAAAACATAAGTCCTGGTAAATTTTATCGTGAATAAAGTAAAAAAAAAATTATGTCGTTATGACAGTTGTGGGCCGAGTTCTAACTGAAATGCTGGGACACTGCATCGCACCGATATTATAGCTACTCCTGTGCAACCTTAAGATTAAAATTTAAACTACAATAACGCCAGACACACTCAACATAGACAAGACATAATCAATGCATCGATTTATATACTGCATAATGATATCTGATTTTTTTAGTAGGGAAATTTTTTATCCTCCAGTCAATAAATATTATTTTATACAATATGTCTTGAATTCTTCAAATAGGTACGAACTTCTTATTTACCCTATGTCAAAACATTCTACACTATTTAGCTCATTTAAAAATAACTAAAAAAAACATTAGTAAGCCCCCATTTAGAACCTGTTTTAGGCCCAATATTCTACAGTGGTGGAGGTGCCGGGTACATTTCAAAAATTGGTGTTTGAAGAAATGCTAGCTAGCACTTGTAATTTGAAACTTTTAATTGTATCAAAAGGCAAATAGAAAATGACTACGTATTATATTTTCTTTAGCACATAGGTATACCTTTCTGTATTCATCTAAGTAGAATTGATAAAAACAATTAGCTATTCTAAAAGCTCACTCAACCCATAAAAATTAGTTTAAAAAAAGTTCTTACACTTAGAAAAGTTTATATTATTCTCTCAGATAAAATATTTATATGTCAACGCATTAGTACCTATAATACTGGTACCGAGGATTTCTTCTTGCTTTGCCAAAACAATGTTATACTTTATATAAATATTATAAATAAATAAATAAATATACAAATGTAACTATAGGTAGTTTTAAATTTTTGTAATAGGAATTGTAAATAAGTGGTTCATGGGCCCCATGCACAAAGTAACAAAATACATCCTTACCAGCAAGTTGCTCCCCTAAAGAAGAAAACCAAACAATGATAAACGTGGATGAATAAACAAGCTAAACTATACCATGAATTGTAATTCTTTGTAGGCCCATACTACAACAAGAAACATGTATAGTATAGAGGAATCTACTTAATTTACTTTGACTATAGTGTCTGTTAAAGCTTTGAACTTTAATTGAAGTACTGTATATATTCATTCATAATATTAATAACTATTAACTACTAATTAGAGGTAGAGAATAGGCCTTCACACCAAATAAATAATTCACATTTTAATTCCTACATAATCAGAGCCATATTTTGTCTCATAACAGTAACCGAGGTATTGTTATTACTAATAGAAATGTAGTGAGGTACTCACAGGCCGAACTTCTCGCCATCGTCGATCGTGTCCGGCAGTTTCTTGTTCAGAGTCTCTGGTAACATCAGAGTGAGGATTCCGCTTGTCAGAGTCAAAGCTCCGAATATCACGAGCGGAAGGGGACCCACGTAGTCTCCCTGCAGCGATAGAGAAGATGTGGTGTACATAGCTTGTCTTTTAGTTTTCAAATTATTCTTAGCGATTCTGTAGTAATTTTATTTTTCTACTGAAATAGGGCAAAGTTAATCTGCGTCCATCCCGATTCTCCGACAGGTTTGCATGATTGTGGTTTGGTCACAGGACTCTTTACATTGTGGTTCCAGTGGGACTTCATCATCAACAACAATACACAACGCCGTATGGATGTTAATATCGTGATTTTTAGGACTATACACTACTCAAAATAAAACAAATATCACAATATTTCAAAGGTTTATCAACCTCCTTCATCTGGAAATCAGGTTTCTGTCATAAAAACCTGATGAAGGAGGTTGATATACCTTTGAAATATTGTAATGTTTTGTTTTATTTTATTTTGAGTAGTATATAGTCCTAAAAATCATGATCTTAAACCTGATCTACTCTAAAATTGTGTCATCATTATAATATTGTATGGATGTTGTTAAAGCTTGAATTTCATCAACGTCCAGACAACTGTGACCAAACCTCCATTGTTCTGTGCTCTTTGGAAAATTGGTTTAACTATTGTCCTATATTTCATGTTAGGATAAAAAAAAAAAAAAAAATTAATTAATAAATAAATAAATTAATTAATTAAAAAATTAATAATAATTAAATAAATAAATGTATGTGATCTCGTACCAGCAGGTTGATGAAGGGTGATATCATGCTACCAGCTCGCGCACACATGGAGCTCGCCCCCAGTCCCACGTTGCGTATCACAGTCGGGAACTGTTCCGCGGAGAACACGTAGATCGCACCGTATGAAGCTGTGATGGCGAGCTTGCCAACCATGGCCAGAGCGATGATCAACCAAGAATCTGGAACAGGATACAATGATCGTTGTATACAGTGGTGTCACCACCAAATTATTTATGGGTATTACGCCTACGCTCTTTCCTGGGTAAAGTACATGATTTTGTACAATGGAGTATCTGGGGGTCTTCCCAGCTTATGCAGGTCTGGGAAAATTATTCTATTTTTAGAGCGTTATTGGGACATTTTAACAAGTTTTAATCATGTTTTATTGTAACATTTTTTAGTGTTGACACGTGATGATTGTTGTGATTGCAAAATTATTATTATATTCTTTGACTTGACATTGGAATTCCTCATTTGTATGAAGAGATATTTAGCTCTGATTTTTTTTAAGCATACCAATAATATTGATAATATCTCAATAATAATCAATAAAAATAATATTTGTTAATTTAATTAATCGGTAAACACTCCCGTAGGTGAAATTGATTATATGGAATCGTATAATGTAATGTAGTTTTTCTTTTAGGGTATACTTCTCATGGCACCACAGTTTGTATACATAACGTCTTATACTAATAGTGGAAATTTCAGGTAGGAGACCAAAGGACAGACCACGGCAAGGATTGCAGGATAGTGTCAGGACTGAGGAGAAATGTGGAACAGCGAGGAAGAGACTGGTATGTGGTGGAAAGGGAATAATGCTGGCCAATAAAAGGAGAAAAGATAATAGTACTAATAAATGGTTTATTGTCATAGTATCTACATTTTGCGAGGCGAGGCCTATCTTCAGTGCTGACCCAACATAGAGTTGGACATTACAACAGATATTGATGACTGTAATGGTTATCCCACGGCAATAAGATCTCCATCTTACTAAATAATAAGAGTACCGGTAGTTCAAAGGAAACTACAACCAGTTGTTCACGAAATAATTTTTTTTTTAAAAACTTTTAGCATTCTTATTCCGATATTCTTTCCAATTATTTGGTAACAATTTTGTTAATTTTTTAGTTTTCACTATAATGTAGTGCTACTCACCCTTTGGCACTAGAAGCGTCGACAGTAGAGCGATCCCTCCAACTAACATGCACCCGCAGAGAATGGACTTACGCCCCCAACGGTTGAGCGTTAAGAGGAGGAATGTGTACGCTGGAATCTCAACCGCACCCGATATCAAGAAGTTTATGTAGTCGTTTCCGCCCAAGTTTGACGTGTTCCACGATAAGCCGTAGTACGTCATGCTGTTGACAAACCTACACACAAAACACGCGGTTATTAAAATAAATATGTTAAATGAAAAATTGAGATATTTATATTAATAATTATTGGATTTAAAAACAAAATAATAAATTAATAAGTTTTAAAATGTGACCAAAAAGAGCTCAATTAAAAAAAAAATAGTACTACTTGGTTTTCTATAAAAAATAAATACATGCTATTCAATGTGTATGTAAATTGAATTAATAAACTTGATAGGTAATTAATTATTAAGTTGCAAAACATTTTTGTTTATTTTTATTAATTTTTAAACTTTAAGATAAATTGAAATGGTTTTAAGTTTCGTGTTAATTAAAGTAGCTGGCAGTAGGCAACATAAAGTCATAAATATTCATTAGGAATAAAGTTGTGGTAAGGATGTTTAGTTATTTATAGAATTCATTTAATTTAATTATTAGGGATATACTCCTGTAGAATTAATAATATTTAATACATCCAAGAAATTTAAAAAAATCCCTGCATTTTGTAATTTCTAGACTTTTTAAAATATTAAGGTCAATCTGTTAATTTACCAGCAGAAGAAGATGTTGAGGGACTTCTTGCGCAGATTGGGATATCTGATCAGATCGAACATCGATGCTTTCTTCTCGCCCTTGGTGGGCGGTAGTGTTTCGTCAGATGTCAGGAGACTGTCCAGGACATCTCTAGGCAGGTTCGACTTGTTCTCCTTAGCGACCCTCATTAGGATGTCCTTGGCCTCCTCTGTGCGGCCGTTGGCCAGTAGCCAGCGAGCCGACTCCGGAATAAACCTAAGGGAGGAAGGCGGGTTTAGAAAACATTTTATTATGTAACGTAACATTGCTATGTGTTTCATACTTAAGTATGCCGGTCTCTAGTTGGTCATTGTTTGCTTGTCGATGGTGTTGGCACCTACAGGGTTGGCTTGGTCGGCTTTAAGGTTTATGCCCCCCACTGAAAATCAGTTATGTGACTGAGTGGGTAACTAAATCCAAAAAAAAGTAGTGGTAAAATATATTCATAAAATAATGTAATTATTTTTAATTTAATATTATAAAATACTGATTTGGGCAGAGGTAATAAAGACGGATGTGGAAAGACAAAACCCAGCTTGGGAAAGGGTAAAACAGGAAAAGTGGTGGAGAGCAACTTTGGGTTCGGGAACTAAACTGGAAACTGGAGAGTTGATATAGGCGATAGATTCAAAATTGTCTGAACCGGCCCCTCCACCACCCCACAAAAATAATTTTTTCACTACCCGAAAATCGGGTACCTTTTTTGACTGTCGGTTTGGCCCCCAAATACCCAACCAAACAGACTCAAAATTTTAGTTACCCACACACCACTTATCACTTTAATTAGGGCCATGTTAAATAATGAATATTAATTCTTCTGTAGCATTGATTACTATCCACAAATGGTAGTAAAAAAAAATCAATTTTGATAGATTTACCACAACAAACACCGCCTTTTTCTCCAAAATATTTGCCAAAACCTCAAAGTTGTGAGGAAAATACTAAATTAGAGACTTTTTATCCCAAATTAGCCCAAATACCATATTTTTTAGTGCAAAATTAGCAAAAGTGGTAGATTTTAGATTTTAGCAAAAATAAAATTGGTCGACACTCCTATCAAAAGTTCCACAAATAAACTCTAAATCCAATTTGGTCAAAATTATTATTGGATGAGCGAAGCGAAGACTTCAATTTCACTGACCCCCAAAAAATTTAGCTCGGGTGTTTTTTTGTTTGTTTGTTTGTGTGGGTTTTTTTTGTTTGTTTTTCTGTCTGTTTGTTAACTCTCTACCAGGCAAACGGCATATCCGATCTTGATGAAAATTTGACAGGACCTTCGAAATCTCTGAACTTAGAGGTGTATTGTTTTTGGGTACAATCGAAGAAATATTTCTCATGAATATCGTACTTTTACGATTTTTTCCGATTTTTAGTGCGATATTTTCGTGACATTTGGGCCAATTCTGACCAAACGGGTGGGGCTACAACGTTCATATTATACATGGACATTAAGGTTATGGAAATGTAGTACCTTTTGAAAGAAAAAGTTGAAAAAGTTAGCCAGAATCCATAGAAATAAAGCTTTTAATATAAGTTTTTTACGGTAAATAATATCAATTGACAGGTAACAAAAGAAACTTGACAACAATCACCTTCAATGCGTAGGCAGCAAAACAAAGCACTTGCAAAAATTAAGATATCTCATGCAAACTAAAAATTTTAAAAAGCTCATCCATCAACGCGGCGGAACTTTAGCCTTTTCCTAGTTTATAAACTAATAATATGCGGTTCTAGTATATAGTTTTAGTGTAGCTCGTTGGTCTTGTGGTTAGTGCTTCCAATGCAGAAGGTCCAGGGTTCGATTCTCGCTATAGGCAGAAGTTTTAAAACTTCTGATTTGGGCTTAAGTCCATCAGTTCTTGGGTTATGAATTTGTAAACGGCCATCCTAGCACATAATAAATTAAAAGTTGTTCTGAATCGGTTTTGCTGATTCTGGCGTTGATCCGCGGGTATTCGCACTGTCCATACCACTGATTGCTATATTTCCTATTAAAAAATATTGACCTTTGGTTGGTTATCGCTCACTCGTCAATTGCGTCTGGTCCTACAGGGTTGGCTTGGTCGCTTTGGTTTAATATCCCCCACTGAAAATCAGTTACTATATAACGTAGTGGGTAGACTCTAAATACAAATTTATTCCTTTTATATTTTATTTATAATAATATGGTTTGGTCATCAGGTAACGCACCACCAGTAGCAGAGGAAGACGACCCCTGGGAGAGTGAGGGCCACCTGCAGCCACCTCCAGTCCGGTATGAGGAACGCAAAGAGCGCGGTCAGCATGAAGCCCAGAGTGAAGAACATCTGACAGACGACGCCGGCAAACAGACGCTTGCTCGGTCCAACCATCTCCATTGCTGGGGGAGAGACAGATTTGGGATTGAATATTTTATTGATTTTAATCAAACAAAATAATTTCTATTTTGCTTATCAATTTTATTTGGTATTTTTAACTATTGTGTTGAATCCGTGATTTAAACAGAAGTAGTCGGTGAAGCCATTGTTGTTTTATGACTTTCGTCAATACCAATAGTTATTTTTGCTTATTTAATCATGTAATATCAATGTTTTAATGATCATGTATAGTTAATCATTGAAACATTAGAATCTACTAATCATTAATCACCATATTGAAAACAAATTTTGTGACAGAGTGGCTAGACATACATAATATAGTTTTGATTTCTTTTCATCCTAATGGCACTACCACCATAGTCCCGTAATAAGTATTCTTCTCCCATTTGAATAAAGTAAGACAACAATAGTAAATGCACATGAAACATTCAAAATTTTATACTTACAACAGCTTTCTTTAAAGTTGACATACTGTTGCAAACTCTACTTTATTGAATTGGATAGTATAGTTTCTAGCCTTTACAGGTTAAAATATATTCTATTTAAGGAACATATTATACATTTTAAAACCAGGATCTATTCTGCTGTTGGTTTCCTGTGTCGGTGAGGTAGGATAGAGTTGCAAAGTATATACAAAAAAACCTTTTGTTCTCTTATTATCTGCATTTCCTCATCATCCACTGTTACTTCTCCATTGTCCTGTGATGCATAACTTACTTTCTTGTTATGTCGATGGACAACTTTGTAACGATGTAAAAAGCAATGACTATGGGTTTCACTAGATAGTAAATAATATGATTTCCAAAAAATAATATAATTAGAACCTTACACCTCCATACTATATAACTTGTTGCAAATCCGACAGATGTTTTTCACAAATAAATATGTGAAAGGGTTATCAAATTCCAGCTCGCAACATTCTACTAGTAAGTATGGCAGATAGTTATTTTAAGCTAAATGCGATCTATGCCAATTCTCCCCTCTTTGACCTTGAACCTTGAAACAATGTGCGTTTCTAGTTTCTGAGACAGGTGGGTGATTACATTCATGAGTCGCCTATGGCTGGATATTTCCAGCATGTCTGTGGCCTGTGGGTTCATCCCACTTTTCACTTTGTTAAGTACCGGTACATTACATTTATGTATCAACCAATGTCATGCCATGTGTTTGCATAAATATAAGACAAAATCCAAACAAAAATCCAAACGTCATACATTAAGTGCTCAACAACACAGGTATGTATATTTAACTACCGGTACTACACACAAATAAACGTAACAAATGGCTAAATGCCTCAGAATCCATCCATGTAATATAAAACTTTATATACCTAATCTATTCTGCTATCATCATAGAAAATAATAATTTCAGAATTGCATCTGTGAATTGGGATTCTCACCAATGACGTAGGCAACGAGAAAGACTCCCGATGTTGTCATTCCGATCAAGACTCTAGCGAGCATGAAGGAATAATATTCAGGAGCAATGGCTGCCAACAATCCCCCAACAACTTGGAGGACCAGGGAAATGAAGAAGATTGGTCGACGACCAAACCTGTAGGGGGAAAAAAACAAAGTTGAGTGAAAGATACCTAGTTTTTTGTGAGTAGAGAATTAAATAATTATAATCAGTCCAAGTTGTTTTTACAATTTCATAATTGTAGTGTAATGTATTAATGTTAAACAATATATTATCATGTTTAAGTAGATTACCGGTATATTGTAAATTATTACACTTAGTCATTCTACAAAAATTTTCTGATATGCATCTTAGATTAATTTATTGTAATACTAGTAATATAGTTTGTTAGGTGGAAGAGAGAATATTGCTCGAACCTTGCCTTTTTGTAACTGATATTCTGTTAAAAATAAAGTTATATCTAACTATGATTCTTACATATTACCATTTAAACACTAATTCATAACTAAGTTTGCTGAGGGAGGTCGTTTTACCAAAACAATTTGTAATATAGTTTTAGTACTTTGTATTTTGATTCTTCTATCATGGCATACCTACTTTACGTCAGATAAGCTGATGGTATCCAATATCTTTATGTCACTCGCATGAAATTTTAAAGGAGTAATGAAAGGATATATGGAGTAGGTCCAGTGTATGTTTAAAATAATTACAGTACCGGTACAGGTAATTACTTAATCAAACTTAACTCTTGAAGTTATTCATTGAGCATTATTGTTGTAAGCAAAGATAGGTCAATGAGAAAACCGATCGTAATCAAACTATATGATAATGTATTTTTATTTTCATATTTTATAAGGATAAATTAAGTGAAAATGTTTTTATAATTTTGTTTCTTTGCAGTGACCTTACCTGTCCGAGAGGTGACCAAAAAGAATTGAGCCGAGCAACACTCCGAACATAAACGAAGAATCTGCGGCCACACGCAACCAGTTGTGACTGCACACCAGGTCAAACTAGAACAAAACAAAGAATTCATAGTAAATGAATACTGTACCTATGTAAAAAGAAGAATGAAAAAAATTAATAAAATTCACAGATGCTTTTTTTCATAGGTAAATACAATTTTTGATTTCAATAACAAGGTGATTAAAAATGTATGTTGTACTAATATAAATTTAAAATATAAATGTTTTTATATTTATATTTTTTAATTTTGTAAAAATCAAGTATATTTTTCAAAGTTTTTTCATCTTGTTTATTTACACTGAACTGTAAATAAAACATGGATAAAAAAAATCCAGTATATTACTGTGTATTTTTTAATACAAGACAAAAACAGGAAAAATGTGATTAAAGAAACATTATAGGTATAAAAAAGATAATGTCAATGATATTTATTCCACCCGTGGTAATACCTCGCTTGTAGCCGTGTTTGTGTATTTGCTCCTGTCGTAGACCCACTGGTGACAAGCGAGCGTCCCGTTTGCTGGTACTCCATCTTGGAAATACTCTGGTGTGAAGTTAGCATCGAGCATGGAGCAGCTATCCCAGGCGTCCAGGGTCGAGTCCCATGGTAAACTCATGTTGAGTACTTCGCCCGGTAACGAGTACGTTGCGTTGCCGCCATCGAACGGTAGGCGACATCTAAAGCAACACATAATATCAGATTAAAGAAATGATATTGAAAATAACTTAAGTTAGGAGAGAAATATTTTTAAATATACAAAATTCACTGGGTGCTCATAGGAATTGCTATTTTTTCATGGTGTGTGATTTTTAAAAGTTTTATAGATAAAAATCATGTCTAAAAAAGTTGAAATTAACTTTTAGTTAATTGTTCTCTATTTTGATCAGAATTATTCTTGTTAATTAAATCAACAATATAATATTGTTAAAAAATTGGGCAATCTTACTTGTGATTCAAAATGCGGCCACACACATTTAAGAAAATGTAAAAAAAATGTTTACAAAATACAAATTGAAATATAGCAAATAATTTACAATTAATAACGTTATATAATCGTCCATCTGCAAAAGGTACTCTCTGTATAATAATGTTTGAACAAGTATTATAGTACAATGATTTACCTATGTTTTGTCTTAGCTTGTAGGAACACCCCCGCCAGTTTGTGCAGCGCACATGAGATGGCGGGCAGGCATAGCAACAAGTAGATGCGCTTCTGGTAGCGACCGAATTCCCCGAGGTATTTGAACACATCGTCGTACACCATTGTCTAAGTCTTGGCTCCTGGAACAATAACATACGACATTTTAGCTGTAGCATGGCGTTTTATTTATTATTTATTTATTTATTTATTTAATTTGGAACTGGCAGAAACATTAACTATGGACCCGACCTTGGTAGTGACAGTGTAAAATAAGACTATTGGGATACAGGGATTTAAAGAATAGGGTGTATGGCTGGCTCTCTTAGAGTCTAGTTGGGTTTTATTCACAACCAATACCTAAAGTTTGACTCTTCTCTCTTTTTTTTTTATTTTTATAGACAAATACGTGTAATTGCAAGTGCATTGGCATGCAGCGAACAGTCGGGGATTTTTTACAACTAATTTTTGTTTCACAACAACAATAATAACAAACAGGAATAACAAAAAACTGTGAAAGTTTGATCTAACATGGTAAGATATCCTTTTGTCGGTACTTTCGAATGTGTTTTTTTTCATGTTAATTTTTCTAAAATGAACATGATTTACGAGTTTGAAAAAAATCGTGTTTTTTGTGTGTTTCTTCACTCGATACTGTACAAACCAACCGCTACTCTGACCGTGTCAAAATTTCAGGGAATCTACGAAATTTCTTAACTTTGAAAAATCATGTCGATTACTTTTCGTTGATTTTTTCCTGTTTTCCATCTATCAGACAAACGAAACGGCTTCAACACAAATTTCGATTAATTTTTCACTTTTCAGAGAATTTTTAAATCTCCAAACTGGAACCAATTTTGTGTTTTAGTTTAATCGTTAAGATATTTCTTGTGAAAAATCGCACATCAACGAATATTTTACGAATATAATAATTTACTGCTAAGATATTTGTGGGTATGGCTCATTGGGATAGTAGCATCCTTGCTTCCAATGCAGAAGGTCCAGGGTTTGATTCCAGCAACTTTTACGTCAATACTTTGTTTAGGAAAACTGTGACTTTGAGGCCGTGCTAGCAACGAAGCCATATGAAATTGTACTAAATTGTTTCGAATTAGCCTTGACCCTTACATTCTATTGTCGGCCGCGTATAAATCGTTTCCAACCAGTGGGCCACCGTTCACTATTTCCTAAATAAAAAAGTACGTGTTGAAATATCCAAGGAAAGACTGTAGAACTAATCTATTTTACTAAACTGGTGCTTTGTCAACGTCCATAATTTGTTTTCCATCTAAGTATTCTCATTATTCTTGTCATTCCTATTGAACGCACTAATGATATGTAAATGAAATATTACTATGTTAAACTCCTTGTCAGCTTTAAATCAATTTTTGTAAAACATTCTCATTTCTCGTTATGTACGTAGTTTAATTTATGTTAGTTTGTTTAATTAAGCTTGATTATGTAATCAATACAGTAAATACTGAACATGTGACATGCAGCTGCAATTAGTTATACAGCTGTTGTTTTCATGTTCTAATTTGATTACCGACACAAGAAGCATAATATGACATATGTAGAATGACGTAGGTAGTATATTGTAGATTGCAGAAGACCCGCATATTATTTAAACCCTTTACATTAATCATGTTCAATGGTGCTATATAGGGGATAGTATTTATTGGATGAACGAAGCGAAGACCTTAATCTCACTTACCCTGTAAAAAATAACTCGGGTATTTTTTTTTAAACTATTTGTTTGCTCTCTACTGGGCAAACGGCACATGCGATCTTGACGAAAATTGGAGGGGACCTTCGAAATCTCTGAAATTATATCTGCCAAGTTTTTTTTAGTACAATCGAAGAAATATTTCTCATGAATATCGTACTTGTATGATTTTGACGATTTTTAATGCGATATTTTCATGATATTTGGCCCGCGACTGGGCCACATAGATACATAGATACTAGAGCATCGTACCAATCTAAAAAAATGGCCCTTTCTAACATCGTGCCTTAAAACTGGGCACAAGTATACACTCAAACACGCAAAAATATGCATTCCAAAATCACACCCCTTCTTGGTAATCAGCATATTTTGACCGAACCACTTGCCCAAATTACAAAACAAAATATAATAGAGAATTTACAGAAAAGGCTGTAGAGTACGTCAATAATGGCCAATATTTTTTTGAATTAAAATCCTCCAAGATCACGGGGCATAAAGATCGTCCCCATGTTATTTCTTATGGGACATTTTTGTCGATGGGACCTATAGTTCAAAAATATTAAGTTTGACAATTCTTTTTCGGGTCATGGACCCAATAATTTTCCTGTTAATTGCTAAATTCATTACTAGCTTGCCCGATTGAAATATTTATTTGAGTTTAGCGGATGAATACCCCTGTAACGTCTTATATTAATGCACTAAGGCTATATTCGAGACGATGAGTGGTGATAGATGAGGATGAAAGGTGAATAGAAGGAAGGAGGGGAAACCTGGTAACGGCACGTAGCTTATTCCAATAGAAAAGTACCAAGGGACCAACGGCTTTACGTCCCATCCGAAAGGACGGTGTAAGCTTGACAGTCATATAGGTTCCTCCACTAACCCGGACTGCCGAGCAGACGTCGAGGAGAACGAAGCCGTTACACTAGCTCTCGAACCCTCCATCTGCTCTAGCCAGCGGTATACGTGTGTTCCCCCTGATCACGCCCGAGGTTGCTTAACTTTGGTGTTCGAGTGGGATTCGAGTGGGAACCGGCTAAGCGACCGCGGCTAAACCACTGGCTTGTTGTAGTAAAGTTTTGCTAGTGGTATATCTGTATTATTGTACACAATCATATTCCATAATTATTATAAAGCATAAATTAAGGAACAAGACAGAAAAGCTTTTTGATTTTGACTAATTTCTCTCCAAATTGGAAGCTGACACTACTTTGGGTTTAATATTTCGAAGTGGGAACGCCAAGGAAATGGACCCGTTCATTATGCATGCATTCTAGCACAATGAGTGTAATGACTTTACTGGGGGGGGGGGGGGGGGGTCTTACTTCGGTGCAGCCTTGATTTCGCCATTTCCTACTCTTGTCTACTGTTAGCTGCCAATATCTTGGTCTAGCTAGATAGCCCGGTGACCTTGACAGTGATCTTCTTGCCACATCCTTGGTGCACTTATAGTTTGTTGTTTACATGCAGCTAGAGATCTAAAATAGAGCTGATTATAAATAGAAAATATGGATAATTTCAAGCCGCAACGTAAATCTATCAATAATAAACACAGGGATAATTTCGAACCTTAAATAAACCATGTCTAATTTCCAAACGTAAAAATTATTTGATTGGGACATTTTGCCGCGTCGATTTTTATCATCGTTTGAAGTTTCAGTAGAAAATGTGTGGGCTATTTTCAGAAAAACAAACAATGCAATTTAAAACCCTACAAAAATATAAGCTCATATAATAAAATAAATACAGTTTTTGTATGTTTTAATATGTAATTACGTGTATTTCTGAAGTCAGCCACGCAGTTTCGGCTAAAAGGTAAAAGGAAATAAATAATCAACTTGGATAAATGTCTTGATAAAATAATTTGAATATTCATCTTCCGGAACGCCAACGCCTTAAATTAAACACAAATGATCTAATTTAACTATGAAGGTATAGTAAATATCATATGCGTAATTATTAATAGATTACAGGCAGAAATATCTGATGCGTTTCAAGCCAGTCACAACTCACAACTCACAAGCAATCAACACAAGGGTATTTCTAAAGTGTTTTCCACATTATAATTATTTTACGACTTAACGGTTAGTAATTTAGTCACATCGCAAACATTATTTTTGAAACGGCAAAGAAATGAGTGATGATTTTTAAAATATTTTGTAAATTTAGTGCTCGATACAGAGAATATTTTTACCACCAAGTAGGCCTATACCAAAAAACATTTTGTGTGTAAAATAATAACGTGTGCGCGTATATGGGCTTGAGACTTTTTAGTCAGGTGAACAAAAGAGAGATTAAAATATGTCAAAAAACAGGCAAGATACTTTGGAATTTTCCATCGTCAAGTTCAATAGCCGTAGATAGTTGATGGCTAGACATAAAGATAAGCTCTGACGGTGATAGGGAGCCAATCTCAACTATACCTAGGTCGACAATAAACAATCAATTTACTTTATATACTAACAACTAGCAACTAGCATTGTCAAGCATGATTCAGGCAAGTCTTATGACCAAACACACAATTGAAGACTTTTTAACAGAACATCTAACAAATAATGGGTTGGTTTATGAATTAGTTCGCCAAAAGACCACCTAGGACACAGGAGAAATTATTGCGCTAATAAGCGAAGGTCAGCGCTTTAGCCTATTTAGGAATACTAATAAGAACAGTCAAGAATAGTCATATATGCACACAAATTAATAATGTGACAACGTAGAATTCTTGTAGGGTCGCATGAGCATTTTCAAATTAGTTACGCGATTTCTAAACATTAAAATGTTCATAATAGGTATTTAGCTAGCAAAATTATGAGATTTATAATGAATAAATCACAATCTGCTTTCGGCAGGTTCAGCTTGGGGTTTACAACATAACTCTTCCATCTCTTTTTATCCTTCCCTAACAATCGTATTCTTCCTCTTCTTCCCATCTCGTCGGTATGTGCATAGCCGACGGGGTCCTTAAGAGGATGAGATAGTCGCGAAAATAAAACCACGCGAAATTACAGCTTTTTCGTGATATCTCGAGAACGATGCAAAATATCTAAAAACTGATTCTAGACCGAATTGTGGTTTTGTTAGAACAATATAATGAAAGAAAAAATATTGTAATGTGATGGTAATTAAGTTTTTTATTAGAATTTCAATTAATTAAATGCATATCTTAAATACAAACCGCACCAATTATTATATTTCCCCCCTCCCCCCCAACCCATCCTCTTAAACTCTGTGGAGGGCGTGCGTTCTAGCGTGAATGTATCCTCTTGTGTGTTGGTATCTTTCCATATATTCCTCAGCCTCCAACTTTTTCTCCCCTCCATTATGTTTTCTTTCATTCTCTATCTATAGCATCCTCTCTTCCGTCATTCGTTTCATATATCCAAACCATTTCGACTTCTTCCTTCCCATCATGTCACCTAACTGATCAATACCCCAAGCCTTTCTCTAATGGTCGTTTTTTTAATTCTGCCACTTTGTCTTACCCACTGTAGTACTCCTCATGGATTACTTTCTTGCAATGTTAAGTTTCAGCTGCGTACCCACTGTAGTACTCCTCATGGATTACTTTCTTGCAATGTTAAGTTTCAGCTGCGTACCCACTGTAGTACTCCTCATGGATTACTTTCTTGCAATGTTAAGTTTCAGCTGCGTACCCACTGTAGTACTCCTCATGGATTACTTTCTTGCAATGTTAAGTTTCAGCTGCGTACCCACTGTAGTACTCCTCATGGATTACTTTCTTGCGATGTTAAGTTTCAGCTGCGTACCCACTGTAGTACTCCTCATGGATTACTTTCTTGCAATGTTAAGTTTCAGCTGCGTACCCACTGTAGTACTCCTCATGGATTACTTTCTTGCAATGTTAAGTTTCAGCTGCGTACCCACTGTAGTACTCCTCATGGATTACTTTCTTGCAATGTTAAGTTTCAGCTGCGTACCCACTGTAGTACTCCTCATGGATTACTTTCTTGCAATGTTAAGTTTCAGCTGCGTACACACTGTAGTACTCCTCATGGATTACTTTCTTGCAATGTTAAGTTTCAGCTGCGTACCCACTGTAGTACTCCTCATGGATTACTTTCTTGCAATGTTAAGTTTCAGCTGCGTAACTATTGAATAATTGTACCATTGAGTATTATGATTTTAGTGAGAAAGTGTATTGGTTGGATAAATCGAAGGCATATGATTGTACCAAACTCTTTGCTATATGTCTTGGGGCAAACTCATACCGAGTATGTACAACAAAAATATAATTTTAATGACTTTGCTTTGTAGACTATCAAAAGTAACAGTGATTAAAATGTTATGTTTTTATGGTGTAGTTAATGGAAAAATCTCGTTAAAAGGCAGATAAAACCAGTAGGAAAACCATAGTTCTTATATAGTTTCTAGTCTTCATATCCTTCTCAAGTCTCTTCCTCGCTATGTAAGAGTCAGTGATGATACCTATTTGACATTTTTTGGCTCCTTGTATCCAGTTGTCATCTGATACACGCAATTTGTGTGGTTGTCAAGCAAGGTATGGTCACTTTGATGTAGTCAATGATTACTACAAATAAATTCCGAAATTTACCAATTTTGATGATTTTACAAAATCCAAAATTAATTAAATTTATAAAAAAAATTGGCGGGATTGTTTTTTTAAGGTGACTCTAGAAGTCTGTATGCATGTCCAAAACATCTGTGCAAAGATTGGTAGGCCTATTAATATTATAATTACTGACTCCAGGAACAAATCCAAAAAATAACCCTACTTCCAGTTACAATAATTAATTAATTAGTAATTTGTCTACTGAATCGTAATGTTCATCCGTATTTCCCAAGTTCTGGACGAAGTAGACAACATGGCCTTTGAAACGTTGACCATTAAATGAAGATACCACCGCTACAGAACAGCCCGATCAATAACAAAAATGTAATAACAAGTTAACAAGTATAGATTCACTTGTACAAACAGAACTGTGTAAACACTTGTCACAGTGCACGCCAGACTGCTGTTGCTGTAGGTGGATAGTCTGGTATAAGACGAACCTTAATATCGATATTGTAAGGATTGTATTCAAAGAGTGAAGTCTTCAGCTGCATACGTTCATACAATATCAAACAATATTACAACAGCATTATAATGAGGTTGTTCGAGCTTGAGGCAACTTTTTTTACAATGTTAAATGTCCATTCATACAGTCTGGATCACTTTTTGACCTTTTATTCAGCCCAAAAATTTGGATTTTTGTTGAAGAGTGTTGAGCGCATGTCGCGGTCAGAGAACATTTTAACATTTCAAATATTTTTTACCTTACGCAAGCTTGTGAAATTAACACAAATTACTTATTTGGTGGCACATTTACGGTCAGTTACTAACAAATGTCAGCACTTATTGGAAAATGTGCTCTGATAACGCTACCCGATAGGACAAACGATTGAGTTTCCAAGTGATCCAGACTAAATCTCTGCATCATTGTGGGACGTTTTAAAATCTCAAAGCTAGCGCTTGTGACTTGATATTATTGGCCATTTCCCAAAATGTATGATTATTATTTTCTTTGATACTTGAAAATTGCTTTAAAACCAATAAAGAATTAGAATTCACCCGCAATAAAAAAATGTAAAAACATAGGAAAAGTGATTCCGTTTTGTAGCATTTTTGTGAACCACGAAGTTGCTCTTTAGCATTGCCATTTCCGCCAATATATCATTATTTATTCGGTTAAATTAAGCGTTTTTTAAATTCCTTTTAGGGTGGCTGAATCTGAATGTGACTTTGGTACGACGGTGATTTGAATGCACAATGAAAAACTAGTAGCCTAACTTGTAAATTGATCACATAGTAAAATCGATCCACAATGGCAGCGATAACCTTGGTTGGTTGCCTGGTAGTAGTGGCGTGCGGTGTTAAAATTTAATATCCACGATTGCTGTCTTTTTATACAAAGTCGATAAATACACGACTAAATAGTGAGTTGATTGATGACGTAGGAATTTTACTAACTATTCGATGTGTGGGGGCTCGAACCCACGTACACATACCTACCTTTGTATATTTAGCTCTGTTCTGTACTCAATACAGCTTGGTTTTCAAACCAACGTTATATTAGCTGCAAGAGGATTAAGTGGTCATATTTCTTAAAAGTACATTTGAACTAAGCTATTGCATCAGAATATAGCAAAAAATACGTTCACTAAGAAAAGAAGAAAAGAAAAACTATAACATGACTCAAGCTGTTCGTAGCGTTGCATGTGGTATACATTTCATGCAACATGCTTGACGCCTTCCTATTTGGTGACACAGTGGAGAAGGGGGGGGGGGGTCCCCTCTAGTCATCTTACTCCCCCTCACACTTTTGCGTTTTGACGATAAAAAATAGTTTTTTTAATGGTTTTTGTTTCACGCCTCTATTTTATATTTTTGTTTTTAATTAATATCGTTGAGTTGATGATAGATGATCCAATTAATTATCAAGCCTAAAAAACATTATAACTTTTTTTTACGAATTTTAACTATTTCGATTTTGTTTAGTGTAATTTTCTTCCTTGTTTTCACATAAAATAGAGCACTGAATAATGAATATTTATGTAGAAATTTAATGTATGCATATTTTAAAAATCAACACAAAAAGTGCACCACTTATTCATGACATAGTCCACTCAATGTTCATATTATTCCTCGATTGAATTCGCAGGAATGTTAACTACGCAAGATAAAACAACAGCTGTACAAATTAATTAGTGATAAATTAAATCAATCAAACACAACCATATTATACCTATTTGATTGTGTTTATTGTGATTTTGCCATTTCTGCGCAAGATATCAGAAAACAACAGGTGTATGTATATAGAAAGATTCACACAAGTAGCACATTTTTACGACAATCGTTGCGTGTGTTATGCGCCCGTGTCACTAAATATTTATAGACACAGAGGGAAAATAAAATTGATGAAACCTTGACATACACCTGGCTTTGATTTTTATTAATAATAAAACATATATTATGGCCATAAAGGACGATGTAACAGAAACCTTCATTCATATAACCAACTTTGATTTTTAATATTACGATTAAAGACAATGTGGGTTACTAGCATAGATTTTTTAGTTTATTTGGGGTCGCGTCAACCGTTAGGTCATAATGTGCCACTCTAGCCTAGGAGAAATGGGGAGGAAAATCCCATGCTGGTCAGAAACAGTGAACGGTAGGGGGGCCGGGGGGGGGGGGGAGGGGTTCTCACGTCGTTGTCGTCATCGTCTTTGTCATTGTTTGTGTTTGTTTTGTTTGTTGTGGTCGTCAAGAGGAGATGTCTTTGATGTCGACGTAATAGGGAGTGACGCTTCCCTATAAGCTTCACTTTTCTGTCCGTGCGTCTGTACGTGTGACACGTCTCAAGATAAAACCGAACACGACCTCCGATTGACGTGCGTTTTTTGTTGACATGACCGTTCAACAAGAATGATACAGAATGTTTTCGGTGACCCTTGGGGTCAAGGGGTCGGGGCTAGCATTTTTAAGGTGCATTTTCCGTACCCGGCACCTCCACCAAGTATTTAAATGACATAAGATTTTATTTGTGTGTTCTTCGATAATCTGTTGATTAAGTAGCTTCGCAGTTTGCTGCCTATTTTGAGTACCCCTGTATACCTGTTCTTGTATAAATAGCGATGGAATAAGACGTACGACGCAAGACTGAAGTTCGCTTCCCACCACCGGCAATCCTGTCTGAAGGGTATATTGTATGTTTCGTTGGTCCTGCTCCAATGCAGAATGTCGCGGGTTTTAGTCCCGCCTTAGATAGAAGATTTCGACTTTGTGATATGACGACTTATTATTATTAATCATATCTTGGGTTAGGAATGTGTAAATGTGTAATGTGACACAAACGCTCTTCCATCAACGCGACTCTGAGTAAAAAGATTGGTACAAATGTTTCGCTTCTTTCTTTAATTTGAACCAATAAGGCCGTCAACCTCCACGCATCGAATCAGAACTGGGTACTTCTCTCGTATTAAATAGTTTTTTTATTCCCACAATCTATTTTTCTTCTCTCTCTCTCCTTCTCTCTCTCTCTCTCTCTCTCTCTCTCTCTCTCTCTCTGCGCATAGCACAGTTCCTGTTTGGCTTAGAAGATAAGTTTGGTTTTATCTTTCACGACCCACGTGAAGTGAGCTGGTTCAAAGAGGAAAAGAGTTTTATCATCGTTAATAAAATTGCTCTATTAATATCGAACGTTCAGTTATCGTCAGCCGATATAAGTTCACAAAGTTGATGTTTTCAAATATCCTTTTGATTTATCAGTTTCCCTGACGTGTGGGGTGGGCCTCTTCGCAGGGATTTAGGGTTTTGGATACTTAGGACGGAATGTCCAAGTGATTTTCCTAAACAGTCACATAATTTGTAATTTGATTGTCGTTTTATTAGAGGTGATAATCGATACTATTGGGAAGGGGAGGGGGGGGGGGAGGCTTTAGTCCCTGAAAATCTCAGCTCATCAATTATTATTGTTCCATTAAATAATAACTGTTTTATAAGGTGCATAAAAGGCTCAAATTCAAGAAACCTGTCATGGAAACATAAACAAAATTTTATATATTTTAGTTACTTTTAAAACTTTTACAGATAAATTGCCAAAACTCGAATAAATAGTAATGATTTTGTTATTTTGTAGAATTGCCAAAAATCTAAAATTACCTACTTATCTACTTATAAAAGTAGCATACATATAATATACAAATAAATTAAATAATTACTGTCTATAGTAGAAAGATGTAGGTTTATAAAATGACTCAAGTGCGTTCGAAAAATATAATGTAATATACTAATCTGATAATATAATTGATATATAATGATGTATATATATATATATATATGTGTGTGTGTATTTATGTAGGCTTTCATGGTCGAATGATGTATTACATGACATTTTTAGGTGTAGACCACGTACAAATAACAATAATTAATTAAAATAATAACTCATTTTGACGTTTCGTGGAGATTGCACCCCACTTTTTCAAAAAACTGTTTATTTATTAAACAAAACACATGTTATATGAAATGAAGATGCAAAGACTGCAACAAAGCTATATGAAAGATAATATTATTATTTAAACTAATGTGTTTGGCATTTCAAATTATTGTAACCTAGTGCGACTTCTGGTGACTGGTAGATTACTGGTAATAAGTTCACAACCAAACACAAAAATAAAACTTCGAGTTTGTGTAGTAGCGTTTGTTGTGTCAGACACAACAAAGAGCCTTCCTCGAGCAACACAGTACAAATCTCTGCATTTCCAATACAACCTCGCCGCCCCGCACCTATTTCCACCACAATAGGAGGCATGCAAACTCGATCGAGGACGCGCGCAGTTGGGTTGGAGACTGTCAGTCGAGTGCGTGTTCTTGAAGAAGGAAGACGTACTAGTGAGTGACTCGTGATCATGCCAGATGCGATTCTGGCGAAACGTCGAGTGCCAGGCTACAGACAAAGGTCTGTAGCAGCAAACTCATACAAGCGGCGGAATGTCCCGGAAGACAATTACAACATATATATATATATATATATATATATACAACATATATATATATATATATATATATATTATATCGCAGACTTTCACGGATTGAATATGCAGACATTGTATTTTCGGGTAGTCCGTGTGGTTTTATTATTAGTTCCAACGTTTGTTGTTAGTTGATGTCTTCACAGTTTTTAAAATATCTGGATGTTCATAATATGTTGTCATTAGTACCTATGTTTTCTAAGCTTTTTGGTTTTGTCTTTGTATCCAGTTGCAGTATTTGTTAAGAAGTAAGGTTTTGTTTGTTTTGATATTGTTTTATGTTTTAAATTTCCTTGAAGATCCCGAAACGTTGGAACTAATAATAAAACCACACGGACTACCCGAAAATACAATGTCTGCATATATATATGTTTTTGGATATTTTCGTGGCCGATATGAATTAATGAACTAGGTTTTTCGGTTATAATGCCACGTTTATTCACATTAGGCCTAATATATAATAAAATAATATATATTATAATATATATATATATATATATATAAATATATTATATATAATATATAAAATGATATTTTATAATATTGATTCATGAACTATGTCCTTAAAGCGGGCTTATGCTTAAAAATCTTATATTCATATATATATATATATAAAACTGATGATATTAAAAAGTTTGATAAACAAAAAAAATTCGTTGCGGACTAATATTTGCTGGCATTAACGATTTATAACTGAGAAAATCTCACGATCATCATTCGAGTTTTGACCTCTTGACCTTCTGAACTCAGAACTCAAGTGATATAATGTTGTGTTGACAAAATCCACGGTCCACTCAACATCTCTATAGCTAGTAGCGATAGAGGCAAGTCTGTTTGTTACTGTGTGCACGGTGTACGCAAAGCAAATATAACTTCGAAGAAAGATTATCAGGCAAGAATTCTTTATTTCTTTCAACCGAACTATCCATATTTCTGCTGCTAAGGCTGCACACTTCAGCTTGCATGGCGAGAAATAACCGAACAAGTACCGATAGCATGTATGCCAACTTTACAATTCCAAAGCAATAATAATGGATTTGATGATTAGTAATCCTATTTATGGATTTGATTGGATGAGCAAAGCAAAGACTTCAATTTCACTTACGTTACCCCAAGAAAAATAGCTCGGGTGTTTTGTTTTAGTTTTTTTGTTAATTTTTTGTCTGTTTGTTCGCGCTCTACCGGGCAAACGGCATATGCGATCTTGATGAAAATTGGAGGGGACCTTCGAAATCTCTGAACTTAGACCTGCCACGTTTTTGGGTACAATCTAAGAAATATTTCTAATGAATATCGTACTTTTACGATTTTTTTCGTTTTTTAATGCGATTTTTTCGTGATATTTGGGCCGATTTTGACCAAACGGATGGGGCTACAACGTTCATATTTTACATGGACATAAAATGGTTATGTATTGCCTTTTGAAAGAAAATGTTGAAAAAGTTAGCCAGAATCCATAGAAATAAAGGTTTTAATATAAATAATAAATAAATAAATTAAATAAATTTTTTATTTAGAGTCTACCCACTCAGTTATATAACTGATTTTCAGTGGGGGACTTTAAATCAAAGCGACCAAGCCAACCCTGCAGGCCCCGACGCAATCGACGAGTGAGCGATAACCAACCAAAGATCGATATTTTTTAATAGGAAATATAGCAATCAGTGGTATGGACAGTGCGAACACCCGCGAATCAACGCCAGAATCAACAAGGCCGATTCAGAACAACTCTGAAATTTATTATGTGCTTCGTTGCTAGGACGGCTCCAAAGTCACCGTTTACAAACTTTTTTTTTTTGAGGTGTATAATAATTAACAAGTACCTATAGAAACTTGACAACAATCGCCTGCAATGCGTATAAAAAGCAAATCTTCGGGCTTCCAGATATTGTTACATTCTATAAATTGGTATTACCACAGCAATTAAAGAAATAGGTATCCTAATTTAACAAAAATGATTTTGTAAAGGGACTACAAAACGTAAAGAGATCACATTAAAAACTTACAAAAAAGTTCATCCATCAACGCGACTAGAAATAGCGTTCGCGAAGCTGCCTAGTTATAAAGTTATGCCATTTAACTATAGTTAGGCCTACCGGACTTTATAGTAAATATCACAAGACCAATTTAATTGTTTCAAAAATAAATTTTCTTGTTGCAAATGGTATTTGGATATTCCTATATAGGTGGATCCAGTTAAGGTGGCGGTCGCCGAGGGATCGCATCACTGTCGCCTACGCACTATGGCCACAGGATCGGCAAAAAGTAAATAAAATGATGGTCTCTAAAACTGCTTTCGAAGAAAAACACGACTATTTTAAAGCCATAAGCCTTGCCCAATATATCCTAAAAATAAAGTATTTATGAAGTGTACGAATAAAATCATGTCATTTTGATGCTCCTAAACATTGACATCACATCTGGCGAGGTTGGCATTATAAACAGCTGGGACTTTGGACACACGATTACCAAAAAGGCAAAAAAAACACTTTCATAATCGTGATAACTTAAAATCATTATTTCGTTAAAATACATACTCTGTGGGACGAACTACTTTATGCACAGCTTATAAAATGTTGAAAAATATGTGATAACATATTATCACAATAACATGACCAAATACGGTAGACCCTACCTAATGTCAGTTGTGTGTAAATTGTCAATGTTGGCGTGCGTGCTCTCGCTTGACCTTGACGACCGCCAGTTTATCTGGTTCCACCTATATAATCATCACCGTCCGTTCATATGTCACGTCTCACGTTAACAACAGCACATAACTTCCTATATACATGTTTTTTGCTGGCATTGCCCTTCAACAAGGATGATATAACATTCTTTGGTGCCCCTGGGGGGGGGGGGGGGTAAAAACGGCGGACCAAGCCCCTACCAAAGAGAGAGGATGTCTATAAACCCGGCACCTACACCAAAACCTAACTTTTCAATACCTTTAACAAATTTCGTTTTTGTCCATATTTACGCTTCTTTTGAGTAATTTTTAATTAAGCGAGCAAAGCGAGCGTTTCCATTTGACTCTGCCGGAAAAATTTGTCACTCGTTTTGTTTTTTTTGTTTGTTTGTTTTTTTTTTTTTTTTTTGGTATGTCTCGCCATAACGTTCGAACGGAGGCTCGGATCGAGTTGAAATTTTGACCATCCGCAAGCTTTGTTCTCGATTGAATGCCATTAGTTTTGTGGCAAAATCGTTCAAAAAGTTAAAAAGTTACATTAAAGTTAATCGAAAGTTTTTTTTTCAAACTAACCGGCGACAAAATCTGAGATAGCCAAATCATTTAGAATGTCCGTCCGGTCACGAATATGTTAATTTTAGTTTGATCCGATAAGTAGTGTAGATGGAAATTACATTATAACAAAAGTAACGTTGCCATGGCAACGAAAAGACGCGCGAAGTTTCTAATGCACAGCCACCTAGAAGTAATCAAAATACTTTCGAGGAAGCAGTCTATTATTTGTCACCAAAGAGTTTAAATATTTTTCCCAATGAGTCAAGGTCCTCTAGATGGCGGTGGATTTTATCCACAAAGTAAAGATTTACATACGGGTTTACCCAAATACCTTGGCAATAATAAATAATATCAGAAACATGGCCCTGTGGACAGCGAACGTCGCAAATTTTAAAATTTAAAAAAATGTGCATTGTGGTTCTAGCTATAGCACGTGCTCGCTTATCAACGCGTCCAACTGAGCGTTTCCTAGTAATTAATAATCAACCTCTAAAGGGCAGATCGCAGCTTTTAATATTTAATTCACAGTTCTTAATTATTTGTTGATGAGCGTAGCGAGCGAAGCGAAGATTCCATTTCACTACACTGGAGAAACAAATCCGGAATGTTTTTTTTGTCTGTTTGTTAACACGATTTCGGCTAAACCGATACTCCAATTGCGATGAAATTTTCTGGAGGCCTTAGAAATCTCTGAACTTAGAACTGTCACGTTTTTGAGCGCAATCGAAAAATTATTTCTCATTAAAATCGCAATTTTACGATTTTTTCGATTTAAAAAAAAAATCTTCGTCTTATAACACCTTCATTCTTTATCCGATTGTAATGATTTTTTCACAGAACTTTAATTTTATGAATTAATATATTCGTGTGAAATTTGAGCGTAATCGAAAAATTATTTCTTATGAAAATCGCAATTTTACGATTTATTTTTATTTTGTTAAATATTCTTCGACTTACTTTTTTTTCGTTTATTAAAACATACGCTCATCCAACAACGCGCCTGAAAAAGCGTTTGCGAAGCTTCCTAGTATAAGTTTAGTCCGAGAATATATATTTTACAGAAATATAGCCTAACTAGGGCAAGTAGGGTGAGGAGCCTACTTTAAAATTATCACACAGTCATTCTCGCTTACTTAACAATCTGCCTAGAAATGGCATTGACCTGTTGCCATTTAGACATTTAGGCACTACCCTCTGAAAGGGAGCTAAACGGTTCGTTTATTTAACTGCCTTTTTGTGTAGTACGACAGCTCAAATCAATTACTCAATTTAAGTGACAAGTGAGATAGATAATCATTGCAAACTAACATTCGGGGACAGTAATAGTAGACCTAGTTTTTATATCGATCATTGCTGTAATCGTCGGTGTAGGGGGATGTCCGTAAAATTGTATCTTAGATTTTTTGATGGGACGCTGCATCAAAACTTCCACTGGATTTTAGTGAGCTATATTTGAATAAAAGATATAGAATTATTATTTGACGTTTTATAGAAAAATCATCAACTTTTGTCTAGATTATGTGATATAATGTCTCTTCGCAAAAGCTTTTTCCAGTCGCGTTGATGGATGAGCTTTTATAGTTAATTAATCGTTGCCCTAAAAGTACGATTTTTATGAGAAATATTTCTTCGATTATCTCCAAAATCATAACATATCTCATTTCTGTGATTTCGAACGTTCCCATAAAGTTTCATCGAGATCGGAGTAGCCAGCCGTTTTCCCGGTCGCAGGCCAAATATCACGAAAATAGCGCATTTAAAATCGGGGAGAAATCGTAAAAGTACGATATTCATGAGAAGTATTTCTTCGGTTGTACCGGTACCCAAAAACTTGGCAGATCTAAGTTCAGAGATTTCGAAGGTCCGCTGAAAATTTAATCAAGATCGCATATGCCGTTTACCCGGTGAGAGAGTGAACCATTGGAAAATAAAAATACAACGGAAAACAAAAACACCCGAGCTATTGGTGGTTTTTGGTTGGCCCGTGGAGTTCCTACAACAGGGAGCGAAGCTTACGGTCATTGTTCCTAGCTTGTGTTTGCCTTCATTGATTGATTAGATTGATTGATTAGTATTGCTTAACGTCTTATATTATATACTAAGGCTATTCGAGACGATGAGTGGGGATAGATAAGGATGAAGGGTGAATAGAAGGGAGGAGAGGAAACCCGGTGCCGGCACGTAGCTTACTCCTTTTGAAAAGTACCAAGGGGACCAACGGCTTTACGTCCCATCCGACAGGACGGTGTCACCTTGACAGTCATATAGGTTCCTCCACTAACCCGGACTGCCGAGCAGAAGTCGAGGAGAACGAAGCCGTTACACTAGCTCTCGAACCCTCCATCTGCTCTAACCAGCGGTATACGTGTGTTTCAGGGCAGAGCGTTCATCCACTCTCCCCCTGACCACGCCCGAGGTTGCTTAACTTCGGTGTTCGAGTGAGAACCGGCTAAACGACCGCGGCTAAACCGCTGGCTGCCTTCATTGATGGTGGATGTGCCGGGAATATGGATATTTAAACTTTCTGGGACTGCTTTCCCCACCCCCTAACTCCCAGGGTCACCAAAAACATGCTGTATCTTCCTTGTAGGGGCAATATCAACACAAAAACGCATGTTAATCTTCTCATGGACTTAAATCTTTCTTCGAACCGTTCACCCCCAAAATTCTGAAAATTCGAAAATGGAAAATCCAAACAATATCCAAAGATAAGAGAATTAATTTGCTCTGTGATCTGGTCATGTAGTGATACGGGACACACGCACAGACGGACGGACAGGATATGAAGGAGTTAAGCTCCCTTATATTACTAAATATTCTTTGAGTCATTCATTGAACTAGTTTAATGAACACCCCTAAAAAATCACTGATTAAGTTTCTATATTTTGTTAAGAGGATGGGAGAGTCGCTAAATTAAAACCACGCGAAATTACAATTTTTTCGTGATATCTCGAGAACGATGTAAAATATCTAAAAACTGATTCTGGACCGCTATGTGGTTTTGTGAGAACTATAGCCTGTACGAAAACATATTGTAATGTGATGGTAATTAAGTTTTTTAATAGTATTTTAATTAATTAAATGCATATCTTAAATACAAACCGCATTGAATTTTATATTTGAACATTAATCCTGCAATATATTGTTCTAACAATACCACATAGCGGTCTAGAATCAGTTTTTGATATTTTGCATCGTTCTCGAGATATCATGAAAAAACTGTAAGTTAACGTGGTTTTAATTTCGCGACTATCCCATCCTCTTAAAAGTCGGCTTTATAATGTTGAACGATCCATGCAAGCCGCGTATTATAACCTTGGCATCAACTGTTCCGTGTGAAGTCGGCTTTATAATGTTAAACGATCCATGCAAGCCGCGTATTAGAACCTTGGCATCAACTGTTCCGTGTGAAGTCGGCTTTATAATGTTAAACGATCCATGCAAGCCGCGTATTATAACCTTGGCATCAACTATTCCGTGTGAAGTCGCCTTATAATGTTGAACGATCCATGCAAGCCGCGTATTAGAACCTTGGCATCAACTGTTCCGTGTGAAGTCGGCTTTATAATGTTGAACGATCCATGCAAGCCGCGTATTAGAACCTTGGCATCAACTGTTCCGTGTGAAGTCGGCTTTATAATGTTGAACGATCCATGCAAGCCGCGTATTAGAACCTTGGCATCAACTGTTCCGTGTGAAGTCGGCTTTATAATGTTGAACGATCCATGCAAGCCGCGTATTAGAACCTTGGCATCAACTGTTCCGTGTGAAGTCGGCTTTATAATGTTGAACGATCCATGCAAGCCGCGTATTAGAACCTTGGCATCAACTGTTCCGTGTGAAGTCGGCTTTATAATGTTGAACGATCCATGCAAGCCGCGTATTAGAACCTTGGCATCAACTGTTCCGTGTGAAGTCGGCTTTATAATGTTGAACGATCAATGCAAGCCGCGTATTAGAACCTTGGCATCAACTGTTCCGTGTGAAGTCGGCTTTATAATGTTGAACGATCCATGCAAGCCGCGTATTAGAACCTTGGCATCAACTGTTCCGTGTGAAGTCGGCTTTATAATGTTGAACGATCCATGCAAGCCGCGTATTAGAACCTTGGCATCAACTGTTCCGTGTGAAGTCGCTTTATAATGTTGAACGATCCATGCAAGCCGCGTATTAGAACCTTGGCATCAACTGTTCCGTGTGAAGTCGCTTTATAATGTTGAACGATCCATGCAAGCCGCGTATTAGAACCTTGGCATCAACTGTTCCGTGTGAAGTCGGCTTTATAATGTTGAACGATCCATGCAAGCCGCGTATTAGAACCTTGGCTCAACTGTTCCGTGTGAAGTCGGCTTTATAATGTTGAACGATCCATGCAAGCCGCGTATTAGAACCTTGGCATCAACTGTTCCGTGTGAAGTCGGCTTTATAGATGTTGAACGATCCATGCAAGCCGCGTATTAGAACCTTGGCATCAACTGTTCCGTGTGAAGTCGGCTTTATAATGTTGAACGATCCATGCAAGCCGCGTATTAGAACCTTGGCATCACTGTTCCGTGTGAAGTCGGCTTATAATGTTGAACGATCCATGCAAGCCGCGTATTAGAACCTGGCATCAACTGTTCGTGTGAAGTCGGCTTTATAATGTGAACGATCCTGCAAGCCGCGTATTAGAACCTTGGCATCAACTGTTCCGTGTGAATCGGCTTTATAATGTTGAACGATCCGTGCAAGCCGCGTATTAGAACCTTGGCATCAACTGTTCCGTGTGAAGTCGGCTTTATAATGTTGAACGATCCATGCAAGCCGCGTATTAGAACCTTGGCATCAACTGTTCCGTGTGAAGTCGGCTTTATAATGTTGAACGATCCGTGCAAGCCGCGGTATTAGAACCTGGCATCAACTGTTCGTGTGAAGTCGGCTTTATATGTACACCAGCAAGCGAGCTTTACAACTAGTTTGAATCCCTAAGAAGATCCAGTCACCTGGTTGATTTTGATCACTAGTTTCGTTGATCCGGTTTTAATGTACTCCTTGGCATATAATATCATTTGTTAATGGCTGTGAAGATCCGTTTGTAATTGTGCAATGTTATGTCTACGCCATAGCACGTTTGCAACGGGCCGATCTGGTGTTTGCTTATAATGTTTGAACGATCCTGCAAGCCGCGTATTAGAACTTGCATCAACTGTTGTTGTGGAAGTCGCTTTATAAGAGTTGAAATTTCCATAAGCTCTGCGATTAAATTGTCAACTGTTCCGTTGAAGTTTTTTTTTTTTAACTCGTTTGAAATCTGATGAGTGCCAATATTTGAAGTCCGCCGGTCAGTTAGAATTTGCACCCAACTTTTTCTCGTTGAATCCGATTAGTATGTTATGGAATACATAGTCAACACGAGTTAAAACGTTGCCAATGTTCACGAAAGTACGCAAAGTTTCTATATGCAAGCACCGGTATAAAACTTGGCAAATCAAACTGTTCCGTGTAGAAAGTGTTATTATTTTGACGATCCATCAAGACGTTTAGAATTAGCATTTTCCAAGAAGTCACGGCCTCTAAATGCGTGAATTTCTATCCATGCAACCGAAAGTATTAACCTACAACTTTCCGAGGAAGTCGGTTTATTGTTGCAACATAAGCGTATTAAATGTTGGCATAACATGGCCTGTGGACAGGTCGGCAATTTTATATAAAGTTTACAATTACCTAAATCGCTTGTATTAACTAGGTATAACTGTATTGGAATCGGCTCCTTAATGGAACGTCTGCAACGTTGGCCCAGTAAGCGCTTTTAAATGTTGAACATCCTGCAAGCCGCGTATTAGAACCTTGGCATCAACTGTTACCGTTGAAGTCGGCTTTATAATGTTGAACGATCCATGCAAGCCGCGTATTAGAACCTTGGCATCAACTGTTCCGTGTGAAGTCGGCTTTATAATGTTGAACGATCCATGCAAGCCGCGTATTAGAACCTTGGCATCAACTGTTCCGTGTGAAGTCGGCTTTATAATGTTGAACGATCCATGCAAGCCGCGTATTAGAACCTTGGCATCAACTGTTCCGTGTGAAGTCGGCTTTATAATGTTGAACGATCCATGCAAGCCGCGTATTAGAACCTGGGCATCATCTGTTCCGTGTGAAGTCGGCTTTATAATGTTGAACGATTTATGCAAGCCGCGTATTAGAACCTTGGCATCAACTGTTCCGTGTGAAGTCGGCTTTATAATGTTGAACGATCCATGCAAGCCGCGTATTAGAACCTTGGCATCAACTGTTCCGTGTGAAGTCGGCTTTATAATGTTAAACGATCCATGCAAGCCGCGTATTAGAACCTTGGCATCAACTGTTCCGTGTGAAAAAGCGTAATGAGTAGTTGTCACAAATTTGCATAAATAATTTTGCCTCAATAAAGCCAATTAATAGGTCAATACTTAACCATAGAGAGACTTAAACTAGTTGACACCAATCATTGTATAACTATCATTCTGTTTCGGTGAGTGACCGGGTTGTAAAACCTGACTCAAACTTCTATTTGACTGAAGCTTACTAGATTAGTGATTTTAAACAACGAATTAACATTTCTGCAGTTTGTTAAAGATGTTTGTCATTTTTACGTAAAATGTACTTTTGTAACACATATCTAAAACTATAGATTTAAAAAATTTGTTTGATATATTTTGTGGCCCAAAATACAATAATTCTAGACATAAATTATTTTTCTGGGAAAGCCAAATTTTCTCGTTGTTAAAATAATATGTTTACAAGGTATCTGAAATATGCATAGTTTTGTCAAGCAAGGGTAGATGGACAGCCCAAAAGTCGTACACTATCAATATTTTATCAGTAATCAGCCAGAAACAATTCACGAAAGTCGTCGGCTTTGGATATTTTTTTACCGTTTATACCTTAAATAATTTTTCGAAAAGTGTGACCTTCCACTCCGTGACATTTGTGCAAAATTGCAAACAATTGTGATGTCAATCAGTCGAGCAAACAGGAATTTACCTAAAACGTTTGTCCTAAAAACGCTAAATAAAATCGTTCAATTCTGAATTATAATTATAATCAGGGGCAGGTATTTATGGTAAAAACGAATTTTCATCGCCAAAAACAGTAAATTATAAATAATTTTTAACACCAATTCACTGCTTTTGGTCAGAACAAAACCAAAGATGCAAGTAAGTCCCACCCCAATACCTACCTCTGAATTCTCATGACTACATTTAATTGCAATCTGCAAGTCTTTTACAAGATCCTACATTTTTTAAAAATTAAGGGGAGGGAGTATATATAGAGCTTTCAAATAAATGTTGAATTATTTTCACCACCAATTCACCGCTTTTTGGCATAATAGAAACGAAAATTGAGTTTTACTTTCACCTTGAATATGCCTCTGATTATAAGGCTGGTTTTAATCGTAAACTGAGCTTTAGCTTGTTGACACCTGGGTTATTTTAAGCACTCCAATAAAACCACTCCTCACCGGCTATTTCCCATCTACAATGATTGATCACTGATAGGCCTAGTTAATTACACGGTATATAAAAGCCTCATTACGCGCTACTTGGTGTCAACGGATGTCCGCCACAACATCCTAAACAGCTATAAGAGGGAGGAGGAAGCTGTTTGCGAGTGTCAATCATTCCTGCAGAAAAAGTATCTTGTGTGTAGAAACATTGCAGAATAACCTAAAAAATAAAATAGTGATTGAAATATGGTAACTTTCACGACCCGTAGATGAGTTCTGGAGGGCCATCAAAGTCCAACTCGCAACCTTCTCGTGGTTTGGCCCGTAATTAGGGGAGTTTCTCTCCCTGAAACTAATGGAGAGCTCGTCGGGGAACTTTCCCCTTCCCTTTGACTACCTCCCCGACGGCGACGACAATGACAACATGGACGGATGATGACACAGACGGAGACGACCACGACGTGGGGGAACCCCTGCCCTCCCCATACGCTTGTGGCTGGTTCTGACCAGCATAGGCCTATCCACCCCTGTCCCCCCGCGTCTCCCCTTACGTCCCTCCCCTTGGAAAGAAGTATACATGGTGGTAACTCACACTTATAGAAATTATTGTTTTATCTTGGAGGCGCGAAAAATCTTCTCTGTTAAAGCGCCCTGAAACTACAAATACTAATACTAATGAGTTCTGGAAGATCCTTGGGCTGTTGCACAGTGTCGACGATCTTGAAGAAGCCACCAACATGGGTGGCGAAACGTCGAGAAGACTGTCTCATCATCGACACGACGCAACAGCCCAAGGATAATCCAGAACTCAAAATAGTACGGATACGGGAATACCCCAACGAGGGAGCGAAGCTATACGTGTAACACTAACAGATCGTCGAAGAAGAATACAAAAATCAAATAAATCGACGTGTGTTGATAATTTTGGTGGTGGCGCCGGGCAAAATATATTCGTCGTTTATTCTTGCTTTCTGTGAAGATGTAGGTGCCGGGTCATGAATTTGCAAGCTTTCGGGGCTCCTACTAACTTAATTTTTAAACTGACATTTGAGTTTACTACTAAGCTGTAGAATATGCGGTACATTCTTTTGATGGGGATTGGAGGGCGCGTTTACCGTTAGGTCATAATGCGCCACTCTATTCGGAGGAAAAGTCCATGATGGTCAGAACCAGCCACGGGTAAGAAAGAGGAAATGGGGTTCCTACGTCGTGGTCTTTGTCATCGTTCTTGTTGTCATGGTCGTCGTCGTTGGAGAGGCCGTCAAGGGAAGGGGGGGGTGTCCCCGACGACGACCGCCAGAGCTCGCCTCTAATTTAGGGGAGATGGACTATTCCTTTTCTCTCGACTTTTACGATTACAGAGCCAGCTCAGGACTAAATTCTATCTCAGGCCCAGACTTTTTTGTTGGGGGGGGGGGGGGGGGGTTATTTATGGCCCCTTTAAATGGAGATACAGAAGACTGACGTCTATGGCATCTAAACAATTAAACAAATCGCATGTGTCAGGTTCGATGACTTTATGGCACAGCATTCATTATTATGCGTGAGTGCATGTGCGGAATACTGATGAGCAGATGGTGGTGGTTGCAAATGATAAATATAATAGAATTCTACTTGATGAGTGGTGACCGACGAAGAAGAAAACAAGCTGGGGTAAGGAGTACCCAAAATAGGGAGTGAAGCAAATTATCTGTAGATTGTCGAACGATAGAAAATAAAATACTGGTGGAGGTGCTGGGCACATAATCTTTTAAAACTTTCTGTGATTCCTCGGTTGTTCTAGCTTTCATTAATTGTGGAGGTGCCGAGTACATGAATATCAAATCTTTATAGTGGATAGACTCATAACCCCTTAACCCGCAGGGTCACCAAAAACATTTTGCATCATCCTTGTTGAAGGGTCATTTCAACAAAAAAAACTATAGGCGTATGCTTTCACTATTTCTCTATTAGCCCTACAACTTTTCCGTCGAACACATTTCTGTGCAAACCAGTAGTTAAAAGTTAAAGTGGGGGGGGGGGGGGTGATATGAGCCGGTATGCATACGGGAACTAAAAGTACCGGTTTTACCGCTACATTTCATATTTGCTTATTCAATGATGTTTCATACTGTTACAAAATATACTATCCCTGTTTCGGTAAACAAAAACAAACGTGTAAACCCCTCTCCAAAGTCATTTTTTATGTTAGCGAAAAAAACACCGTTGTAACAAAAATTCTCTGTCGGGCTAAACTGGGTATCAACGCTGCATTCCCCCCCCCCCCCCCCCCGGACGTTCCAGGCTCCTCTAGAGACTCGGGTGTTTTCCATTTTCTTCCATGGGTGCAACGCACTTTCATTCACCGGCGCGTTGTGACTAATAGGAGAGGGGGTGGGGTCGGAGAGGGGGCATCTCGACGTACGCGCCAACGAGGGGGGAAACGGCGCTTTTCGATGGGTGCGCTTGGGGGCGGGGCTCAAAGAGGGTGTAAAATTAGAACTAGACATCACGCCACTTTATATTCCACGTAAACACTTCTTTCAAACCTTTCCAAAACAAATCCACATTCGAGCAAAACCTTCCATGCAAAGATCGATCGCATTTATATTCAGAAAGTGTGATATAATTAAAAAAACACTCACCAAACGTGATGTACGGAAGTTTCCTGCTCCACACTTCGCACCTATCTGACAGATTGCCCGAGCTGGCTACCACGACGCACGCATGCGCAGAGTGTACCGCAGTAAAAAGCACGTAGCGTAAAACGGCGGCAAAACGCGCTCTAGCTTGGGAAGTTGGTACTGCAGGGCTGGGCTAATAGACCATTAGGTGCTCAGGAAGCGACCCTCCCCCCCCCTCGAACTAATTTTCACTATAGCAGTTTTGTTCAGAAAAAAATCACGATTAATAATCCACCTGTTTGCCACTTGGCAGCTGGGGCGTTTGACCTCCAGGGGTGTCCAAAGTCGAAAGTTGCGAAACTTTGACCTGCTATAACGGTCAAAGTTTTTGATAAAATTCCAAAATTCTTTTTAATTATCATTTAACACATTATTTTTGATTTTTCAAAACAAAAGCGATTTCACTTTTTGTAAAGGGGTGCCCAAAATTAATAATAATTGATTTTACTGTTTTATACACTTTAAAATTAAAGATTGGACATATAATCCGCATTAAAGCTTTATTTTATACATAAAATGAAAGAACCACTGAATTTAAAAAATAAATTATGCAAAAACAATTCAAGGGCTGTCCAAAATGCTGGGTTTTATATTATTGCTAATATTCAACATTTCTTTAAAGTGCTAGAAATGTGTTCATGTTACTAAAATCAGCAAACCTGTCTAAGAATACGTATTGTATGTGGGCCTAGCAAAGAATTAAAATTTTTATCAGGGTTGTCCAAAATTTTGAATTCAAATTACAGCAATTTGAGAGAAATAACAATAAAAATAGGGCAAAGTCAATGTAATAGTTGGCCCAGTCATCACCGAATTTATATTCTAACCTAAACAATATAATGATGTGCTGTTTTAACACAGGGTTGTCCAAATAGTGTGTTGTGTTCTTGTAAAGAATTGTTTGAATAAGGTCAAACTCGATCATAATACCGTCAGGTGCAAAGGAAGCGACCCTCCGGGGCCCCCCGAACTAATTTTCACCATAGCAGTTTTGTTCAGAAAAAAATTACGATTAATAATCCACCTATTTGCCATTTGGCAGCTGGGGCGTTTGACCTGCAGGGGTATTCAAAGTCGCTTAATGTTGTTTTTAATATTGCCGTAGTTCTCTTCGCTCTTGTAAAATTTTCAAATATCTTTCAAAATACAATCACTAGTATTATTCCCACATTTCTCCCTGCCCCGAACCTGTATCTACAAAAATTTGTTTCTCATATGTGAGAAAAACACAGCCAAAAGTATAAAAGAATGGAATGTATTGAATCTTTTGTATGGAATCAATGTGTATGTACTTCTGACAATAATAATCATACTAATGGTCCTTCAGAAGTGCTTATACCGACTATATTGAATTACACATGTACATACAGATATGTACAGTTATTACGGACTCACTGTATAGTAATAATAATATACACCCAATGTTCGTGATATTCAACTAATCTTTAATTTAGAACAGCTAATCTCTTTCTCATCTCATCAACATAAATCAAAACACACCCTACAGACTTGGCAGGATATTAGTATCACCCTTCACAGCTATACTTGTGATGACCACAGATAACCCAAGGAGTTTGTGATGAAGGTGAAGCCATAAATACTGATTAGAGCTGCACGTTAGCCTAGCTAGATTCTACTATCTTAATTTTTACTGTTTGTATTTTGTTGTACAAATTTGAAAGAAATAATTTTAGGTATAGAGAAAGTTTTTCCATTGGCCGAGTGGTGATACTAATCAGCTATACACAATGCACAATAGGGCTTATAGGCAGCATATACAGCAGTCATAGCCAAGCTGTGTGCATTATCTGACACAAATATGACTTGATAGAACTGTATTCGTATCTACAATTTGACACCGCTAGTGCGTTTTGTGTATCTAAATTATGGCAATGAGGGGACTTCTTCTCGGTGATTAATCAAGATGTTCAATCTTGTTCGTTATTTCGAGAATTGTATTGGCATTTCCTAATGACAATGCATATCAGCGACCATAAGTAAATCAAGGTGTCTAGTTGTATTGACTACAACCATCCCTTGATTTACTTCAGTTCGAGGGTGTACGTGATCAAGAGGATAAGAACGAGCTACTTACTTTTAATATAAACCATTGCAAACTCTCCGAATATGGTTCTTTCTGCCGTATAGTAGGCCTACAGACTTTCTGCATCCCATCTATTTTGACTAGTTTCCCTGTGCATACTATAAACAGGGTTGAATGTGAAATAAATGTATATCATTCTAAAACAATTTATGCGTCCCTATTAGCTTTAAAAGTATATTCAAATGTACATCTGGAAATAAAGCCACAAGCTGCATATTCTTACTGGAGATTTTGGACAACCTTGTGAATAATAACAGAAAATAGTAAAATACACAATGAAATGATAGAAAAACATTTTCACCGTGCAACGGCGTTCATGCGGTTTGGAGTTCAAACATTTAAATAAGTATAAATAATTATTGTTGATCAACTTGCAACACACGAAATATTCAATCATTTAGTATTATTGTAACTTCTTACACGATACTCCTAAAATATGGACGTCCCAGTTACCAAATGACAAATATGGCATTCGTGGAAAAAGCATATAGTTTCAGCTATAAGAGAGCTTAGCCCTTTTTTTAGTTCGAGGGGATGATTTACATACAGATGTAAGAAGGCTGCTATATGTTGCATAACATCATATATCTTTTTGGACAACCCTGTATATACCATAAACAAATCCGTAATTGTTGTTTTAGGGTTGTACATCGTGCACAATGTTAGGTTGTGCAAACAAATTATGAAATGCAGATAAACTTTACCTAGGAAAAATATATGAACATATGTTTGCATATGAGACATTGGACAGTGGACACCCCTATCGTCTTAAACGCTACAGATGTTAACTGACAAACATGCATGCATGAGAAAAACATAGTTTCAGCTGTGAGAAAACACACACTGTTATAAGTTCGAGGGGGATATATACGTACAGATGAAAGAATGGCCGCCACAAGTTTCATACTATTTTGTGATTTTTTGGACAACCCTGTGTATACATATAGCAAATCAGTAGGTGTATTATGTTTTGACATCATTTATGATGTTAGGTCTTGCAATCAAATTATAAAATGAAGATTAATTTGCATTAAAAAATATATTTTAACATATATTTGCATGTGTGACTTTGGACACCCCTACCGTCTAAACGCCCCAGCTGCCAATTGGCAAACAAGGCAGAAATGGAAAGAACGATTAATTTCCTTTAAGAAAACATATGGTAGCATTAGTTCGAGGGGGGGGGGGGGGGGGTTAAGAGCCACCTAACGGTCTATAAGGAAGGTTGGGATCAGGGCCAGTCCTAGGATTTTCCATGCGTAAGCGAGATCAACTTTGCCGCCTCCCAACCCCCCCAAGGGACCAAGCACGGGGGGGTTTGGGAGGCAGAGCCCCCTAACTATAGCGCCGCAGGCGAAAATTTTGAAATTCAGCTTTTCAGATTGCATTTGGTGCGTTTTAGAATAAAGTGGTGGGCTGAATGCAACATCAAAACAATGTAGTTTTTGTGCAGTCAAAACTGGAAAACCGCCAAAAATAAGTGAGTCACTGAGGTGATAGATTATAATATTACATCCCCTGATATGCCGAGTATTCATAATTCAAGTAGGCAATAGGCATATTTTTATTCATAAGTGATTTTAGGATAATAAATTCCAAATAAACCATGAATAATTTTTTTGTCTTTATTTCAATTTGTCATTTCACGATTCTCAAAGTAGTAAATTAATACTACGTAAACAGCATTAACAGATTTAAAGGAATTATGATCAATTAACAAGTTTACTTCTTAATCTTGAATGAGTATTTAGCAGTTGATCTTGCTGCTTGAAGGAGAGTCTTGATGGACTTTATTTTTTCGCGGAGAGTCAATTTCATCGTCGGATTCGTGCACGCTCATTACTACATCTCCCAAACTTCCCGTGTGAACGACTGACTGAGTGTCGGCATCGACAGTGGACTGCTGTGCAGTGTGATTTGTGACAGTCCATAATTCTTATCCATTATCATACTGTTACATATTATTACAATTTACAATAACATTATACTTACTGCTTCATGCTGACGAATGGGTTAAAGCCGCTTATTAATGCTACACATGTAGTAATTGAAATTGTAAATACAAAAAAGTGCCGCCCCTAGACAAGTGCCGCCGTAAGCGGCCGCTTACGTCGATTACGCCTAGGACCGGCCCTGGTTGGGATACAAAAATATAAATGTGTTTCACTTTCCTTTATTGTATTTATTATATTGTATTTATCATTATATTGAGACGTGCATCGATTGTAATCATCTATACGATGGCAGTGGTGGATCCAGGGGGGGGAGGTGGTCCCCCCATTGATTAAAAAGTTACATTTTATAAAAATCCTGCGACGTGATGATAATATATCAAAATGTATGTTAAATCTAATAAAACTTTTTGAAATACAACCTCTATAAAACATTTAAACACATTTTTGACAAAGCTTCCTGAAAAAAATTCCCTGCGTGACTGAGCTGGGGGGGGGGGGGCTGTGCCTCCCGGCGTTACGTTACACTTACTCGATCGGCACCCCCTTACAGAGGTCCTGGATCCGCCCCTGTACGATGGCTCATACTATTAGGGCTCAGGTTTGAAGCATGGAACCAAGAGGTGTGGTTTCGAACCCCGTCTAAGGCAGCTAGGGATTTTGGTAGTTTTTTTCCAACTTAACTAAAACGTGCCTATATGTTTCATAATTTAAACATTATCGTGATATATAATAAAATTTTCCTTTAATTCTGTAATTTTTTGCCATTTCTAGGTGCCCGTTAGGGCGCCGCAGCCAAGCCGTGGCGCGCTACACACTCAAGCACCTTATACACCAAGCAGAGTTGGGGTGATTTCGAGGTGTTACCCAGCCGTCATGTAACGTGATGTGAACTTGAAAACTATCACAATCGAGGGGATTTAGGTACCTGACAACACATGCCAAATTTTATTGGGGTACGACCATTCCTTCTTGGTGAAAAAATGGCTTGAAACATGCTCAAAATTAGATACTGCTACTACTGCTAGCTGCTACTGCTACTACTGCTACTACATCTAATTCGTCAGTTTCAATCGCCCCGCGATTCTGACCAGACGGGTGGGGCTACAATGTTCATATTTTACATGGACATTAAGGTTATAGTACCTAATATAGTCTCTTTTGAAAAAAAAAGTTGAAAAAGTTTGCTGGAAGGCTTCCAAATAAAGGTTTTAAAATAAGCCTTATACACTAGGCATACAATCAACAAGTAACTATAGTTACTTGACACTTGTTGACGGTACAAGCAGAGTTAGGCGGGAAAGTGCGATACGTAAACAAATAGCGGACATTTTAAATTTTTCTTCTTTGTGTGGAACGAGAAAAGGTGTCATTATACTCTCATAAAACAAATCAGAAACCGTCCCTGGCCTAGGCCCAGATGTAGAAAATTATTTATAATACAACAGTGTAGGTCTAAAGTTCCATTAGGCTATAGGACTAAGTTAGATAAAATAAATACTTACTTAAATACGCCAACCCTAGGCCAGCACAACCTTGTTCTGACACACTTCCCGCACAAATAACTAGTTTTGATTACTAAAAGCTTTATTCAGATAAACAATAGTATGATTGTCCACCTAGGCTATACAAAAATGTACGGAAATAATACACATATTCTTTTCTTGCAATGATCTCACGCAAAACTCCTGTCACTATATAAAAACAAAAACAAAAACTGTGCAAATTTTCGATGTTCTTTTGATAATCATTTGATTTACATGGCTGTGGATGCAGTGAAAGGTATAAAATAACATTAGTTGTGCGCTTGTTGTAGCATGGGAAAGTTTCAACTGGATGTGAGTTGCCTAGACTTAACCAGTCCTTATACCGTCGTTATCAGGGGCGTAGGAACGGGGGGGATGGGGGGGAAACTCCCCCCCCCACTTGTTGGCTTGACCCCCCCAGTGGGGGGGTCAAGCCAGGTATGGGTGTAATTTTCTAACTTATAACTTGTTGGGTGATTTTTAGGATTTTTATTACAGTCGGGCTTGCAAACAAAAAGGAAGGTTTTTGTTAACATTTTTTAGAAAGATTCAGTAAAGACGTGATTTGCGAAACTAGACTAGCCATCTGATTTTAGACTAATATTCATCATATTATTTTGTGTGCAGTGTTTTCACTCCCAAGCAGACTGTCGACCGATTTTAGTCAGGTAATCAATTTTCAATGCAATATTAGCTTCAAAATGTAACCCTTATTCATAATTAAAATTCGCCTGAAAACGTGTTTTAGGCCACCTATCAAGGGCGCCTTTTGAAAAAAAAACTCGCCTACGGCGATAAAGCCTCCGGCGGCTGGGGCTTCGCCCCAGTCCCCGGTTTGCCCACCCGACCTCGTAGTCAACTTGAGTATGACCCCCCCACTAAGAAAATAGTTTCTACGCCACTGGTCGTTATACCCAGTCTTGGGGAGGAACGCGTTCCTTTTTCAGGAACTTTTGTGGGAACGCGTTCCTTTTCTTAGATCAGGAACTTATAACGTCAAAGTTACTTTTTCGTGGGAACTTGTAACGAATTTAACGTTCCTTTATAAGTTCCTTTCGCCGTCGTAATCCCGTCGAATTCCAGGACCTGATATCGTAAACTGCAGTATGAAAAATATATTGTGACATCTTGTGTTTTCGAAAATGGCGCTACCCTCGTCAGATGGCCTGGGACTCACTTTAATTAAATAAGAGTAATGATAAATTAACTTCAATCACATTTATTATAATTTAAATCAGTGATGGTATGAGGAACGTGAAATGAACTAAGTTTCTTTTTGAAGAACGAGGAACGTTTCAGTTCCTTTTTTTTGGAAAGGAACTAGGAACGTCTCAGTTCCTTTTTTGGCAGAAGTAACTTAACTTTTCCAAGTTCCTTTTAGGGGGGAACGTGTCCAAGACTGGTTATACCATGGTACCACCTATACCCAGGATGTACATAAATCCGGGTCTAGATATTTTACATCCTATTGTTATTGCTAATACCATAGAAATTAAATCAACTTTGATAAAATTATTATATTTTAACAAATAATTTTGCAATGGAACTTGAAAAAGTAATGAGATCACACACATAACAAAAACTTGTAGAAATACAGCCAAACCTTACACACTCAAAAAAAATGAGATCTAAAAAAAGGGCCAAGCTCATCTACCCTTCCACATTTGCGCATTCTTAATTCATAAACGTACAGTGTCCCATAACAGCATCCTCGAAAAGCTTGGCAAAATAAAATTTGCATGTTATTACGTTTAAATTAATTAGAAAAAAGAACTTGGATGAACTATTACGTTTAAATTAATAATTGCAAATTCTATTTTGCCAAGCTTTTCGAGGATGCTGTTATGGGACACTGTACGTTTATGAATTAAGAATGCGAAAATGTGGAAGGGTAGATGAGCTTGGCCCTTTTTTAGATCTCATTTCTTTTGAGTGTGTAAGGTTTGGCTGTATTTCTACAAGTTTTTGTTATGTGTGTATTGATTACAGAGAACAATACTAAATTTATAAATCATGGTTGGTAGCATATTATAATTAAAAATAAGGGTCATTGATGTCGTTAAGGGGGGGGGGCGGAAGAGTGGGTGGGGGGCGACCGCCCCTGGGGATAGTATTTCCCCCCCCTCAACCAATCTGTGTTTGTATATTATTCACATGCAATGAAAGCATAATCGTATTGAGCTATTTTTTGGCTTAAAGCTTGGATTCTTTGTTTATTGGTTTATCTAGGTGCCCGTTAGGGCGCCGCAGCCAAGCCGCGGTGCGCTACACACTCAAGCACCTTATACACCAAGCAGAGTTAGGGTGATTTCGAGGTGTTACCCAGCCGTCATGTAACGTGATGTGAACTTGAAAACTATCACAATCGTGGGGATTTAGGTACCTGACAACACATGCCAAATTTTATTGGGGTACGACCATTCCTTCTTGGTGAAAAAATGGCTTGAAACATGCTCAAAATCACTTTAAGGATGTTAGCTACTGCTACTGCTACTGTTACTGCTACTACTACTAACATCTAATTCGTCAGTTTCAATCGGCCCGCGATTCTGACCAGACGGGTGGGGCTACAATGTTCATATTTTACATGGACATTAAGGTTATAGTAATATGGTCTCTTTTGAAAAAAAAAGTTGAAAAAGTTTACTGGAAGGCTTCCAAATAAAGGTTTTAAATAAGCCTTATACACTAGGCATACAATCAACAAGTAACTATAGTTACTTGACACTTGTTGACGGTATAAGCAGAGTTAGGCGGGAAAGTGCGATACGTAAACAAATGGTGGACATTTAAAATTTTGCTTCTATGTGTGAAACGAGAAAAGTTGTCATTATACTCTCATAAAACATATCAGAAACCATCCCTGGCCTAGGCCCAGATGTAGAAAATTATTTAAAATACAACAGTGTAGGTCTAAAGTTCCATTAGGCTATAGGACTAGATAAATAAATACTTACACCACATGTTTGACAAGCCCTAGGCCTTTCTTAGCCAACCCTAGGCCAGCACATCCTTGTTCTGACACAAATCCCGTACAAATAACTAGTTTTGATTACTAAAAGCCTAATGCAGATAAACAATGGTATGATAGTCCTAGGCTATTCCAAACTTTACGGCAATAATAAGCCTTTTCTTTTCAATTAATAAACTCACGCAATCTCCTGTCACTTTTAATAAAAATGTAAAACAAAAGATGGTGAAAATTTTCAATATTCTTTTGATTATCTGATGATTTACATGGCTGTGGATGCAGTGAAATAGGTGTAAAATAACATTAGTTGTGCGTTTGTTGTTACATGGGAAAGTTTTAATTGGATGTGAGTTGCCTAGACTTAACCAGTCCTTATACCGTCGTTATACCACCTATACCCAGGATGTACACATGAATCCGGGCCTAGATATTTTACATCCTATTGTTATTGCTAATACCATAAAAATTAAATCAACTTTGATAAAATATTATATTTTAACAAATAACTTTGTAATGGAACTTGAAAAAGTAATGAGATCACACACATAACAAAAACTTGTAGAAATACAGCCAAACCTTACACACTCAAAAGGAATGAGATCTAAAAAAAAGGGCCAAGCTCATCTACCCTTCCACATTTGCGCATTCTTAATTCATAAACGTACAGTGTCCCATAACAGCATCCTCGAAAAGCTTGGCAAAATAGAATTTGCATGTTTACGTTTAAATTAATTAGAAAAAAAGAACTTGGATAAACTATTACGTTTAAATTAATAATCGCAAATTCTATTTTGCCAAGCTTTTCGAGGATGCTGTTATGGGACACTGTACGTTTATGAATTAAGAATGCGCAAATGTGGAAGGGTAGATGAGCTTGGCCCTTTTTTTAGATCTCATTCCTTTTGAGTGTGTAAGGTTTGGCTGTATTTCTACAAGTTTTTGTTATGTGTTAATCATCACTTCTATGTCTGTCCGTCTGTGCGTGTGTCACGTCTCACGAGAAGAACCAAACATGAGCTCGGGTTGATGCGGTTTTTTGAATCATTGCCCTTCTCCTTCAACAAAGATGATACAGAATAGAATGTTTGGTGACCCTGGGGGTCAGGGAGGCGGGGCTAACGTCACACAAACTTGACACTTAAGTACCCGGCACCTCCACCAAAAAACGAGATTTAAACAAGTGGAAGAAAATATTATTTATTTAAAAATAAAATTGGACGATCTGTTCGCTCCATATTTTGGGTGCTGCTACTAGTGGTTATATAAATAAATAAATAAATAAATAAATAAATAAATATATTACTTAAAAAATAAAAGTAAGTAAATAAATAAGTAGTGAGCACTCACTCAGTTACAGAATTGATTATCAGCGGGCCCTTTGACGTCATCACCGAGATAATAATTCAACAGGTTAATAAACTCGGAAAATAAAATTATATTAATGGTATCATTACGTTGCACCAATGTGTATAGCGCTAACACATCAATCTAGGTGCCCGTTAGGGCGCCGCAGCCAAGCCGCGGTGCGCTACACACTCAGGCACCTTATACAGCAAGCAGAGTTGGGGTGATTTCGAGGTGTCACCCAGTCATCATGAAACGTGATGTGAACTTCAAAACTATCAAAATCGAGAGGATTTAGGTACCCGACAACACATGCCAAATTTTGTTGGGGTACGAGCATTCCTTCTTGGTGAAAATATGACTTGAAACATGCTCAAAATCACTTTAAGGACGTTAGTTACTACTGGCTACTACTACTCCTACTACTACTATCTAATTCGTCAGTTTCAATTGCCCAGCGATTCTGACCAAACGGGTGGGGCTACAACGTTCATATTTTACATGGACATTAAGGTAATAGTGATGTAATTCCTTTTGAAAGAAGAAGTTTAAAAAAATTGCTGGAAGGCTTCCAAATAAAGGTTTGAAAATAAGCCTTATACAGGCATACAATCAACAAGTAACTATAGTTACGTGACAATAATCGCCTACATTGTTTACAAAAAGCAAGTCTTTGGACCACTATATTTTTTCATTCTATTGCTAATTGGTAATACCATAGAAATTAAATCGACTTTGATAAAATTATTATACTTTAACAAATAATTTTGCAATGGAACTTGAAAAAGTAATGAGATCCCACACATAACAAAATCTTGTAAAAATACAGCCAAACCTTACACACACAAAAGAAATGAGATCTAAAAAAGGGCCTAGCTCATCCACCCTTCCACATTTGCGCATTCTTAATTCATTAACGTACAGGGTCCCGTAACAATATCCTTGAAAAGCTTGGCAAAATAGAATTTGCATGACCATTACGTAAAAATTAATTAGAAAAAAATTGGATGAACTATTACGTTTAAATTAATAGTTGCAAATTCTATTTTGCCAAGCTTTTCAAGGATGTTGTTACGGGACACTGTACGTTTATGAATTAAGAATGCGTAAATGTGGAAGGGTAGATGAGCTTGGCCCTTTTTTAGATCTCATTTCTTTTGTGTGTGTAAGGTTTGGCTGTATTTTTACAAGTTTTTGTTATGTGTGGGATAGAGTATTCCTGAAGAAAGGGTAGGGGTGGTGGTCCACAGTGTTGGGTCAGTTCTTTTTTAAAATGATCTTTCTAAAAGTTCAGTTCACAGCTCAAATAATGAACTTTTAAAAAGTTCAAGTTCTTTTAAAACCTAAAATTTTGAAAAGTTCAAGTTCGTCTAAAATATGAACTAAGTTCTTTTAAAAGTTATTTTGTAAAAAAAAATCACAATTTTATTAAAGGTTGGCGAGAAATGAAGAAAAACATTAAGGTCGTGCAAGTATCACTTTTCAAGTCGAGTTCGAGTAGTTAACAAAAATCTTCAAAGCTATAAGTTGTTTTTGTATTTATGTAGGCCTAGGCAATCTAGGCAATCTAATTACCAAATTATTTTTTTGCTTCAATGCATAAGCATAGCCTTTGCAAGTGGCCAATATAATTCACCATTACTACCCATATTACTAGGTATAAGCTAGTTAAATTCAAATCTGTCTACACCTACACAAGTGCACTTGAAGACACAACTTGTATTAAATTATCCTAATGTGCTTAATACCTTACACATACTTAAGCAACTTGGACCCCCCCCCCTCCCCCCCAACAAAGTAAGGAGCGAGCTACACAACTATCATTGATGATGTTAATAGTTCCATCTAAAATATATTCTTGCATATGCCACTGCAGTCTAACGCGTAATCTACTATCAAGTGTCAACATAAACATTGGAAGCTTCGAGCTGAGACCTTGCTTAGCCGACCAGTGCTAAACTTAATTTCTCAATGGCTAAACTGATGAGCTGACATGTGGAGCGCTTGCACAACCGACCAGCTGCTGTGACAGTCGCAAATAAAAAAAAACTGCAAGCCACCCGGGAAAACTATTCACATAATATATTGTTTTCTGTAGCAAAATGTTTGGAATTGATTTATGATAATAATAATAATAATAATAATAATAATAATAATAATAATAATAATAATAAGATCTTGTCGTAGGCTTTCACGGCCCGAGTCAATAATAAAACTTGGCTGTCGGGATACGCCGTGTCGATTGTCATTAAAATGCTGACGTTTCGAACTGATTGCACAGCTCATCTTCAGAGATGTGAAGAGGAAATCACTGGGCAGAACCTACTCGATCCAGCTCGACCCAGTGAATGACAAAGTACAATTGTGTGCAACCTCCTTATATAAAACCATGACGCATGCGCGTTTAATCAACATTGATATTTCTAGTTTGTTCTGCACGTGCTAACTTTAAACGTTCTAATGTGGCCTCCAAGTTCTACTCAGTTTTAGCCCATCGTCTCTGTTAAAATTGTCAGATTTCATTTCTATTTCAATAGCTTCACGTACAAGACGAGGGCGGTATTGTTTAACTGTGGCTAGTACACGTGTGTTGTCAAAGTTGATGTTATGACAAAAGTCAACACAATGTTCTGCTAAAGCTGATTTTTCAAACATGACCTAATTTTGTGTGACTTATATGTTCTTTAAGTCTTGTTGACACCTTTCTACCAGTCTGCCCTATGTACAACGTTATTACAAGCCCCACACGGTATCTCGTACACTCCAGGTACATCCAAGGGGGGGAGCTTATCCTTCGCAGAGTTAAACATGCTACAAAGCTTCCTATCCGTGGTGTAAATTGTTTTTATGTTGTATTTCTTCAACAACTTGCCAATTCGGTCCGTAGTATTTTCAACATATGGCAAATATGCAAGCGGGACGCGTTCTTCTTGTTGTAAACTCGCCAGTAGCTGTAGGTAAGGCTGGTACACACGGTGGTTTTCTCAATGCTTGAGAAATATCTCTGTTATTGTATCCATTTTGCTGCAACATTTTTCGAAGTATCTGAACCTCCTCATCAACATGCTCTTTATCAGAAATTCTGTTCGCTCTGCACGCCAGAGTGTTTAGGACAGCGCGTTTTTGAGCGGGATGATGGTGAGAAGCCGCATTCAAATACCGACCTGTATGCGTGGCTTTTCTGAAAACGGAGTGTCCTAATCTGCCATCACCTTTTCTAGTCACCATAACATCCAAGAACGGCAGCTTTCCATCGATTTCAACTTCCATGGTAAACTTAATACTACCACTCAGGCTATTAAGATATATTAAGAACTCGTCGAGCTCCTCCCTACTATGAGGCCACACGGCGAATGTGTCATCCATAAATCGATAAAAATGAGATGGCACTAGCTTCGCTCCTTTTAGGGCATTAACCTCAAAACGTTCCATGTATAGATTAGCCACAGCGGGTGAAACTGGTGAACCCATAGGCGTTCCTTCAATTTGTTTATAATATTGTCCGTCAAACATGAAATACGAAGAGTTTAACACAGTCTCTACCAATGCTGCAATATTACCCGGGCACTTCTCTTTAATCACGTCGACGGCTTCTGCAATCGGTATATTAGTAAACAAAGACGTCACATCAAAACTCACCATGATATCACCATCATTTAACTTCACGTTTTTAATTATTTGAACAAAGTGGTGAGAGTCCTTTATATACGAGGCAGCTTCTGTCACCCAAGGTTGTAACTGTCTAGATAAAAACTTTGACACTTTATATGATGGAGCACCAATAGTACTTACAATAGGACGAAGCGGAAAAACCAACTTTGTGGACTTTCGGCAAGCCATATAATCTAGGTGTACACGAATTAGATGGTAAAATTCTTGTTTTTGTTTCATCTTCTAGAGTTGATCGTTTAACATGTCCAATAATATCCCTTTCGATCTTGGCTGTAGGGTCACGTTTAAGTTTCTCATAAGTATGGCCTTCAAAAGTTCATAAACTTGCGCTTTATAATCATCTGTTTTCATTATTACGGACGCATCTCCTTTATCAGCGGCAAGTACTAATATATCACTTCTCTTTTTAAGCTTACTTAAAGCAATCCGCTCTATCGTGCTGATGTTCTGTCGTGGAGGTTTAGCTAAACGTATTATCCTCGCTGTCTCCGCTCGCACTTCCTCTGCCCTGATTAACCGGCAAACCATAGATAGCTGTCTCAACACCACAAACAATGTTTTCTACTGGAATGTGTTTAGGCGTTAGTGCAAAATTAAAACCCTTTCTTTAAAACGGATAATGTAGCATCATCCAGTGACTCTCCAGTTTGATTGTATATTATTTTGTTTTCGTCAAGTGGTTTTGTTGCACTGTTTAGCTTATGTTACATAATTTTTCGAACTTGCATACCTGCTTCCGTGTGGTTAGAGCGTGTGTCATTGCAGCATGTTGTTCAGCAGCAGCATCCACCTTATCAAACAACACGGGATGCATGACGTAACTCAAACGTTGATGAGCAATAAATAATTGTTGAGCATTCTTGTCAAGTTCTCGACGTATTGTACGGATCTCTGCGCGTAATAAAGCTTCACTTGCACGTTTCAAAATTCGCCGAGTGGCTTGGGTATTCTTCGAATATTTAACACGTGAAAATTCGGGTAAAACGTCACTGTCTCTACATCTTAAAAGAAACGTAAGGTTACACAACAATTGAACTTTCTTCGATCTTAATTTATCAAAACTTCTAGATAAAATCGCTATCTCCTCCCCGTAGAGGCGAGTTAAAACTTGTCGTAGGCTTTCACGGCCCGAGTCAATAATAAAACTTGGCTGTCGGGATACGCCGTGTCGATTGTCATTAAAATGCTGACGTTTCGAACTGATTGCACAGCTCATCTTCAGAGATGTGAAGAGGAAATCACTGGGCAGAACCTACTCGATCCAGCTCGACCCAGTGAATGACAAAGTACAATTGTGTGCAACCTCCTTTATATAAAACCATGACGCATGCGCGTTTAATCAACATTGATATTTCTAGTTTGTTCTGCACGTGCTAACTTTAAACGTTCTAATGTTGGCCTCCAAGTTCTACTCAGTTTTAGCCCATCGTCTCTGTTAAAATTGTCAGATTTCATTTCTATTTCAATAGCTTCACGTACAAGACGAGGGCGGTATTGTTTAACTGTGGCTAGTACACGTGTGTTGTCAAAGTTGATGTTATGACAAAAGTCAACACAATGTTCTGCTAAAGCTGATTTTTCAACATGACCTAATTTTGTGTGACTTATATGTTCTTTAAGTCTTGTTGACACCTTTCTACCAGTCTGCCCTATGTACACGTTATTACAAGCCCCACACGGTATCTCGTACACTCCAGGTACATCCAAGGGGGGGAGCTTATCCTTCGCAGAGTTAAACATGCTACAAAGCTTCCTATCCGTGGTGTAAATTGTTTTTATGTTGTATTTCTTCAACAACTTGCCAATTCGGTCCGTAGTATTTTCAACATATGGCAAATATGCAAGCGGGACGCGTTCTTCTTGTTGTAACTCGCCAGTAGCTGTAGGTAAGGCTGGTACACACGGTGGTTTTCTCAATGCTTGAGAAATATCTCTGTTATTGTATCCATTTTGCTGCAACATTTTTCGAAGTATCTGAACCTCCTCATCAACATGCTCTTTATCAGAAATTCTGTTCGCTCTGCACGCCAGAGTGTTTAGGACAGCGCGTTTTTGAGCGGGATGATGGTGAGAAGCCGCATTCAAATACCGACCTGTATGCGTGGCTTTTCTGAAAACGGAGTGTCCTAATCTGCCATCACCTTTTCTAGTCACCATAACATCCAAGAACGGCAGCTTTCCATCGATTTCAACTTCCATGGTAAACTTAATACTACCACTCAGGCTATTAAGATATATTAAGAACTCGTCGAGCTCCTCCCTAAAGTTAGCACGTGCAGAACAAACTAGAAATATCAATGTTGATTAAACGCGCATGCGTCATGGTTTTATATAAAGGAGGTTGCACACAATTGTACTTTGTCATTCACTGGGTCGAGCTGGATCGAGTAGGTTCTGCCCAGTGATTTCCTCTTCACATCTCTGAAGATGAGCTGTGCAATCAGTTCGAAACGTCAGCATTTTAATGACAATCGACACGGCGTATCCCGACAGCCAAGTTTTATTAATAATAAGAATACGACTTCCAGATTAAATTTCGAAACTCAGCTTGTAAAATTACAGCAGATACTTAGCATTTTAGGCTTCTAAAATTTATTTGTTTCCGAATTAGTTGGCGTGCATCTTTTTAACTAAGTTAGACTCCGTGAATCGTGCGTGACCTTGTCAAAACCAGCTGAACGTACGTCAACGTAGGCCAACGATGGAACAACGATTTGTTATTGTTTTAGCGTCGACAGCGGCGAGTCGACGGCTGCTCGACGCACGGAAAGAACTTTCAAATGAACTTTCTAAAACTGAAAAGTTCGTTCTCGGATAGCACTTTTAAAAGTTCAAGTTCATTCATTTAAAAAAGAGTAAGTTCACGAAAAAGTTCTTTAAAAGTTCCTTCCCCAACACTGGTGGTGGACATGCGTTATCAGACGTTATTAAGGGTACAAACTGTCTTAAATCACTTACTGCATATCAGCTACACAAAATTTGATTCATTAGATAATAGATATTGATACACTTAGTACTTGTTTGCCATTGTATGTATTAATTAATTCTTACATGAACTTACTCAATTTTTAACGAACAAACTTTTCAATTTTGGTACATTCATAAGAAAGTTACTAGGCCTATCATTAGTAAAATGATATCTTCTTGATGCCTTACAGATGCTAGTTAAGATATTCTTCCATAAATTAAAGTCTTGCACATTTCAATCGAGGAGCTTGATCTTTTTGCTCAATTTAATTGAGAAACCCCCAACAAACTCGTGTAGTTATCGCTTGGCTTCTCCGTATATTGTGTGGGTAGCCTCATGGTAGCCTATACCAAATGTTGGACTGGAAAAGTGCATACATATAGAGTATATGGTGGGCCCAATCATGGCCAGACCTTCACACTCACACAAATGTCATGTAGTTATAAGATTTGACTTCCAAAATGTATGATAGCCAAAGATTGAAAACAATAATGTAAATTGTAAAGTAACTTTTTCTACAACAGAACTTTTAAATGAACTAGGAACTTTGTATAACCTACATTAATAAATAGATAAATAAATGAATTTGTATTTAGAGTCTACCCACTCAGTAACATAACTGATTTTCAATGGGGGACAGTAAACCAAAGCGACCAAGCCAACCCTATAGGTAGAGGTCCTTGAAAGTGGTTTTATTTTGTAGTGAATTTCGTTTTTAAAATTTAAAATTTCGGTGTTATTGGTTTAAAGCTGTATTTCAGCGGTTTTATCTATATTTACCAATTTTTATGCAAGTAATATTCGTTCACGCTTCGCATATCATTCTAGTCACAAAACAAACAAGTTTGAATGTACTTATGTTCAGACTGGTGTAATTTACTACAAGTAAATTCATCATTTTTTCTGAACTTTATTTTATAAAAACTTTGCTTGGTTGAACTATACTGGCATAAAATATTGAAAATTTCACCGTAATTTAACAATAATTCCCATTTTTAGTGCTTTTCGTCGTTAAAAACATTAATTTTGTAAATTTCGGTGTTATTACGAAATTTACACCTATTTCGGTGTTTGGCGGTGATTCAATTTTGGCATTTTCTGGTTTAGATTTGATCAATTTATGCTCATTTTATGAAATTAAATGGTTAGCACATATTTCGGTTTTATCGTCAGTCACGAATTTCAAGGGGCTCTACCTATAGGCCCTGACAACATCCAAATGATCAGTCAAGCATTTAGTATGGTAAAAACTAAATTATTCTTCTAAACTAGGAAAACGCTTAAGTCCCGCCGCGTTGTTGGATGAGCGTAATTGGTGCATTGAGTTGCCATGTGTTATGCGGATTTTCTGTTGTTTTACCCAAAAACAACATAAATAAACTTTAAATGTTATTATCTCAAAACTTTTATTCTAGCACATTTGCTAACAATTGTTCCTACTTCTTCTACAGTTTTTAAGATGAAAGGATAATTTATTTTTTAATGTGCTCACAAGTCTTATTCTGACAAATTCACTGGACACTTTTTTGATGAGATTTATAGTTTTTTATTTAAAATATGGGAAATATAGATTTTTCACAAAAAACATACATTTTCAAACAATGCAAAGGGAAAAATTCATATTTATCAAACAAAACAAAAATTATAAAATCCGTCTGGTAAATGTTTAGATGTATTGTTTTTTAATCTTAAACACCTTTCACTTAAAAAAAAAAATGAAAATTGTAAAAGCCTTAGCAATATCCCAGCACCATAGCAAAATTGTAAAATTGCAATTATTAAGAAAAATAATTGTTTGATTGCGCTCAAATTTCACACGATAATTATAATTCATAAAATTAAGGTTCTGTGAAAAAATCATTACAATCGGATAAAGCATGTAGGTGTTATAAGTCGAAGAATTTTTAAAAAAGTCGAAAAAAATCGTAAAATTGCGATTTTCATGAGAAATAATTTTTTGATCGATTTTTCGAATCGTGCAATTCTAAGTTCAGAGATTTCGAAGGCCTCCAGAAAATTTCATCGCGATTGGACTGTCGGTTTAGCCGGAATCGTGCTAACGAACAGACAAAAATACAAAAAAAAAAAAAACATTCCGGATTTTTTTCTCCAGTGTAGTGAAATGGAATCTTCGCTACGCTCGCTACGCTCATCCAAAAACAAAAACTATGAATAATTTCCAACACAAATTAATTGCATTTGCCTTTTGGGAAAAACAAAACAAAGATGACATTACGTTTCACTACGAAAAACTGCGTCCGACTCTCATAACATTGTTTTTTATCGTTATCGTACCTGCAAGATCTCAGTACCAAAATTCAAAAAAATATCAGGGAGGAAAAAATGAAACAATTTCACCTATTTTCACTGCAAATTTACCTCTCTTGGGCGTTACAAAAGAGCAAACGGGGTGTATCAAGAAAACTTCTCCAATATGTACCGCTGTTGATGTCATGGCCCGCATATAGAGCACAAACGTTGAGCATGTCGCCAACTCAGAATCAACCCAAACCTCTTCTTGTCTTGTAGATGTGTGGTTGTCAAGGTCAAGTGGGCCTGAAGTTCTTGTAAAAACTTTTTAACCTATTAAAGTAGTTTTACGGGTCGTACTCATCCCATTTTAAGAGTGAATTTTATGGGATAAAAAAGGAAAAAAATTAAATTAAGGTCTTAAATTATTAATTAAATTAATTAAAGTGACACATTTAATCAATGAATGTGTTGCGAAACAAATAATATAAAATAAATAAATAAACATTTCTAAAAAATCATAGAAATTGCATGGACAGTACAAATTCTATTTGATGCAAACCCAAGAGGGTGAAAAGAACAAAAAGGAGATATTAAAACAAATATTGGTGGTAATTTCAAGAAAGATTAGTCATGATTAATTTTGAAACAGTAAAAATATATAACACAAATAAAAAATCAGAAGAAATTCATCTTTCTGTCCAAGGATAGGAAAACAAGTTTTATTATAAATTAATGTGCTTAGTTAATAAATCCAAAATTTATCATTAATTTACAAATATTGTCCTGAAAAAGAGAGTAAAATCAACAGAAAAAATTGAAATTTAATTTTGTACCCTAATAACCCATTTAAAAAATGCAATGGTATCCAATGGGTGAACCTGCTGCGCTGATTTCTCCGCTCATCTTTGTATTGAAGTCTTTGAACATCCACTCCTCCAATCCACTGCAGCCTTTCAAAACAAATCTACCACTCCATCGCCAAACAATGAATCTCTATAAAGTGAAAACTGACAACTACTATACCATGTATACCAACCATCTAAATACATAATTTATGTTTTTTTTATTTGACAGAACATTCAATAAGGCTACCTGAAGTATTTTAAAATACAATGTTCAGTTACAGTATGAAATTAATGGAAAATTAATTAAATATTTACTTTTACGTTTCTCTACATCTCCTGAGCTTGACTATTGGAAATTATATTATGTACCAGTTTAGAAGGCCTACGGATGCACAACCATAAAAAAATCGGTAAAAAAAAGGTGATTGCATAATTAATAAATAATATCGGTAAATAATTATGCAAATTTTGATGACAGAGAGGCACCAGCTCAAAACATCTACTCCAAATATTTTTAGTTAGAAATAGTATGCCATAATTTAATCTCTGTGATTGCAAAATGCCAAATTTAATTAATCATCAATCACACAAGACACAAATACAATTACAGAGGTATTGCAATCTGTGTTAACGCTGATAATTTGTAAGATACCGGTACCCTATGATGATTTTAAATTTTTTTTAAAGAAAAATGAAATTATTTTTATTAGGCCTATTGATTATTGAATATCGATTTACATTTATATCAGGGGGGGAGAGGGGGGCAGCACCCCCAGACTCCTACTGGGTCATTCCATGTGAAATGAGCAAATAATAATTAAAAATGTTGCGCCTTGATTTTTGATTTTTTTAAATTTTACATGGTGGTTACCACCAATGAGCTGAGCTCAGAACACACTTACTTTTTTTTTGTGATGAACCGTTCTCGAGCCACGATTTATCGAAGTTCGGCTTTTTACGAGAAATCGACCGTCGCAGACCATAGCGATTATTGCTGCCATTTGAAAACTAAGCGAGATATCAAGATGGGAATACTTGCAATACATTCTGTGAACCATGCTCTAGCATAATACTATGTCAGATTTGGATATACTTTTAATTAATAGGGCACAAAATTTTATCAAATTTACTGGTCAAAATTGCATTTTTTGCCATATTTACATCAATTTTTTACAAGGAAGGGTAAAAAAAAACAGAAAAAACTTTTTAGGGTCATTTACTACACATGAGTACCTATCTAAAAACATTCTGTTGTTGTTGTTTTTTTCAACCCTTCAATGAAAAAAATAATATTGAAAATTTGAAAAACTCAAAATTTGCCATTTTGGATGCCATTTTTCACCAAAAGGGCATGAATTTAAAAATTTCAACTGGTGATTTTTAGAATCACTGGACATTTATCTTGAACACCTGAAAGTTTTGTTTTGTTTTTTTGAGGGGTATAGAAATGCTGAATTTTTTAATAATCAACAAATTTGTAATTGTACGATACATCGAATTAAAGGCTAATACTGGTCGGACAATCACACATATTTAGTATTTAGTTCCTCACATTTTTTTCTAATGGTAGGAGTACACATTTAACTCCAAACTGTTGAATCAATTGTCTTTGTCTGTGTTAACTTCATCAGTTATGTTGCGGAAACGTACGGGAAATTGTTAATTCAAGAGGTGAAAGTTTGCGTATGATGGTTACGTTCTGTACCCAAACAGTAGGGCCTATCATTGCTAGATAGATAGTTTAAAATTTAAATGAAGTGCCTGGACTAGATGGGTGAAAGAAAATAACTTTGAAATCCATATTATATTCTAAAGATTGCTCTTTTATTATTCCATCGTAAACAGTAAATACGCCAGGTCGTTTATTTTTTTGATTGTCATAAACTCATCCGTTCACGATTTTGGTTTAACTAAATTAAAGCATTCTGGAAGTTGATAGGTTTTGATGTTCTATAAACTTTGATAAGAGTTCTTGCTATTCCCCAAAACAGACAGAATATGAAAATGTTTTAATTGGTGAAAATAAATCATTTTCTCTAGTGTGGTGTTGTTGTTGCATTGTCATACCTTGATGTGAGCATAATATTCTCTTCCTTTTCTACCATAGAAGATGCAACATAAAAAGCAAAACACCTTTGATTTTTCAAGTTGCAGAAATTGTATAGCAACTGGTGTAAGAATGAATTCATCCTGCAGAGAGGCTTAATTGTGACAAGTCGTTTCACCATCCCACCAATTCCATCACACGACCCTTTGCCATGACTTGTGGCAAAAAAGTACCATTTGGCCATCATTCCAAAGTCTTCAACATGATGGCAAAGATAAATTTAATTTTTTTATTTATATAAGGCTAACTAACAGCACCATCAGAAAAGTAAGAAAATATGCTCACATCATTTCAAGGTATGTCAATACAACAACAATACTGAACAATTGAGAAAATCACTTCTATCCACCAATTGACAAGAACTCCCAAAGTTATAGAACATCTAGGCCTAAATCTATCAACTTCCAGAATGCTTTACTAGCTAAAACAAAATCATGAACGGGTGAGTTTGTGTCCGCCAAAATAAACGACGATGTTGCGTGTTTACTGTTTAGTGTTTACCACAGATAATATCTGTGGTGTTTACGATAGAAAGTGGTGGCTAGGAATAATAAAAGAGCAATCCTTAGAATATATGGACTTCAAAGTTTTTTTTCTCACCCATCTGGTCCAGGCACTTCATTTAAAATTTAAACTAGTCTGTCTAGCAATGATACTGTTTGGGTACAGAACGTAACCATCATACGCAAACTTTCACCCCTTGAATTAACAGTTTCCCGGACGTTTCCACAACACAATTGATGAAGTTAACACAGACATAGACAATTGATTCAACTCAGTTTGGAGTTAAATGTGCACTCCTACCATTAGAGAAAAATGTGAGGAACAAAATACTAAATATGTGTGATTGTCCGACCAGTATTAGCCTTTAATTCAATATATTGTACGATTACAAATTTGTTGATTACTAAAAAATTCAGCATTTCTATACCCCTCGAAAAAACAAAACAAAACTTTTAGGTGTTTAAGATAAATGTCCAGTGATTCTAAAAATCACCAGTTGAAATTTTTAAATTCATGCCCTTTTGGTGAAAAATGGCATCCAAAATGGCAAATTTTGAGTTTTTCAAATTTTCAATATTATTTTTTTCATTGAAGGGTTGAAAAAAACAACAACAACAGAATGTTTTTAGATAGGTACTCATGTGTAGTAAATGACCCTAAAAAGTTTTTTTCTGTTTTTTTTTACCCTTCCTTGTAAAAAATTGATGTAAATATGGCAAAAAATGCAATTTTGACCAGTAAATTTGATAACATTTTGTGCCCTATTAATTAAAAGTATATCCAAATCTGGCATAGTATTGTAGTGATCGCTAGCTGCCACCAAATGTAAAGATAGCTAGCTGCCACCAAATGTAATGTCCGGCGATACTTATCAATCAGTCGATCAATAGTCAATACTGATCAATAAATGTCGGGACACTGTTAGACTATTTATCCTGAGGGAGTACTGCTTTGAGGAGGGTTATGAAGGTTCTACGTTGGAATCATAACTCAATGATAGATAGATAGATAGATATTTTTATTCACTTAGACTAGTACAGTGTACAAGTATAACTCTTTGCAGAGAAAGTGAATAGTCTATAATTAATAATTAATAATAAAAGTGATAGTAATTATAATGATATACACAGTGTTAGAAGAAAGAATAGTTGAATATAAAGCATAAATGATAATTGATATGGATATTGATATTGATATGTATGATGATTGATAATATTGATAAACACAGTGTTTATGTTAAAGTAGAGTAGATGCAAAACAATAGCATGCGCTACTATAGATTAAGAACTCATATATAATAAAGAAAAGTTGGATATAAAGCAATTTTTGATGTGATATTGTGATAATAATTGCTGATGGCACAGAAAACAGCAATGATGTACAGGAGAATGTGTCTAGTATATATATGATGATTGATTGATTGATTAGTGTTTATGGTAAAGTAGAGTAGATGCAAAATATGCCCTACTAGATTAAGAATTTATATAGAATAAAGAAAAATTGGATATAAAGCAATAATTGATATGATATTGTGATAAGAATTGCTAATGGCACAGAAAACAGCAATGATGTACAGTAGAATGTGTCTATAGTATATAATTGATATTTATATATTTATAATTATATATGTGTGTGATGATTGATTGATTAGTGTTTATGTTAAAGTAAAGTAGATGCAAAATAATAGAATGCCCTACTAGATTAAGAATTCATATAGAATAAAGAAAAGTTGGATATAAAGCAATATTGATGTGATATTGTGATGAGAATTGCTGATGGCACAGAAAACAGCAATTGGAGGATGTACAGCAGAATGTGTCTTATATACCTGCACAATCCAAGGAAGCGTGTAAGCACATATTATATATAGAAGTTTGTTACATCATTTCGGCTAAGGGAACATTTGAAAATTTTAAATTACAGTGCTCGTTTGTGGTTATACTCTAGATAATTTGTAAATATTATAATGAAAAAATGAATTAACTGCAAATATTTACATGGAGAGGTAGTCATTGATGGAGTAAAAGCTGTTTGCTGTAAGATATGATTTCAACTTATGTTTAAAGGAAGACAGGGTGGGAGAGGTTTTGATGTGGTCAGGGAGCTTATTGTAGAGGGTGGAAGATAGATATTCAGGGCCTTGTGCAAAGAGGCGCAGATTGTGGGAGGGCCTGTGTATGTGAAGGTTGGCTCTAGTGTTATGGGAGTGCACAGAAGCATTTAGATGGAAGAGGTTACGGTTGGTGTGAACGAATAATGCGGCTGATTGGATAAGGGTACATGCTAGAGTAAGAATACCAAGTTCTTTGAAAAGTTCTCTACATGAGTGTCTTCTGGAGACACCAGCTATGATACGAACCGCTCTCTTTTGGAGAATGAATATTCTGTTCGCATGGGGGGAAGCTCCCCAAAATAGCAGGCCATATGATAAGTGAGAGTGAATGTGTGCAAAGTAAACTAGCAATAGGATGTGGGGGTGAACTATTTGTTTGAGCTTTCTGATTGAGTAGCAGCCAGATAATATTTTGCTGGCAACGTGGTTTACATGGATGGACCAGTCTAGATTATCAGTTAGTGCAAGGCCTAGGACTTTGACTGTGTGAGCGCGGGGGATAGTATCAGAGTCAAGACGAACAAGGGGACTGGCAGTAGGGATCTTATAAGGGGTGTGAAAGTATAGATAAACAGTTTTAGAGCGTGAGATGGTGAGTTGTTTGCCGAGGCAGTATGATGACATTAACGTAACTTGATTGTTTATTAAGGGGGGAAGGTCCTGAATGGGTTGAGTTTAGGTAGTGTCAGCAGTTGGCTGGAGTCATCAGCATATTGGGTGAGAGTGCCCTCTTTTAAGTAGGCGGACTGGTCGTTGACATAAAGGATATAGGCTAATGGTCCCAAAATTGATCCCTGGGGAACCCCGCAGACTATTGGCAGAGGTTTAGAGCGGGTTGTGGTGACGGATTGACTATTATGATTAAAACTAACACTGTTTAATAAAATACACATAGAACACTACATAATATGATGTTAAATCCGCACACTTATTGCCTAAACCTGCAAACACTTCCATTCTACATGGTGGTCGAGATAAGAGAGAGACCGTTTTGCACACAAAACGGTAGGAGGGGAAATAGCATAGTTCCCCTTGATTTCCTGGGTTACATAGGCTTATAGGTATGCGTTTTACATTCTAAGTACAGTCACTTGGCCAATACAAAAGTTATTAACACAATTTGCTCTAATCAGCTTTACAATTCCCTTAGTGAAGTGTGTTTTGGTTCGGGATGTACATTGCTGACTTTGCAGAGGTTTGTTATTTCAAAGTGACGTAGTCTGTCAGCCAGTGCCGATGAAGTGAACTCTGTACTGCATTTCTTAGGAATGTAACGTAATGTCTATTTAAAATCCCAATATAGGAATCGAAATCCAATCGAAAACCAATCGATGTTATGGCTTTTGATTTGGCTTATTGCCTAAATGTATCACGGAATTAGGCACCAGTAGATAATTGCCTTAAACTAAATAACTAATCCTGTTGAATGATTATGCTCTAAACATGTATTGATTGAAATCAATACACGATCATGGAATAGGTAATAATCGAGTGACATTCCAGCCGTCACTACAGTATTATGCTAGAGCATGGTTCACAGAATGTATTGCAAGTATTCCCGTTGTAAGATTAACAAGCCTCCCTAGCTATTTTCAATTCAATATATAACATATTTCCATATTAATATGCAAATTTCTGCAATTAGTTTATTCACTTCATTAATATGCAGCATATCAAGTGTATTTTAATCAATAAGATATCGCTATGTAATCAACTATCAAAACCAATCATCATTTATACGAATTTGTTTGTGTAATTAACATAAAAGTGAATAATTAGTAATAAAACTAATTAAGCTATTTATAGCTTAAATTCAAAACTTTAAAGTAGCACATTATATAAACTTGTTATGTTAAAGATGTTTGCAGCTTGTTTGAAACGATTCGGTTAAGTATTAAGACAGTAATTAGAGTTTGAAGTTCATTACTGGGATGTTTTCTCCATAAGAGACACTTTAGCATTGACGTTACATGCTTCAGCGCATCCTCTATTTGGTGAAGTCGTTCCTTCGATTTCCTTCTCTCGGCTTCGACCACAAACCAGGAGGGAAATATATATATATTTTATATCCAACAAATCCTACAGAAATTTGCAAAACTAATGAAGAAAGTAGCTCCTAAGTACTCGTGCGGACATGATGGCATACCTAGTGCCATCTTAGTGGAAATCAATTAAACTCATTGCATTGCCTCTATCCAACATTATAAACATGTCGTTCGAAACTGGCACTTTCCCCACAATTTTGAAGCAATCAACAATCGTCCTATACACAAAACAAGGAAAGAAGGATATTTTAGATAACTATCGCCCAATCTCGTTACTCTCATCGTTTTCAAAAATTTTTGAACTGCGTAATGTACAATCGACTTTCCTCCTATCTCATAAATATCACATTCTAGATGACAGTCAGCATGGCTTCCGTTTGGGAAATCTACGACGACAGCTATTTTTTCATATCTCTCATCGCTTTACTCTGCTTTAGACAGAGGAGATCAAGCCATTGGGCTCTTTTTTGATATGAGCAAAGCTTTGATACAATCGATCATGGAATTCTCCAAAACACTACATTCCTTAGGCTTATCGGCCTGCACACGTTGGATAACTCATTTCTCACTACCGCAAACAAACGGTGAAAATAATGTCATCGAAATCACACATTCCTTCAATATCTGACCCACTCCGAATAACTAGTGGTGTCCCCCAAGGGTCCACGCTTGGCCCATCTATTTTTTTATAATATATTATACAGTCTTCCCAAACTTCTTATATGGAAAATTTCCAGGACATTGTAAAATCTATTCTCTCACCTTATATGCTGATGACATCAACTCCCTCTCATAGCCCCCATAATGTAAATTCAATGTTGCTAACATCAGCTGCAAATTCTCAAGTATCACAAATATCATCATACTGTAAGTCTAGTAGACTGGCTTATCCAAACGATAAAAACAATTTTTCTTAAATTTTCATACTAATGCATCGCAATACCCCTTAAGCCCCCTTATTCGTCTGGATGGTAAGAGTAGCAGGCAACCTACTGCAAAAATTCTAGGGCTTACTGTGAGTGAGTCCCTTGACTGGCTTCCACAATCCAAGCATTGGCACCGCGTCTGCTAAGTGGTTGTTTAATGCTTCGAAGGCTAAAACTTCTTGTGAGCCCTTCTACGTTACTCATGGTATATCATTCATACATTCAGTCAATTACTCATATCAGTTCTATTTTGGGGCATCTCAAGTCATGCTAAACGAATTCAATACAAAAAAGGGCGGTGAGAATAATCGCGGGTATATCAAGGCGACATTCATGTAAGACACATTTCACTAATCTTCATATATTAAACTCTTACATCCGAATTAATTTTGTCAGCTTCCACATTTGCACACTCTCATCCTAACTGTTTTTAACAAATGCAATAAACCACTCCATAAAACGCGTACTAACTCAACATATTCATTCCTACTTTCAACCATTCACTATTTAAAAACAGTCCAAGCTACCTCTTAAGTAAATTTACAATAATTTCACAATCCATCAAAACGATAACTCCAACATCATTTAGAATTAAAATTAAATATTTTCTCATTCAATAACCTTTTTATTCCTTAGAGGAATTCCTTATTGCAAAATTGAATTAAACTAACACATTTGTGTCCATCATCCTTCTTGTCAATCACTAACTATGTATGTTAATCTTATCTATCTTATTAATTCTTCTTTAATATTTTATTGTATTACTATTTATATTCTAATTCTAATTACGTGCTAGTATTCACTCCCTCTCTTCGGAGAAGGGTATATATTTTACTATGTACGAATCGTGACAAAGAATGAAATGAAGAAAGAAACGCAGCTCGGTTCTCGGAATTGTATAGAGGCAGATCAAACTTAGGGCGAGCCGGATGCATCTTGTAGATGAAGGGTGTAGTGAGGGGGAGGTTTTAGAGCACATCTTAGTTGGAATATCTCTACATGGTAAGGGAGGAGCTAGGCTTGTCACGTGACCTTTGAGAAATATAAAACTTAGCTGGACAGGTGGATCACTAGGAGAGGTGTGTGTGGTGTCGCAGTGTTTGTGTCGGCGTAGGCCGCATAGGCGGTGGTTTTAACAGTTGGTTACTGTCGGAGATACGGCCTCTGTGCTCCATCATCATGTAGTCCGCTAATAGGCCTCATTAGAAGACCTGTGTGAGTGAAATCCGCAGTGTTTTAAAGTTGAAAGTCATAGAGCGATTAAACGGTTAATTCTTCGGATACGAATGATCAAGTAATATGTGAAATATTGTGTTTATAATTTACATCGTGTGTTCGGTTTTCTATTGTGTTCTTCTGCGCATCTCATATCCGAACGTTACAGTGACGTGCCTATGTCACTAATTTGAATATTAATTGATTCTACGATTTTGTGTTCTTCTGCGCATCTCATATCCGAACGTTACAGTGACGTGCCTATGTCACTAATTTGAATATTAATTGATTCTACGATTTTGTGTTCTTCTGCGCATCTCATATCCGAACGTTACAGTGACGTACCTAATGTCACGATTGGCATATCAATATCATTAAATTCTTCTTACTAACTGTGCTGGGTGTTCCGCTCATTGAATTGGATTACGTCATATCACCGTGCGTGTTCCGTGGCGACCCATAAACTGTCGGGAAGTGTCTGCTTTTGCGCACCAGCTGATCGCGCTTCACCACTCGACCTCAGCTATCACGTGGGCCTGCTGGACTACTACGGTCCGTTCGGGAATTACGCATCGCATTTTCTTCGGAAACAAATAGATGAGTACCAAACATCTTTAATAACCAGTAACTATTTAAAATTCATCATCATTCTAAAACAATTTAAAAACTAATTATAATATTTTGGATGGGTAAATAAATGTATGGATAGGCAGGTGGACTAGCCGATGGGAATTTAGCATTTATAATAGAAAGGATCCTTAGGCAGGTAGGCTGCTATTTAATTGTCTGTATTTTATTTTATTTACAATATATCCAGTCTGAATGGAAATCATTCTCAATGTTATAATTTAGTAGACTTGATCCATTTTTGAAATCCTATTTACTATAAGTTTGTTTTTCAGGAATTTGTTAAATTACAAAATTAATTAATTAATTATAATTAAGAATTAATTAATTAATAATTTTTTTTATTAATTGAAGAATTTTGAGCTAGACTTTGTATTTCTTTGTTTATGTAAGACCTCCTGTGTCCGGGCAATTTATCACAGGGAGTGAAACTTACACCGTCTTGATATCTCGCTTAGTTTTCAAATGGCAGTAATAATCGCTATGGTCTGCGACGGTCGATTTCTCGTAAAAAGCCGAACTTCGATAAATCGTGGCTCGAGAACGGTTCATCACAAAAAAAAAAGAAAGTGTGTTCTGAGCTCAGCTCATTGGTGGTAACCACCATGTAAAATTTAAAAAAAATCAAAAATCAAGGCGCACACCCATTTGTTCATTTGACATGGAATGACCCTACTGCATTGGGTTGCACCAAATCAATTGCCATGTTAAAATGGCGGCAATGAAACAGCTGGTATTAGATACTTAATACATTGATAATAACAGTTGTATTAATATGAGAATGAATAATAAAGAAATGAAATGAAATTTTTGTTCATGTGCTCTGTTTTTGTTTGTTTTGGAATGTTCATAGCTTTGACGAGCTTTAATAATACCGACGACCTTGCTTTGGGTTCTAGGCTCTCGCCGACCATCATTATCGTTCAAAGTGGCTACGGTTTTGATGACGCCATGTTGCCTCTTTACATTATTCCTTCCTCCTTGGTGTGCATATTGCCATATCTTGCAAGTTGGTCGGTAGTCATTGACGTCAACAAAAGTGTTGCAGCTACACGTTTATCTTTATCTTGGAATCTGTTCTTTTACAATCAGTACCAAAAACATTCTGATATTCTAAAAAAAAAGAATGAAGTTGGCGTCTTTGGCTCATACACGCAAATATATTATGTTGGTAGCTCAATTTTTTTAATCACACCTAACTATGTCCCACGGCACACCTATGTGCACACAAGTTAAGAACCACTGGTTTAGATAATAGGGTAGGGGTGTACGTGCTCCCAAAATTTGGGGAACAGGATTGGGAAGTCTATTAACGTACCAAAATATTATAAAGTCTTTGTTCGTTTCGAGTAGGCCCACAGGTCACTTACTGTGTAGAAAAAAATCCTCACTAGTCACTCATGGGTCATGACTAGGTACACTCAAATCTTGCCCTTATTCAAGTAGGCCTAGTTATTATTTTATTTATTTTTTGAATGGAAAAGGAAAAGAACTATGTCAGTAGACATTTAGGCCTAGGCCCATATTATTGATTGCCATGTAAAATATTGTTGGATGAGCGTAGCGAAGATTCCATTTCACTACACTGGAGAAAAAAAATCCGGAATGTTTTTTTTTTTTTGTATTTTTGTGTTTGTCCGCACGATTCCGGCTAAACCGATACTCCAATTGCGATGAAATTTTAAGGAGGCCTTCGAAATCTCTGAACTTAGAACTGCCACGTTTTTGAGTGCAATCGAAAAATTATTTCTCATTAAAATCGCTTTACGATTTTTTTTCTTCGATTTTTGAAAAATTTCTTCTACTTATAACACCTACATGCTTTATCCGATTGTTATGATTTTTTCACAGAACCATAATTTTATGAATTAAGATATTTGTGTGAAATTTGAGCGCAATCGAAAAATTATTTCTCATGAAAATCAAAATTTTACGGGTTTTTTCTTTTTTAAAACAATTCTTTGACGAATAACACCTACATGCTTTATCCGATTGTAATGATTTTTCCACTCACAGAACCTTAATTTTATGAATTAATATATTCGTGTGAAATTTAAGCGCAGTCAAATAATTATTTCTTATGAAAATTGCAATTTTACGATTTTTTTTTTTAAAATTACGATTAACTAAAAAAATTAAAAATTAAAGTTTATTTTTATTTACTTTAAATTAATTTTAAAAAAAAATCTTCAACTTAGTAATGATTTTTTCACAGAACAACAGAAAATCCGCATAGCACATGGCAGCTCAATACACCAATTACGCTCATCCAACAACGCGGCGGGACTTAAGCGTTTTCCTAGTTAGTAATTGTTCATTGTACGGTCACACCGGAAAGTAGCCCACTATCTAGGCTTAGGCTTATGGCTATTTTTATTCCCCCAAGATTTAGATTCTCATCGCGCAAAGCATGTGAGGGGGTTTACAATTAAATTTTATTTATTGATGTAGGGCTATAGGCCTATTTATCAAAGAAATTAAATAAACCAGGTGCCTCGAGCAATTTCCTTAGTTATCTAGACTCTCTAGGCAACTTTTCGGATGCAACCGTACCTCACTGGTATGAACAATAGCCCTACCTCAATTGGCTGATATGGCCTTCCTACAATGATTGTTTTAAAAATTAGGCCTAGGCCTAACTATTCCCAGGACACAAACATTGATTGAAAATGAAGGAACATAACCATGCAGTCTAAGATTACACATTTTTTAATTTGGATGATGGAACATTGGCCAGTTAATATTCACAAGTAGGCCTAGTACATAAATGTTAAAGCCAACACAAGTTTGCATAGGTTAAGGCATTTATTTTAACTAAAGCAATTGTATTTTAATTAGGGGTAGAACTTGAGTTTCAGGGACTGCATCATGAAACACAGAGTATCTACGCATTCATCGATCAACTTTTTAGTGGGTTTTCCACCGCCATGTCCAGCCTTGGTATCAATGTGTATCAACAACGGATTTGTTTGGCTGTTGCAGTTTCGCAGAGTGTTCTGAAGAGTCGCGATGAATTTGAGCGAATGAAGCGGAACAACCCGATCGTCGTGGTCTCCCGTTAGTAAGAGGACAGCTGGGTACTGGTTGCCATCCCCATCCGGCGCACGAATGTTGTGTAGGGGTGAGTACTTTATCAGATTTGTAAAGTGCGTCGCATCGTCCGAACTCCCATAATCCGATATCCACGCAAAACCAATGGTGAATTTATGAAAACGCAGCATGTCTAATACACCTACTTGTGCAATTGCCGCTCCATACAACTCAGGTCTTTGATTAATACAGGCAGCCACCAGTAAGCCTCCATTTGACCCTCCTTGAATCGTAAGCTTCGAACGGTTGGTATAACCAAGACTTATTACATATTCGGCAGCGGAATGGAAGTCGTCAAATACGTTCTGTTTATTCAGTAGGCGGCCGCCGTTGTGCCATTTCTCTCCGTATTCGCCACCTCCACGGATATTCGCAACCACCAAAACTCCCTCAAAATGTTGAAGGAACACCAGTCGCATAACGCTAAAGCTTGGCTGAATTGAGATGTTGAATCCACCATACCCATACAGTAGGCATGGGTTGGAGCCATCAAGAACGATACCTTTCTTATGCACCACGAACATGGGCACCCTTGTACCATCCTTTGAATTATAAAACAGTTGCTTTATCTCATAATTCTTTGCTTCGAAATTTGAAACATTAATTTCTTTATGAACACAAGGAAACAGATCACCTTTCAAATCGCATCGGTAAATCGTCCCGGGAGAAAGGAACGAGATGAACTTGTAGAAGAATTCCGAATGCTTCCGGTGGCCAGAAAATGTGCCAATAGTTCCAGTACCCACATCAAACTCTTTTAACACGCTTCCAGTCTTTAGATCATTGAGCTGCAGCTTGCTTACTACATCTTGCATGTAGGAGACTACTAGTTTGTCACCATCTACCACATCCGCCCAATCGAGTACGTTTGTCTCATGTTCGGCAATTAGATCGGTCCAATTTTCTTCTGCGGGATTAGTTAGATCAATCTTGATAAGACGATAATTGGGAGCATTTCTATTGGTGTGGAAAATGCATACGGGTCCATCGTTTGTGACGTAATCGTAATCTGCCTCAAGCTTTGTGACAATAGGTGTTAGATCTAGAAGACCGGTTGGTGTCTTATTCGGCAAGATGCTGATATCTGCATAGTAGATGAGATTATCGCGACAATCCTTCATTGGCATCACCAACAAATACCGGCCACAATCTGTGACAGTAGCTCCAATTCTAAATTTAGGTTCCTCTGGAAATTGGACTACCAAAACATCTTCACTCTGGGCAGTTCCAAGGCGGTGATAGAAAAGTTTTTGTCCCTCATTGGTCACAGTCTCGGAACCATCGATCTTACCCTCCTGATCCGGGTATTGACCGTAGAAGATTCCCTTGTGATCGTGAGTCCAGGCAATCGATGTAAATTTCACCTTTTCTAAAACTTCAGGGTAGTCTGTAATCTGTTCAACATCCTTGAATTGTATTGTAAGCCAATCCGAGCCAGACTTACTGAGACCATAAGCAAGAGTTTTCCCATCTTCAGAGAAAGAATAGCTTGACATGGCTACAGTTCCATCGGTAGACAGGGTATTGGGATCCAAGAATACCTGGGGTTCAGAGGTCAAAGAGTCTTGCAAATACAAAACGTGTTGATTTTGAAGTCCAGAATTTTGATAAATATAATAACGGTCACCAACGTGATACGGGCAAGAATACTTTGGAAAATCCCAAAGTTCTGTCAGTCGTGCATCAATGTTTGAACGTGCCGCACAGCTGTCAAGGTACGGTCTGGTAACAGCGTTTTGTTCCTCCACAAACTTGATAGTTTCAACTGCATCAGGGTCCTCCAACCATCGGTACGGATCTGTAATCTTCACTCCATGATAGTCATCTACAACTGTCTCATCCCTTCTGACTTCAGGATATATCAGCGACATCTTGGTAGTTTTTTGTCGAGCTTTTGCTTCTTTAGAAAGTGGGGTTATGGGTTCGCTTAGGTCTACTCGTACGCCGAAAAGTGCTTTCGATGTAGAAAGTAAATTCACTGACACACACTGTAGGGATTTACGGGTTACTAATTTGATCAGTAAAATACCAAAGAACATCGATGAATATAAAATTACGTGGGTTTACCTTTGTTAAAACAACAAGCAGAATCACCTGACAGAATGACGTGCAGAAATCTGTAGATAGGCCTACCCAGCTCGCCCTAGGCTTGCTCTATTAAAGCTATTGGACGTAAGCCTATAATTTAGTTGAATGTAAATTAATTTTTAAAACATTAGAGTACCATTTTGTGAGCTATTTTACTTAAAACACACTACTTACTCCCAAAAAGTACAATCTGACTGACAAGTGACAATCTTCTGGCCGGAAGTTGTCTTTGGTTTTTCATTTCCTGTTTCCACTTCTTCTTCTTTTCCTTAGGCCAGTTCTTTTCAGCTGTTTAGCAAGATGTTGTTTGTAAAAATATTGTTATTGTTGATAAGAGAGTTGTTTTAGAGTTGAAGTTTTTAGAGTAAGAGTTTGACATTACGGTACAATCTTTGGTACAATGGTCGTACCGGTCGCAAAGATTAGATATGCCGGTCGTACTCGTACATTGTGGTCGGCGTACATCACGGTCGTATGTGCGTTTCAAATTTACCGCCTCACCGCCTGTGTTGTATAACCTCTAAAAACAACTTAAAACAAGGCGGTGAGGGAAAAATAAGCGCATTAAGCGCGATGGCCGTTGGCGTCAACGATACAAGTTTGTCGGATGTCCAAATTGTTCCCGTATCTTATGTATTTGTAGAGTAAGTATCAAATAACTGACAATGCTAGCCTAGGCCTAGGCCTACTTGTTAATTAAGTTCAGGGGCCCCTAGCCCTAGCCTAGGTGGGTAGCAAGCAGCAAGCTGGTAGGGGTAGGCCTAGGCCTAGCCCTAGGCTACTAGTAATAGCCTCGCCACGGCGCTTCGCGCTCCTCCCCCCACCCCTAACCTAGATTTTTCCCGGCAAAAATTATGCTGGGAAAACCTTAGTTAGGGGGTCGGGGGGCGGGGCGAAGCGCCGTTGGACCCCCCTAGCCGAAGAAGTAGGCCTAGGTCTAGGCCTAGGCCTAGACAATGGGTTAGATTTACGAGGAGGAGGGGGGAAGTGGGTTTGGGCACAGGCTACTCGTTAATGGGGATATTACTGGAGAGGGTAGAGAGAATAAAATACCTGGGAGTATGGCTGCAGAGCAAGCTTAGTTGGGTGGAGCAAGTAAAGGAAGTATCCAAGAAAGGGTTTAGGTGCCTAAATTTTGTTATGCGGACTTTGAAAGGTGCAAGTAAGGCTCTAAAGGGACATGCCTATAAAACCCTAGTTAGACCGGTTGTTGAATATGCTGGGGCAATATGGGATCCATACAGGAAGGGAGAAACTAGAGAAATTGAGGCAGTACAAGAAAGAGCTGCGAGAAGGGTGCTCAATAAAAATAATTGGGGGAAGGAGGAAATGATTAATGGACAACTAGTAAGGACATATGACAGTGTTAAGGGTATGGTAAGGGAACTTGGATGGGAGACGCTTGAAGATAGGAGAAGAATGGACAGATTGGGTAAGATGTATAGGGTGTCCAGGGCACATGAGGGGTGGGGTGAGATGAACGGGCAGTTAAGGAAGGCTAGCTATATAGCTAGAAGGGACCACTCATGGAAGTATGAGAGAGGTATATGGGCCACAGATGTGGGAAAGAACACCTTCCTTGCAAGGACAGTGGTGGATTGGAATGGCCTTTCTGAGGGGATAGTGGGGGACAAAAAGTTGGCTGGGTTCAAGAAATCTATTAAGCTGCTGCCAAAGGTAAATACTGACTGAGGGGAGTGTTATTGATTGAGAGAGAATCAAACGGCATGAGGAAGTAATTAAGAAGAGGCCTTGCTCGAATGTGGAATAGAAGGAGAAGTGTAAAGGAAGATGATCAGTGAAGCAAATGGATGAAATGGATGAGGGGAAGAAGGAGAAGAGAAAAGGGAGTTGATAGCGAATTGGAAATGGAAATGAAAATGAGGGAATGAGAAGTGAGGAAAATGAAGGAATTACCTGCCACCGAATATGAAGGAAGTACCTGCCACCGACAATGAGTCATCAGCAGAGGAGAACTACTACTACTACTACTACCGGCTACCTAGCTGGGATGGCTGGGCATACCTAACTACAGTGCGTTCCACCTAGAGATTGCAGTGCCATTCTTGCACGCAACTTTCTTACCCCGCCACGAGCTTCCCCCACCATCCGGCCGCTCTTGTTTTGCAGCGGTCGGTTGGAATTTATACCTGACAAGATTTCCTCTATTGATAACGGCTTAACTCCAGTAGCACACTAAAAAAACAACAGATTCAAAATTTTGCTGTTTTTATAAATATATTTGGACTACTGAGTAAAAATAAACACGTTTTTTTTTTTTTTTTTTTTTTTAACCCATCCCCACCCGCACGGTCAATACGGCGCGCGACCCCCGAAACCACGCACTTTTCAGGCGCGCTCCACTTAGTTACAGAGTTCCACTAAAAGTGTCAAAACGATCACCACCCCTTCCCAAAACATCCACCCTAGGCCTAGCCCTACGCACATTTACATTTGGCGGGTCTTCATCACTATCTTCATCCACTTCCATCACCGATCCATCATCAATATTTACATCCTCTTTACTAGGCCCTACTGTCGTCAATATTTACATCTGCATCATCACTGTCACTATCACTTATAACTGTTACAGGCCTACGCCTCAGCAAACACGAGTCATTGTTTACACTTTCACTATCACTGTCACAAAAATCCGAGCCTAAAACATCCAAAATCTGAGAAATATCGTCGTTTTTCTTATGCAAACCGAAATCACGCCTGTCAGAACACGCCATGTTTACTCAGAAGTTCGCCAAAATTCCGCTCAATAAAAGAGTCAATGATAAATCGAAAACAAATGAACCAAGTTCATAAAAGTGACGCTAGGTAGAGCCACATGCTAGACATTCAAGAAAAAGCTGTTCGATCGACTTTCCGACCAGTAGTTTGCCGCCTATGCTTATTTGAATGCAGGCGCGCGCAATTGCGTACCAGTACGCTTATGGCTATAGTGTTGGGTATTATATATATGCGTACTGGTACGCTTATGGGTGCAGATGGGTTAAGCCTTCTACAGTGTTCACTCATATGCATGTCATATAGACATGCGAGTATTTGAAGTTGTCAATGAGGAAGATCTGTACAATTGTTAAGTATTATTTACATGGTATTTACAATATATTTCAAAAATTTCATTCGATAAAACAGCACAACTGGTACAAGTAAAACAGTTTACAATGTTAACAAAGTTCAATTCGATAAAAGAGTGCAATTGGTCAATTAAAATAGTTTCAATGTAGATACAATATATCAGTCATTAGATTAAAATTAAAATTAAAACTAAGATATTTGGGTTCACACAACATACGTATGTACTGATACTATAGTTAGCTTAAGCTAGTCCTATACAATACAAGTCTCAAAATATTCACTTACTGAATAAAAGCTGTGTTCCAAAAGGAATGACTTAATCCTAGCCTTAAACTTCTTCCTAGAGCTTGTAACACCAACATTCCGTAATTCTTCAGGCAATTTGTTATATACTTTAATTCCCATGTTCACGGGATCATTATCCAGCAGCTTCAATCTATGGCTAGTCTGGTACAATTTTTCCTTCCCTCTCGTGTTTATATTATGGACATTTGCATTCAATTGAAATAATAATAATCAAACACCCGGTTCCAACATAAGTCAGGTCGGGGGGTGACGTATCACCAATTTCTCGGGCTGTGGACTTTCAGTGTTTGCTAGCCAGGCTCAACACCTCCTCATCTACTTCGATGTCTTCTATGACAGGCATTTCTACCAGTTCTCTCCATTTCTTTCTATCCTCCCAGAGTCTTTCTTCATTAATTCTTTCCCATGATTTTCCTCTTTCTTCAATGTTCCATTTTATTTGGTCCCTCCATCTATCTCTTGGGCGTCCAACTCTTCTTACTCCCCCCCATGTGTGTTCAAATTCTCTTCTTGGTATTCTATCTTGTTTCATTCTTCGTACGTGCCCATACCATCGAAGTCTTTCTTTTCCTATTTTATTTCGTAAACTTTCCACTCCTAGTTTGTTTCTTATTGTTTTGCTCCGTACCTTGTCTATTTTTGTTAAGGCTACAGAACTTCTTAAAAATTTCATCTCTGCTGCTTGTAATCTGCTGTCTTCCTTTCCTCCTATTGTCCATGTCACGGATGCATATGATATTATTGGGAGGAAATACATTTTGTACAATAACATCTTGCACCTGGATGATATTTCTTCTTTCCATAATAGTTTACGTACACTTTGGTAAAATTTGTCTGCTAATATAATTCTCCTTGATATTTCAGCATCTAGTTTTGCGTCCTTTGTTAGTATACTTCCGAGGTATTTAAATGCTTCTGCAATGGCCAGCTCTTCACCCCGTAGTATTATCTTCTTTTGATTTTGTTTACTTTTCTTCGTTACTATTAATGTTTCACTCTTTTCAATGCTTATTTTCATGTTAAACTTCAGTGTTTCCTCATTCCATCTATACTACGCTCTTCTGTACTTCTTCAATGGTATCTCCCCATCTCACTATATCATCTGCAAATATCATAGTTTTAGACGTTTCACTTTCTGTGGGTTCAACTTTACGCAGTATGTTATCCATAACAACGGTAAATAATGTAGGTGACATCACACTACCTTGCCGTAAGCCCACCGTTTATTTCAAACCAAGTAGTTCTACCAAATGGTGTTTGAACACAGCTCTTTGTTGTGACATATGTGCTTTGAATTCTTGTTATTAGACTCTGTTCTACTTCTGCATCTTTTAAGCATTCCCAAGCTTTTGCTCTTGGGACACTGTCATATGCTTTTTCTACATCCAAGAATACCATGAACATTTCTTCTCCCTTTTCCCACTTTTTTTCCATTATTTGTCTGAGCGCAAATATGAGATCTATGGTTGAGCGGCCAGCTAAGTTAGGAAATTTATTTACAAACATGATAACCTCAAGCAGATACAGACAAGCTACAGTTAATATATTTGCATTCTTAAAAGCCTGTCTGCATGATTCTCTAGAGCCTAAATGGAGCATATACCGCAATGCTCTCTTCTGAAGGCAAAAAATCTTACTTACACTCGTTGAGTTCCCCCAAAACAATATCCCATAGTTTATCAGAGACTGAGTGTTGGCATGAAAAACTTTTTTCCTTGTATCCAAATTACATTGGGTGGACAAGGCTTTCATTGTAAAACAAGAAGAGCTTAGTCTCTTGCCCAGGTCTTCAATATGAGATGACCACTTTAGTTTAAAATCCAGTTTAAGGCCTAGGAATTTGGCTACCTCCACTATATCAATTGATAAGTTGTTATGCTCTACTGTTAAATGTGGATGTTGACCCTTAACTTGGTAGGTAATTATTTGGGTTTTTGAACAGTTTAGCTTCAATTTGTTAGCCTTGAACCATGCTTCTAATTCTCTAAGAATAACTCCCAATTTGTAAATTATCTCGTCTATGCTCTGTGCCGTAATTATCACGGTAGTATCATCTGCAAAAAGAATTGCTTTGCATAGACGCGCTAAATAAGGTGGTAAATCGTTGATATAAAGGCTAAAGAAAACTGGACCAATATTAGAACCCTGCGGAACCCCACTATTAACCTGTTTCCAACCTGATGAACACTCAACACCATTGCTGTTAATGTCTACGCGTTGCTTTCGGTCAGTAAGATAGGATCTGACCCATGAACCTGCTGTACCCCTTAGTCCGTAATGTTTTAATTTATCAATAAGGATAGAATGGTGGAGTGTATCGAATGCTTTAGACAGATCGCACATAATAGATCCAACCACTAGTTTCTTATCTAAGGCGTTATTGATCTCATGTATTAGTTGGAATGCTGCCGTCATGGTAGAGTGTCCCTCTCTGAACCCATGTTGATTCTCGCATAGTATATTATTGTCATTGAGGAACACATGGAGTCTGCTAAGAAATAATTTTTCGAACACCTTTGACAATGTCGGTTGCAATGCAACTGGCCTATAATTTGAAATCTCAGTCTTTTCCCCTTTTTTAAATAAAGGCTTAACCACCGAGTATTTAAGCCGTTCCGGAAAAATTCCCTCTGTGAAGGAACAATTACATATATGCGCCAATGGTTCCGCAACAAAATGACTACTATATTTTAAAATAACATTAGAGACACCATCCCACCCTGCTGAATGTTTTGATTTTAAGTTATTTATTATATCTATTACTTCAGCAGGACTAGTCAGACTCAATACAAAGTCTGGGATGTTATTATCAGTAACCTTTTGTAGATTGATCATACATTCTTCATTGGTATTGGTTTTCTGATCTATTAGATCACCTGCAATTGAAGTGTAGTACTGATTGAACTGTTCTGCAATCACATGTTTATCAGTTATTCCTTCATTTCCTAATTTGATTTCATTTATACTAGAACTGTTACCTTTCCCTTGTTTTCCTGTCAGATAATTAACCAAATTCCATGTTGTTTTAACCCTGTTGTCTGAGTTTTCTATTAATGCTGAATTAAAATCGTGTTTTGCCTTTTTTATAAGTTTAGATAGATCCTTCTTGAATGTGTTGAAGAAACTTTTAAACTTATCACTGGTATCTGTTTTGCTTTGTACATATAAATCTCTTTTCAAACGACATGCATTTTTAATTTCATCCGTAATCCATCCTTTAAAAATGTGTGTATGGTCTTTTGGGCGACATGATTTTTTTGGGGAAATGTGTTTCAAAGAGTGAGAGATATATGTTCAGGAAGAGATTAAATTTTTTATCAACCTGATCTGTTGGAATGTTGTAAATGTTTGACCAGTCTACGATAGCCAAATCACATATAAACTCATGGATGTTCTCTGGTTTAAATGATCTTTTCAGTATAGATTTGGATTTTATGCCTTTGTCTATCTTCCATCTAGAAAAAGGACAAGGTACTGAGATTAGTTGTCCGCTATGATCCGATAGCCCAGATATAATATTTGACACATCTTGTGGATGGAGGAAATTTGAAATCACATTGTCGATGGCTGAGCTTGAACTATGAGTAACTCTAGTGTAATCAAAATTTAGGGCCGATAAATTATAGATTCTCAGAAGATTTTCAAACTTAGTTTTGTTACAACTATCAACCGAAAAGTCAATGTTTATGTCACCACATATTATAATTTTTGAACCTTCTCGGCGTATTAACTTAATTAAGTCTTCAAATGAGTTCATAAACTTTTTAATATTGCCCAATTCTGGCGGACGATAAATAGTGATAATAACTATGGGAGTGGAAGAAACAACTTCAATGCCACATACTTCAAGGACTCTCTCAACAGACTTGCATGTAATGTCGGATCTTGGCTTAATAATTAGATTCCTAGAGTTTCTACTGTAGATACACACCCCCCCTCCTTTTGCACTGTGTCTGGTAAAATATGAAGCTAATGTAAAATCATTAATAATAACTGACTATTTTTAAATCATCAAAATTGACCAAATACTTCTGAAGTGAAGAACATTCGCCTCTTTGAGCAATGTCTAACAATATCAAGTGACATTACGAGGAATAAAGCTATGTAATAGTTTATAATATAATACATAATAATTATATAATAATATAAGGTTTTTAAGCATAAGCCCGCTTTAAGGACATAGTTATTGATTCATAGCAATTGTCGTAAAAGTTTTCCCCAACTGGGGATCGAACCCAGAACCTCTGGCTTAACGTGCCAGATCTCTACCAATTGAGGTATCGAGGACTCAAGACAAACCTTTATTATAAATTGCTTTTGTTGTGTTATTATTATTATTATTATTATTATTATTATTATTATTATTATTATTATAACAATTATTATTATTATTATTATTGATTCATAGCAGTTGTAATAAAAGTTTGCTCAATTGGTAGAGCTATAGCACGTTAAGCCGGAGGTTCTGGGTTCGAACCCCAGTCGGGGCAAACTTTTATTACAACTGCTATGAATCAATAACTATGTCCTTAAAGCGGGCTTATGCTAAAAAAACCTTATATTCATTATTATTATTATTATTATTATTATTATTATTATTATTATTATTATTATTATTATTATAAAAATTATTTTTATTTTTATTAGGTATTATCATTATCATTATCATTATCAGCGTCGTTACCAAAATAAGACACGTAAAGCCCAAATATAATCACAAACAAGCTAAGTTGATAAATTATTAAAAACAATATGTAAAGCATGCACTCACCCACGTACTCCACAAATACACAAATGCGTAAATAGAGTGTACACTCACGCTCGTGGGCCAGTAGCCTGCTGTTGCACTTCAGACACACCCACATGTTGGTTTGTATATTATTCTTGTATTGGTCTATCTGCTATTTTAATTGTGATCAAGAGGTCGGCGGTGATTTAGTTTTACAATTAATTATTTAAACCGGTACAACGGTACAACAATTTTCTATGCTGTCTCTTGTAATTATGTGTACTAACCAATATACAAACCAACATGTGGGTGTGTCTGTAAGTGCAACAGCAGGCCACCGGCCCACGAGCATGAGTTTCAATATGATTGTACACTCTATTTCCGTATTTGTGTATTTGTGGAGTGTGTGGGTGAGGCATGCTTTACATATTGTTTTTAATAATTTAGCTCGTTTGTGATTATATTTGGACATAATGCGCGAGTGTTCCTCACTTCAGAAGTATTTGGTCGATTTTGATGATTTAAAAATAGAAACGTGTTTATTTTTACTCAATAGTCCAAATATATTATTAAAAGCAGCAAAATTTTGAATCTGTTGTTTTTTTAGTGTGCTACTGGAGTTAAGCCGTTATCAATAGGGGAAATCTTGTCAGGTATAAATTCCAACCGACCGCTGCAACACACGAGCGGCCGGATGGTGGGGGAAGCTCGTGGCGGGGTAAGAAAGTTGCGTGCAAGAATGGCACTGCAATCTCTAGGTGGAACGCACTGTAGTACATTCAATGCCGGTACTTCTTCGGTTGGCATGCCCAAACCTTTGTGTATCCAATCAATGCCCAAACTTTTCAACACTGCGATGTTTGGGGAAAAGTAGGTTGGGGGAGGGAAATTAAATAATAATAATGATAAAGGATTGAAGACTTTCGCGGACCGTTATATTAATATTATACGGTTTTCGGGACATTGTACCGCGTTAATAAGAGGGTAATAACACATACCTGTGTTATTGCGCGCTTGACGTTTTGCAGCCTACTGTGAGCCGCATTGTCCAAAGACTGAAGAGATTCCTGCTTTGCTCCTGGTTTGAGCCCTCGTTTTCATCCCATGTGTGCCTGCGGTGGAAGATGATATTGGCCACATTGCCTGTTGTGTGTGTGGGGCGGAGGGGGCGGGGGATGGCGCAACGATGGTCTGTCTGTCGGACTCCGGTTGCTGTTTTACTATTGCACTCTTCGTACGTTCCAGTGTCGGACCCCAAGATAGACTTAATTTGAATCCATCTCCTCCATTGAAATTATTGTCGTTTTTTTCGGATTTCCACCGCCTCCCTGATGTATCTCGGCAAAAAGTTGGTATTGGAGTTGAGGACTCGTGTGTTATCAAACTGAATTTGGTGTCCTGGGTTTGAAATATTCTCCTGAGCGTGTTTAGCCAGCGCAGAGTTGTTTGAGTCGCCTTTCCTGCAGTGGGCCATGTGTTCGATTATTCTTGTTCTAATTGTTCGGCCCGTCTGTCCGATGTACACTTTACCACACTCACAGGGAACTTCGTACACTCCCGAGACCATTAGAGGAATATGGTCTTTGACTGAGTTTGACTGAGATGCTTGGAGTTTTTTATGTGTGGAGTAAACAGGGTGTATGTCATGCTTCTTTAGTATACGCGCTATCTTGTCGGTGACCTGATGAACATATGGAAGAAAAGCTTTATTTTTTACATTGTCAGTTGATTTATCTATCTCTACAGGTTTTTGAGATACACTTTGTTGTTTGAATGCTCTTCTTATGGCAATGGGATTGTATCCATTCTGTACTAAAGCTGTTTTGAGAGTTTTCTTTTCGTTTATAAAGCTTTGTTTATCGGAAATACGCACTGCCCTAGTTATAAGGGTAGGCCTATTCATAACTGCTCGTTTTTGATTCGGATGGTGGTGTGATTGAGCGTGCAGGTACTGATTAGTGTGCGTGTCTTTCCTGTATACACTGTGGCCTAGTTTTCCATTATTTAGTTTTGTTACCAGTACTTCTAGGAAAGGTAGACTATTGTTTTTCTCTTGTTCAATAGTAAATTGAATGCTTTTATTGATACTGTTGAGGTGTTGGTGGAAACGTGTTAGCTCCCGGTCGCCATGAGACCAAACAGCATAAATATCATCAACATAGCGAAGCCATAATTTAGGTTTTAAGGGAGCTGATTCTAGAGCTTTTTCTTCAAAATACTGCATGTAAATGTTAGCTACAACAAGTGAAATCGGGGAACCCATAGCCGCCCCTTCTTTTTGTTTATAAAACTCTCCATTCCAAACAAAAAATGTTGATGTAAGACAATGTTCAGTTAGCTGCCCTAGATGTTCTGGTACCAACTCTTTGATTACCTCCATTGTTTCGGAGATGGGCAGTTTGGTAAACAATGAGACGATGTCAAAACTAACCATTATATCCCCCTCTTCTACTCGTAAAGTGTCAAGTATCTCCACGAAATGTGATGAGTCTTTAACGAAAGAAGCCGACGTCGGGACCATGAGCTGTAACTGTTTTGCCAGATGTTTAGCTAATTGATGTTGTTATGTACAGAGACCTAGGGACTTGAGGTTTGTTTTGTTGGCTGCACTGTTGATGCGAGTGACGTAATGTTTTTACGTCATTGGAGTCAGGCATTCGGGCAGACGGCCAACGCCCGAGTCGACGATCACATTTTGTAACTGATGTAACTTGTATCATCTTTATATCTAATAAATAATTATACGTGATGTACCTACAAGTGTTTTCTCTAATAATACACTACAGATGTGTGGGCGAGTCCACTGCACTGACTATCGGTCGCAAGGGGATGCCTGGCTTGTGAATCTTTGGTAGACCTTACATTCTAGGAGCTTTAGGGTCATGGTTTGTTATGTATTTCTTGACTTGTGGGTCTAGTGGAGATGCTTTAATTAGATTAACTGTTTTTCGTGTGATCACTTTAATGGGATTTTTCGACACTTTCTCGTAAGTGGGGTCCTCAAGTAGCTCGTGCATTTTTGTATTGTATTCAGATGTATTCATGACAACAGTGGCGGATCCCTTATCACTCTTTAGAATTACAATATCGGTATTACCTTTGAGTTCCCTGAGTGCTGTACGTTCTTCCCTCGAGATGTTACTCTTCGGCGGTCTAGCTGTCTTGATAACCCTGGCCACATCCTGGCGTATCTCTTCCGCCTTGGTATCATCAAGACGAGTAATTGCTGCTCCGACACCCACTACTATATCTTCGATGGGTATTTTATTTGGCGCGATTGCGAAATTTAAGCCTTTTGTTAATACACTGTAAGCAGCATCACTGAGGGGAGTACTTGAAATATTTTTGACTACATTTAGAGGGATAGATTCACTCTGCTTTTGTTCTGTTGCACTGTGTTCACTTACACTTCTTGAGTTGAGAGACGCAAACTTCTTCTTCTGTGTGTTGATGACGTTACTGTTATGTGAATTTACTTTGTTTTGAGAGAGTCTGTCAATTTTGTCGAAATCTTCCCGAACAAGCTTGGAGCTAAGAAACAAATGAAGGTCAAACAGCTCCCGAGCATTTTTGTCTAAGTCACATCTCACACAATGTATTTCACTGCGAATTAGACTTCGACTAGCACGTTTAAAAATGTTAGAAGTACGTGGCGACACCAGAGTGTGTTTGATTTTAGCAAATGTAGGAATCACGTCGGAATCTCTGCACCTGCAGAGAAAGGCTAGATCGCACAATAATCGGTTTTTCTTGATTCTGAGTTTTTCAAAAAGTACCGTCGATCTAAAAACATCCTCCCCGTAGAGGCGTTTGATGAAGGTTTGAAGACTTTCGCGTACCATTATATTAATATTAGACGGTTTTTGGGACATTGTACCGCGTTAATAAGAGTGTAATAACACATACCTGTGTTATTGCGCGCTTGACGTTTCGCAGCCTACTGTGAGCCGCATTGTCCAAAGACTGAAGAGCAAAAGCAGGAATCTCATCAGTCTTTGGACAATGCGGCTCACAGTAGGCTGCGAAACGTCAAGCGCGCAATAACACAGGTATGTGTTATTACACTCTTATTAACGCGGTACAATGTCCCGAAAACCGTCTAAATATTGTAAAACATACGCGTTTCGCGCCCCCCCCCCAACTCCCCCTAACCTACTTTTCCAACGTTGGGGCATGCCAACCAAAGAAGTAACGGCTAGCCTAGGCGTAGGCTAGGCGTTTGATATTAAATGCACAAGAGCTAGGCCTAGGCCCCGACCTTCTTTCAACTATCATTTTTCTAGGCCTACTAAATTCATGATGCTGCTACAGGGCAGTGTTTACTACTCTACGTAGGCCTAGGGGGCCGGAGGGGCCTAGCTAGCTTAGGGCTACCCTAGGCATACCTAGGCTGCAGCAAATAACCAGGGTGGATACTTGCCAGTGGCCTAGCTAGCCCAGGGCTAGGCTTTAGGGATCTCCTAGGCCCAAGATGAAGGATATGCAGGGCTAGGCATTAGCCTAGCCCTAAAGTTACCGGTAACATTGACTACATAATATCGCAGAGCTCGGAAACGGTTTAGGCAAATTGGTTTGGGATGAAAAGGTTTGAAGTTTTTGATATAGGCCTATATCGGTTTTGGCCCAAACACTTAAAAGTTCCAAACCACAGTAAAAATGCCATATTGTGTGGAGCTCTTAACCCCCCCTTCCCCCCCATTAACCTACTTTTGGGTGAGGCGCTAGGCCTATAGGCCCTACGGCATAATTCCCCAAACCACTTCGGAAAGTGATTTGGAAAACTCAATTCAATAGATCAGTGCCGTTCCAGGGAAATGAGAACGCAAAATAATATTGATCCAAAAGTTCGACTTTCGACTATAGGCCTAATTCAACTTTTGAATTGCGATCCGCCGCTTCAACAGATACAATCTGTCATTTTAGCGACTTCTGCTGTACCTTGTTGTTAGTTTAAAAAGCCTGTTAGGGATGGGCAAATGCATGTAGTACTTTTCTAAACGTGCATACCGGTACTCTTGTCTGTAAGCACGTGTACACGGACACTATGTATGTGACCTTTCAATGACTTTGGCACAGCCACGGCTCTTCACACATCAAGACACCACACTACTACATTCACTGACTCACTGTTATCTTGCTTGGCATTCATGGAGGGCGGGGGGTAGAGTTGTTGTTGTTGTAGGTTCTCCTGCGTTTGATTACTGATCGGTGGCAGGTTTCAGCTCGCTTCGCCAAATTTTGTCATCCTTCGTTATTCTGTTCCCTTCACATTCCTTCTCTTTCTCTCCCTCCTTAGTTTGCTCCCTCATCTTCATCCTCCACCTCATTTAGGCTTCGGTCTTCTATTGGCAGCAGTTAAGGCTTAAGTTTTGACTGAAATACTTTTGAGGTTCTTTTCTCCCACTATCCCCTCATCGAGACCATTGCATTCAACCACTGATCTTGCCATGAAGGAGTATTTTCCCACATCTGTCTGATATGTTTCCCTCTCATACTTCCACCCATGATCTCCTCTAGCCTGCCAGATAGGTGGCTTTAGTTAATTATTAAGTTCACCCCATCCCTCATGGTTTCTCGTGATCCTATAGGCCTACATTTTACCCTAGCGATCGATCCCTCTTCCTTCTATCCTCAAGTTTCTCCTACCCTAGGTCATAAACCATTAGGTACTGCTACACTTTCATAACTTCTTACTAATTTCCCATTAACCACCTCCTCCTTCCAAGTTTTCCCTTTATTCATGACTCTTCTGGCTGCTCTTTTTTGTACGGCTTCTACTCCGATTGTCAGAGCTTTCCTATAAGGATCCCATACCGCACTAGCGTACTCTAAGGTTGGTCTCACTCTCACCAAGGATTTGTACGCATGCCCCTTAAGCTTACTACCCACCCCTTTAAGTGTGCTCATGACAAAATTGAGACACCTGAAGCCCTTCTTGGGCCATCAAAGTTCAACGCAACCTTCTCGTGGTTTGGCCTGTGAGTAGGGGAGTTTCACAACCTAAAACTAATGACGAGCTCTGGGTCGTCGTCGGGGAACTTTCCCCTTCCCTTTGACTACCTCCCCGACGGCGACAACAATGACAACACGGACGGATGGGGACACAGACAGAGACGACCACGACGTGGGGGAACCCCCGCCCTCCCCATTCGCTTGTGGGCCTGTGGCTGGTTCTGACCAGCACAGGCCTGCCCACCCCATGTCCCCCCGCGTCTCCCCTTAAGTACCTCCCCTTGGAAAGGAGTATACATGGTGGTAACTCACACTTATAGAAATTATTTTATCTTGGAGGCGCGCATAATCTTAGCTGTTAAAGCGCCCTAAAACTACTTATACTAATACTAATACTGAAGCCCTTCTTAGATCTTTGTGATAACTTTCAGTTTCACATGTTCCTCCCAGAGCAGCTGGTAGTGCAGCCATTCCCTCAGGTATTTGCAGAGTTGGGGAGTAACTTAACGAAAGTAACGCATTAGCGGTAACGCGTTATTTTTAAATTTGGTAGTTGTTCATTAACGGGACCCCCTCCCAAAAATGTAAAAATTCAGTAAAAACATTTCATTAGACAATCATAACTACTACATCTACTCCATCTGAGTTTCAGGAGGTCAGGAAAACACAATTATTTCAAACAAAGCCTCGAAAACATCCTTTCCGGCTACAAACTTTGCGCCAGGAGTGACACGGCCTAGGCCAACATACTCCACCTACAAAACCTTTAACGTCGCTATTTTAAATATAAAGGACTGTCAGTGGAAAAGTACTTTCGTTTAAAATAGCGACGTTAAAGGTTTTGAAGGTTCATTTGGTGTCCGTGAACGTCAATGTCAGCTGCACGGCGACGACTGCTCTCATGTAGGCCTACGCGTTCCGTGGACTGTACTCACCTGAGTCACATTGAACATGTGAGTCAAGTTCAATGTCACAGAGTCATATTCAGCTCCTCGCAAGTTGTAATTATTTATTGTAAACAGTAATAAGCAAAAAAACGACGATGGGGGGGACCAATTAACAGAAAATTGAGGGGGGTCCCGTTAATGAACAAGTACCTTGAATATTTTAGTAACTTTAAGGGTAACGAGTTACTTTTTCACAATCATCAACTTTTTAAAGTAACTGATTGTTATTTTTGGTAACTTTCAATAAACGTTAAGTTGAAAGTTACTTTTGTTTAGCAACATGTACTTTGTCGAAATATACATTACATTCATCAGGATTCAGGATACATCTCGACATCCGGTTTTCCCAATAATGAAATGTTTTTGTATGAGTAATTCTTGTCCAAAGCCTCGTTTCCGAGAAAATCTCGCATCAGCCGTCCGGTAGGGGCGGCAACCCCCTCTCCCTATGTATTGTAGTAGGACTAGACATTGGTCATCCTAGCATCACGTGCGGCAACGAGATTATTTATTTTGGCGACATTTTTCTTTTGTTTCAATCGCAAATTCGCAGCCTGAGTTTCCTCTAGGGCGCATGTAGTGCGTTATACCTCAATAATATTCATCGTCATAAAGCGTTGTGCGCTCCATTCAGTGTTTATAAAAGTTGAATCTAAGTAGTAGAAGCAAGATATAGTGGTCCCAACAAAAGAATGCAGGTGGCTCGAAATTGTTTTCCCAACATAACAACTTTGTCAATTCTATTCACGCTAGCTCAGCGTGGATCTTGCACACGGAGTAACTCTGTGATCTAGCACAGATAATTTTTGCTTGCCTTTGGTAAAATATATTTCTCTTTCATACACAAAGGCGACATTCCATTTACTGCGCATTCATTCTACCCCCACCACTGCCAAGCATCTGCATTCTTTCGTTGGAGCAAGTATAGTGGAAGTGGCCTGTTTACAGTCAATGTAAGTAAATTTATATTAAAGTAAGAGTCATCAATACATTACTGGTAGGTCTACCTATTTCATATTGATTTTAATTTATTAGTAGGGCTATATGAGTTCCCTGGATTTTTTGTTTTCCGTTCAATTAGCATTTCTGCCGCAAACGCCGTAAAACCAACTTTACAAGTTACTTTTTATGGTAACTTAACTTTTCAGTTACTTTATTTTTGGCCTAACTTTAACTAATTACTTTTAAAGTCAACTAACTTAACTTTTAAAAATATACTATTTTTGGGTAACTTCCCCAACTCTGGGTATTTGAAGCTTTCCAGTTTGCACCCTCTCAAGGACAAGGTCTAGGCCTATGTGGAACAGAAAATAAGTTGAAGCTGATTTGATAAATTTCCCAAAATGCCAATTTTGGCAAATTTCAGGACAAAAAACTTTAAAAAAATTCGTGTTAAATCACAGTTAGACCTACAGGATATAATTTTCCAATTGCCATTTTAGTGTAGTATTATGCTAGGTAATGTGGTAAAATATAATTTTTTGGGGTAATCTAATAGCCGCTTTAAAATCTTGGTGTGCGCCAGAGTTGATCAATGGACAGCGATCTTTCGCTCCCGTGGTTTCCGGTTAAAAATGCTGTCGGAGCTCGGAAATGATATCAATCCATTCTAGTTAATCATTAAGCTGCATCCTGCATGTTGCATCCTGTATGTGCTGTGGAATTAAAAAAGTAATGGTCTTAAATAAGCCTATCAAATTAGGGCAAACTCAATTGCAGTAGGCATATATATAAGTTTTCCTCAGTAACACCTGTCTATTGTAATCATTACAGGTACCTACAGGTAGTTGAAGATTCCTATTTGCAGTTGTCATTTTGAGCGCTGTTCTCTAATCTGCCAGAACTTCGAGTTTCATCTGGTCTCTCAAGTCAAACATTTTCTGTAACTTACTGGTGAGTGATGTAGGGATTTATGTTTAAATTTTACCTACCTTAGGTCCATCCATAGCCAGGTCTGTCTAAATTTAATGCCTCATTCTAGTTGAATTTGATGGTATTGATAAGTTCCTGGGGTATGCCCAGGCCTGCAGGAACTCTTTCCAGTGGGGTTGGGCAAGCCTTTTTTGCTTCTTCATGTTTAACACAACTAGCCACTAGTCAGCACAACCCAGTAGGCTATACTGACTGCTAGGTACTAGTTTTTCAGTTACGGTAGGCCTACTTTTATAGCCATGGTGAGGAATGGCAAACTGGATGTTAAACATTATGAAGTGGTGGCGGGGGATTTCCCCCCCATTCCCCCTTCCCTTTTGATGTGCCTGGGTAGGCCTAGGTAGTAGAATACAACTCTTTGAGTTTGAACTCTATTGCGGTAGGGATACCGGTACTAGGCAGGCGACCCTCTTATATGACATTTCACCACCCTTTTTCATGGTCTAGGCCAGGTCCTTTGCATTCATTTTTTAATTGATGGCCTTTATTTATTCTGGTCATTTCAAAATAGTAGGCCTTTGCTCTAGTACTAAAAGGCATTCCGCATTTGTAGTCTAGGCCTATTGTATGCAGACATAGCTAGGCCACTTAGATAGAGAAAGGTAATGAGAAAAGGTGATAAAAAAAAAAAAAATTGTTTTAAAATAGGTAGGCCCGCCCTACCCAAATTTGGCGTATTTTGCGATCTCAAAAAAATTGTCAAAAACGCTAGGCCTATAAAAATTTTTTTTTTAAATTTAGCCCCTTAAGTTAGGGATGACATCAATTCCAAAAAGTTAGAATCGATCATTGTGACCCAAGAATCTATTCAGAATTTCGATTCCCAACAAAAAATAAATATTTGTACACACCGTTATTTTGGCAGTCTATTTCCGTGAAGCCCATGACGTCACCGTACGCTGTTGCCTTGTCATCCGTTTACTGTACCGCCTAGGCCTGTTCGGTATGGAAATTTTTGTACCGGTATCCGGTATCTGAAAATACAGTCAAAATACTGATATCGTTTATTAGGTAGGCCTATATACCGGAAAACCGGATTTCCGGTATTTATCGGTTTTCTGATTTATACCAAATAACCGGCATAAACCGGTTAAACGGATAATCGGTATTCACCAAAAAAACGGTTCAAACAGAATAACCGGTATAGCGGTATTATCCGGTAGGCTATACGACAAATAACCGGTATACCGGTTTATACTTTTAACAACAAATTAATTAAATTTGATGTAACCTAATTGCATTCATCGACATTGCTCCCAGTAAACCCTTCTATCTATAAAAAGAACTATATTCTCAATTAGCAGGTTACTATTATAATTGTTTTTAGATATTTGGATTTACCTTTTTGCTTACTCAGTCGTAACTGAGCCGTCGCACATGCCAAGCAAATCAGGCCCACCCTTCGATTATTTTTACGTCACAGTGCACCGACGCAGACAGTGTTGACAATGGCCATAACATAACATAATATAACGCACACACGCACGGTGCATTGCATTTTGTCATAGTTCTATGACCGTTTGTATGCTGATGTAGGACTACATTACTAGTGATACTGTTTCACCGATTTCCGATTCAACTGGTAACACGGGCTATCGGGTTAAACCAACAATCGGTACACCTAACCTGTTAAACATCGAAAATCGGCGTGCGAGAATAACCAGTCGTACCGAAACTCGGTATATCGGTTTTTACTGACAACCGGGTAATACAGTACCGAAAATTGAGTTACCGGTTTCCAAAAACCGGTATGAAACCCATATACTACCGGTTAACACAAAAAATGGTATGATACCGGTATACCCTACCAGTTAGCACCAAAAACCGGTATGTAAACGGTGCCGTATAACACGGCTCACGGTCAAAAGAGCGCGGCAACAAGCGCGCCGCCCAAGAGCGCGACAATAAGGGCGCCGACCATAAGAGCGACAGACCAATAAGGTCGACAGGGAAATAAGAGCGACTGGCCAATAAGAGCGACTCCAAAAAGAGCTAATGGCCAATAAGGGCGACAGGCCAATAAGAGCGACTGGCCAATAAGAGCACCAGGTTAAAACTAGCAACAGGCCAAAATGATAAAAAATGACCAAAAGGAAACCTAGACCGACTTTTTGGATGAGCTAAGCGAAGACTTCAATTTCACTAACCCCCCAAAAAATTTAACTCGGATGTATTTTTGGTTTTTGTTTGTATTTTTGACATTTTGAGCTCTACCGGGCAAACGGCAAATGCGATCTTGATGAAAATTTGAAGGGGCCATTGAAATCTCTGAACTTAGACTTGCCACGTTTTTGGGTACAGTCGATCAAATATTTATTATGATAATCACAGTTTAACGTTAAAAAAATGAGATATTTTCGTGATATTTTTCAAACGGCTACTCTGATCTTGATGAAACTTTATGAAAACGTTTATAATTACTGATATTATATTGGTTTTGATTTTAGAGACATTTGACAAAGTATTTCTCATAGAAATCGAACTTTTACGATTTATTCCCGGTTTTTAATAGATATTTTCGTGACATTTGGGCTAATTCTAACCAAACGGGTGGGGCTTCATCGTTCATATTTTACATTGACAAAGATTATGGTGATCTAGTGCCTTTTAAAAGAAAAAGATAAAAAAAGTAAAGTTTTAAAAAAGCCTTTTACAGGTGTATAATTAACATAAAGTATCAAGTAACCAAAAAAACTAATCAGATTCCACTTAAAAACGTAATCATTGGACAGGAATATTTTTAAAAAAGCTCATCCATAAACGCGACTGGAAAAAGCGTTCACGGAGCGGCCTAGTTAAAAGGAAACCAGAAAAAAGTAACACTACGTGGAGAAGAGCTGTCAATTGCAGAAGAATTCAAATACCTGGGAAGTATTCTGACAAAGGATGCCAAAATAACAGCAGAAATATCAAGAAGAATCATACTAGCACACAAATTCTACCAAAGCGTACGAAAACTACTATGGAAAGAGGAAATATCAAACAGATGTAAAATGATATTATACAAAATGTACTTTCTCCCAATTTTGTCATATGCATCAGTGACATGGACAATAGGAGGAAAGGAAGAGAGCAGACTGCAAGCAGCAGAGATGAAATTCCTAAGAAGTGCGGTGGGCATAACAAAACTAGACAAGGTACGAAGCATAACAACAAGAAACAAATTAGGAGTGGAAAGTCTACGAGATAAAATAGGAAGAAAGACTCAGGTGGTATGGACATGTAAGAAGAATGAAGCAAGACAGAATCCCAAGACGAGAATTTGAACGTACATGTGGGGGAGTACGAAGAGTTGGCCGGCCAAGAGATAGATGGCGGGACCAAATAACGCGAAGCATCGAAGAAAGAGGGAAAACATGGGATAGGGTTAATGAAGAAAGACTCTGGGAGGACAGGAAGAAGTGGAGAGAATTATTAGAAATGCCGGTTATGGAAGAAAACGAGGAAGAAGATGAGGGGTGCTGAGCCTGGCTAGCAAGCACTAGAAGATAGCCCGAGAAACTGGTGACTCGTCACCCCCCGACCCGACGAATGTTGGAAAAGGGTGTTTGATATATATATATATATATTATTATTGTTTATTTAGCGGTCCCAACGAAAGAATGCAGATAGCTCGAAATTGTTTTCCCAACACAACAACGTTGTCAACTCTATTCACGCTAGCTCAGCGTGGATCTAGCACATCCAATTTTTGCTTGCGTTGGTAAAATATATTTCTCTTTCATACACAAAGGCGACATCTATTTACCGCGCATTCATACTATCACCACCACTTCAAAGCATCTGTATTCTTTCGTTGGAGCTAGTATACATAGTTTTATGTTTTATCAATTACCGTAATAACATTTTGGATATCTTGTTCAGTTGATATAATTATGTAATTGTGATCATAATGTGCTGTTTGCTTAGACAAAATACAAGATTATGCTTTATGCAATATCGACAATGTTGGCTCAAGCGCTAAGCGCTCGACTCTGTTTCTGGAGGTCCCGAGTTCGAATCCTGTCGAGAACTGCAATCATGACTGAAGGTTTTTTTCGAGGTTTTCCTCAATCGTTAAAATAATGCGAATGCAAGGGATTGAGTCCTCTTATACAGCCCTCGTAGTCGTACATATACCTTCACAATTATCCTATCCGCAATATACCTATAGTTAGTTACCTGAAGAGGGCCGGCCACACCGGTTAAATCTGATGTCTATACCTTACAGCGGGCATCCTACTAAAATTAATTTATTTTTTATGCAATCTAGGAATAAAAACAGCCATATTAAATCGGGATTGAACCTCTGTTTCTCACTTAACAAGTACGCTCAATTACCGAGCCAGCAACTTAAAAAAATCTTGTTTATTGTACATTAACTAGGTATGAGCGAAGGTTCATTTATAACTATGCCGCTTCGCTTACGCTTTTTCCAGTCGCGTTGATGGATGAGCTATTGAAAAAAAATCGTAAAAGTACGATTTCTATGAGAAATGTTTCTTCAAATGTCTCTAAAATCATAACAAATATAATTTCAGTGATTTTCAACGTTCCCATAAAGTTCCATCGAGATCAAAGTAGCCATTTGCCAAATATCACTTATCAAATATCACAAAATCGTAAAAGTACGATTATTGGATGAGCGAAGCGAAGACTTCAATTTCACTGAACCCTCAAAAAATTTAGCTCGAACGTTTTTTTTCGTTTTTTTTTTCTGTCTGTTTGTTCACACGATTCCGGGCAAACGGCATATGCTATCTTGCTGAAAATTGGAGGGGACCTTCGAAATCTCTGAACTTAGACCTGCCACGTTTTTGAGTACAATCGAAGACATATTTATCATGAATATCGTACTTTTATGATTTTTTTTTATTTTTGTGCGATATTTTCGTGACATTTGGGCCGATTCTGACCAAACGGGTAGGGATACAACGTTCATATTTTACATGGACATATTGCTTTTTGAAAGAAAAATTTGAAAAAGTTAGCCAAAATCCATAGAATAAAGGTTTAATTATGAGGTTTTTTAGGTATATAATAACAATTAACAAGTAACAATAGAAACTTGACAACAATCACTTACAATGCATTCAAAAAGCACTTGCAAAGGAAAAGTGGTCCCGCGCAAACTAAAAACTTACAAAAAAGCTCATCCATCAACGCGGCGGGACTTACGCGTTTTCCTAGTCATAAGAAATATTTGGTCGATTGTACCCAAAAACGTGGTAAGGCTTAGTTCAAAGATTTCGAAGGTACCCTCAAATTTCCATCAAGATCGCATATGCCGTTTGCCCGGTGGAGCGTGAACATAGGCCTACTGGCAAAAATACAAAAAAAACAAAACAAAAAAACACCCAAGCTAATTTTGGTCAGTAGTTAGGGGAGCATAGGTAATTCCGTGGCCGAAAAAGGTGAAAGACTATGTATGTGGTATCAATCGATTCGTATTGATCCATAGATAAACAATTTGGGATGGTGAGAGTCTTGATTTTTTTGCAGAGACCGGCCATATCTAAAACAAGATGGCCGCCCTTTCGAATTTTAAACTAGCATATCTTCGTAAGTATTTGACCGATTTCAATTTCAAGGTTACCATTTGAAAGGTAAATGATTAGAAATTTAAATTATTTTTTTCAAATTTTCACCGAAAATCCCATTTGTTTGAGGTTATTTTTTACAAAAACTTTAACTGTTTTACTTTACACTTTCTCGTTTATGGAACGATATTTACTAGGTAAAAAGGTTTTACATTTCTTAACTTGCATTTTTAGTAGATTTTTTTCTATGTGTTTTTAATGAATCCATGCATTTAATTTTCTGACAATTATAGTCTGAGTTTATGTATTTGAAGCGATGGCATGTGTAGGTTAATATATGCTACTACTGTGTGATCTTTATGTTTCTAAATACATTTTGTCGAAAACACAATTGGTGAAACAATTAGATATTTGGTATCAATCGATTCGTTATGAACCGAAACTTAAACAATTTTGGGGGGGTAATATTCGATTTTTTACTGAGACCTTCCCTGGGCCCAAAAACAAGATGCCGCCGCCGTCATTGAACATTTTAACAAAAATATCTTTAAAAGTATTTCACCGATTTCAATTTTAAAAAACGTACCGTTGAAAATAATAAAAAGAGCTACAAATGATATATCAAAAATTTTCCAGAAAGTTTAATATTTTTGAGGTTATGTTTGGTTTGAGTTTTTGGTAATTTTAACGATTTTTTCAGAGCACAATAGGTGAAACAACTATGTATGGGGTTTATAAATCGATTCGTTATGAACCGTGATTTAACAATTTTGGTGGGAAAAATTTCGATTTTTCTGAGCCCTTCCCATGCAAAAAACAAGATGGCCACCGCCAATGTGCCTTTTGACTCGCATATCATTAAAAGTATATATCCGATTTTAATTCACGTATACCTTTTGAAAGGTAATTAAAAGAGAATAAACTTTACTTTACTATTTTGTTGAAACTTTAATATTTTACTAAGGTTATGTTACAAAACCTAAGTTATTTACCACACTCGTCATCGTTATGGAACTTATGGCGCATATATTTACATGACCAAAAACGGTTTTTGAATATGTTTGGCTTGTTATCCGTAGCATATCTCTTTATGTATTCAATAAGTCCTTACCTTTTATGTTCCGACAGATATACCCCGAGATAATGTTTTGAACGACCGGCATGTGTAAATGAATAATATATTCATCGAGAATTTTGATCTTGATGTTTTTGTACTCATTTCGTAGAGGCAAAATTTAATGATGAAAGGATTATGTATCTGGTATCAATCGATTCGTTATGAAACGTACTTTAACAATTTTGATGAGGTACCCGTCGCAAAATAAAAACAAGAGGGGCTGCCGAAATAACTTTGTTTACTTATGTTTTTTCTAAAATTGACAGATTCATTTAAAAGGGTTTACCGTTGGAAAGGTAATTAAAGGAGCAAAAAAGTATAAACTTGCAATTTTCACGAAACGTTTATATTTACTGATGTTATCTTGTGACTAACACTCTATCGTTACAGTTATGGAACAAATATAATGTATATAAAGTTATGTATTTTGTTTAGACCTTGTTTTATAGTAAGCGAACTATGTACGCTGTTTATTTTGGTACCAAGACAAATAATAAAAGTTCTTTCACCGGGGATGTGAAACCCCGGGGAAACCCGATGAAAAGAGTATAAAGTATGCATACATATCGGGCCACGAAATCTCTAAAAACCAAAAAATTTAATATTAAGACAGAAATTAAAAAAATCCCAACCGGGGATTGAACTCGGGACCTAGACTGTCAATGTCATACTCTTTCCAACTGGTCCGGGTTCATCCCCGGGGGAAGAACTTTTTAATTTCTGTCTATGGTACCAAAATAACAGCGTCATAGTCGCTTACTATAAAACAAAGGTTAAACAAAATATATACATATATACGTTATATTTGTTTTCCATAACTGTAACGATAGAGTGTATATACAAGATAACCTCAGTAAAATATTAAAGTTTCGTGAAAATTGCAAGTTTATAATTTTTTTTATTCCTTTCCAACGGTACCTTTGAAAAGAATCTGTCAATTATCTTAGAAAATATATAAGTAACAAAGTTTATTTCGGCAGCCATCTTGTTTTTATTTTGCGACGGGTACCTCATCAAAAATTTTTACAGTACGTTTCATAACGAATCGATTGATACCAGATACATAAACCTTTCATCAATTATTGTGCCTCTACGAAATGTGTTCAAAACATCAAGATCAAAAATTTTCGATGAATATATTATTCATTTACACATGCCGTCGCTTCAAATACATATCTCGGATATATCTGTCGGAACATAAAAGGTAAGGACTTATTGAATACATAAAGAGATATGCTCGGATAAACAAGCCAAACATATTCAAAAACCGTTTTGTCATGTAAATATATGCGCATAAGTTCCATAACGATGACGATGTGGTAAAACTTAAGTTTTTGTAACATAACCTTAGTAAAAATTAAAGTTTCAACAAAATAGTAAAAGTAAAGTTTATTTCTCTTTTAATTACCTTTTCAACGGTATACGTGAATTAAAAATCGGATATATACTTTTTAAAGATATGCGAGTCAAAAGGCACATTGGCGGTGGCCTCTTGTTTTTTGCCATGGGAAGGGCTCAGTTAAAAAATCGAATTTTCCCAACAAAAATTTTTAAATCACGGTTCATAACGAATCGATTTATACCCCATACATATTGTTTCACCTATTGTGGCTCTGAAAAATCGTTAAAATTACCAAAAACTCAAAACAAACATAACCTCAAAAATATTAAACTTTCTGGAAAATTGTTGATATATCATTTGTAGCTCTTTTTATTATCTTTTCAACGTTTCGTTTAAAATTGAAATCGGCGAAATACTTTTAAAAGATATTTAGTTTTAAAAAGTTCAATGACGGCGGCCATCTTGTTTTTGCCCAGGGAAGGTCTCAGTAAAAAAAATCGAAAAATTTTCCCCAAACAAAATTGTTTAAGTTTGGTTCATAACGAATCGATTGATACAAAATATATAATTGTTTCACCCAAATTTTGTCTCGACAAAATGTTTTGAAACATAAAGATCACACAGTAGTAGCATATATTCACCTACACAGCCATCGCTTCAATTTACATAAACTCAGGCTATAATTGTCAAAGTTAAATGCATGGATTCATTAAAAACACATAGAAATAATTTTACCAAAAATGCAAGTTAAGAAATGTAAAACCTTTTTAACCTAGTAAATATCGTTCCATAAAGAGAAAGTGTAAAGTAAAAAGTTTAAAGTTTTGTAACATAACCTCAAACAAATGGGATTTTTTGTGAAAATTTGAAAAAAAAATTTAAATTTCTATCATTTACCTTTCGACTGGTACCCTTTTAAATTAAAATCGGTCAAATACTTACGGGAAGATATGGCTAGTTTTAAAATTCGAAAGCGGCGGCCATCTTGTTTTAGATATGGCCGGTCCCCGCAAAAAAATCAAGACTCTCCACCATCGAAATTGTTTATCTATGGATCAATCGAATCGATTGATACCACATACATAGCTCTTTCACCTAAGCTGCCACGGAAGCATGTTTTCATACCCTATGCTCCCCCACTACAGTCTACAAAGGATCAATTATGATTCCTACAAACGAACATAAGACAATATACAAGCCATTTAAAAAATTGATATCGGTTGCAATGCGTTCCGTGCGAGACTCTAATTCGGGAAGTCGTCGGCAGATACCCGCCTCTAGAAATCGTCCATTAAGTTGCCCCCCACCCCCCACCAACATCATATCAAGACAAAACATACACGTGCTTAATATTTACTAGTTCCATTGCAAAATCATTTTTGTTAAATTAGGATAATTTTTATAATGTAGTACTTATTGCTATTGTTATTAGAATGGAAAATATCTGTAGGCCGGAAGATTGATTTATGAACGCATTGTAGGTGATTGTTGTCAAATTTCTATATACTAGTTACTACTTGTAAATTATTGTTATACACCTAAAAAACTCATAATAAAACCTTTATTTCAATAGATTCTATCGAACTTCTTCAACTTATTCTTTCAAAAGGTACTACAGCACCATGACCTTAATGTCCATGTAAAATATGAACGTTGTAACCCCACCCGTTTGGTCAGAATCTGCCCAAATGTCACGAAAATATCGCGCTAAAAATAAAAATAAAAATCGTAAAAGTACGATATTCATAAGAAATTTTTCTTCGATTGTACCCAAAAAATGTGGCAGGTCTAAGTTCAGAGATTTCGAAGGTCCCCTTCAATTTTCATCAAGATCGCATATGCCGTTTGCCCGGTAGAGCGCGAACAAACAGACAGAAAAACAAAGAAACAAACATTGGAGCTACATTTTTTGAGGGGTCAGTGAAATTAAAATCTTCGCTTCGCTTATCCAAATACAATACAGAAGTAAAAAAAATCCATCCCGATAGGGGTTCAAAACCGACTCCCCCACATTCCAGGTAGGCGCCTTAGCCAACTAGACCACAGAAACGTTAGCTATTTATCTTCTGAATTGTATGTAGTTGCATCATATATCTGAATTGATCTACCTGGAATGTAGGAGACTCGGGTTCGAAACCCGATCGGGATGGATTTTTTAACTTCTGAATGTTATTAAATACTAGGAAGCTTCGCAAACGATTTTTCAGGCGCGTTGTTGGATAAGCGTATTTTGTTTTAACGAAAAAAAAACGCAAAATTGATATTATCATAAGAAATAATTTTTTTGATTGCACTCAAATTACACACGAATACTTATATTAATTAATTAAATAAGGGTTCTGTGAAAAAATCATTAAAATCGGATAAAGCATGTAGGTTTTAAAAGGCGAAGAAAGTTTTTAAAAATCTAAAAAATTCGTAAAATTGCGATTTTCATGAGAAATAATTTATCGATTGCGATTCGATGTGAGAAACTAAGTCAGCAACAAAATACATTTTAAAATCAGTTCAGAGTTGTTTTTAAAGTTAGGCAGTGAAATGGCATGAAAAAATGTCAGGACTGAAGTAGGCCAATGGCCTAACAGATTGAGACGAAATTTTAAACAGACATCCGTGACCATGCAGTCAACTGAGAATTGCTAACAAAATGAGCAAAATCCGTTGCTATTTAACCTACAAGAAATTGAGAAATATGTAGGAAATGTGTAGGATTTATTTTAACGACAATGTATTAAATTTTATAGATTAATTTCTTAAATATAGGCGGTGACAAAGGTGTATCGAATCTTGCTCGCTCAAGGTTACCCAAAATTCCTCTCTGAAAAGTGAAAACCTTGCTATCTTTACTCGTATTTCGTACCTGCTATTTTTTCCATAGTAAGTTATATGCTTTTCAAAACAAGTTCTTTAATTTTTCAGAAATAATAAAATAATCCAGAAGCCAGCGCCTTAGCCGATTATAGACAAGGAAAACGCCAAAGTCGTTGTTAGAAGAGTGAGCGAGTTATGTGTAGAGTACCTGGGAACATTTGGTATATGAGAGAGATTTGAGTTTAGTTGGTAGGCCTAAGGACGCGTCAACTGTAATAGACCAGGAGCTAATTCCTGTAGTGCTATTAACGAAATTGGCTCACCCCAGTTAACATCTCAAATCTGACTTGACCACGTGTTAGTATGCACCTTGTATGTATGTATGTATGTATGCCAACATGGGTGGCGAAACGTCGCGAAGAGCCCGAGAATCATCCAGAACTAACAACAACGTTGTTTTCAATTGTGTTTTCTGAATCAAGAAACCATGCCGCGGTCACTAATACGTTTCTAACACCCTTATAGGCCACGCACTGTGGTGCAGTGGCAGCAATGCTATCAATGGAATAATAAGACAGTTAATAAAAAGTATCATTGCAGATGCTGTTGGCATCGACGGTTGACTTGTGACCAGCGGCCAGATTACAGTGTTGGCCCTCAAATTGGCCACAGTTCACAAGCCTATGCGTTAGTATCGACAAAGTTGCTCTACATAAAAATAGATATCTCTATAAATGGTTGCATAATTAGCGAAATTCGCTCTTTATAGTTTATCGTTCTTTTTGGAATTTCGCTCTTTTTTACCAGTCGCTCTTGTTGGCTTGTCGCTCTTTTTGACCTGTCGCTCTTATTGACCATTCGCTCTTTTTGAGTCGCTCTTATTGGTCCGTCGCTCTTATTGGCCTGTCGCTCTTAATTGTGGTCCTGGCTTCGCTCTTATTTGTCGCCTTTCGCTCTTATGGGCGTCGCTCTTATTACCGCGCTCTCCTTGGTTTCGACCTTATTGCGGCGCTCTTATGGGCGGTTACCGTATAACACCGAACACCAGTATACCTGATAATACCGGTTAATACCAAAATACCAGTTAATACCAAAAACCGGTATAAGCCTACCGGTTTTTTAGCAACTTGTATAGGCCTACCATTTTGTCGGTATGCAAAATAACCGGTTATTTAACCGGTATATCGAATTACCGAACAGGCCTAGTATCGCCTACCGCACGCGTAATATTCGGTCTGGACCGGCACCTCCACTATCCAACACATTTTGCACATTAAAACTAAAAGTTTCAATTTCGCTAGTTAATTCGCATTTTGACCAGTTTGATACCATTATGTTTGTTATAGATTTCGCAAAATTCGCGTTTTCAAAATGTTTTTTCTATCTCTAAATGATGAAATTTGTCAACAATATTACATTTTAAGGCTATTCCACCGCGTTTTTCTATTTTCCATAATATGCTACTAAGTCAAAATATAGTGAATGGCTTTGAAACATGGCTATTTTAGAAAATCAAAAATATTTTTTCCAAATTTTTCTGATCCGGTACACGGCCAATATAGCCACCTCAAAATAATTTCAAACTTCAATTCGCCAGGGCACACCATTCAACGTAGGGTGTTGTGCTTTTGTGACATTAATTTTCAACTGTTTTTCTTTAGACTGACTGAGAGAAAACAGATTTATTTTAACAATTGTCTTTCCTGCGAATTTTTTTGTTTGGCGGTACAAATCGGTAAAAAATACCGCCAAACGAAAACATTCGCTGGAAAGACAATTGTTAAAATAAATCTGTTTTCTCTCAGTCAGTCCATAGAAAAACAGTTAAAAATTAATGTCACAAAAGCACAACACCGTACGTTGAATGGTGTGCCCTGGCGAATTGAAGTTTGAAATTATTTTGAGGTGGCTATATTGGCCGTGTATCGAAACAAAAAAATTTGGAAAAAATATTTTTGATTTTCTAAAATAGCCATGTTTCAAAGCCATTCACTATATTTTAACTTAGTAGCATATTTTGGAAAATAGAAAAACGCGGTGGAATAGCCTTAAGGCAATAAAAAGGACATATTAAAAAATTCACGAATTAATTTTGTTATCACCATTTTTCACTACTTCTACCTATAGATATTTCCCCACAATAATGGAAGTTATTGTTAAGTTAATTTTATACCGGTACTCTTGTATTCAATTATGTAAATTGTAAACCATCTACGTAGGGGCCTAGGTATTGAATTTGAATAGGCTATGGCTATAGGGCTAGGCGGGTGTTTCCACCATTGATCTTGGGCCTCACCGAATCAGCGCCGGCCTGCCGAGCTCGGCACCTCATCTTCTTCTCTCTCATCTCCTTGTCGCAACACCAGCTCTCTCCACTTTCTCCTGTCCTCCCACCGTCTTTCTCTCTCTTCCACTATCCATTCATCTCCGCGAATAATCTTTGCTGTTAAAGCGCTCTAAACCATTACTACTCCTCTCTCCTTCACATGTATCTGCCTGTACTTGGTCTTGCCATGTGTCTCGAGGTCTTCCCACTCTTCTCCTCTCATTCTTTAGCTCAAATACTTGTCTTGGGATTCTATTCTTCTCCATTCTCCTCATGTGTCCATACCATCGTAGTCGCTCCTTCCCCATCTTGAACTTTAGGCTCTCTATTCCTACTTTCTTCCTTATCACACTAGGTCTACTTCTTATCTTGTCCAACCTAGTCACATATGCCACATTGTATACAATGAACTTCATTCATCAGCTGTCTGTAGTGCACTTTCTTTCCAGACCATAAATAAATTTTAATTTGACATATTTTATTTTTTAACATGTTTTAAATTTTAATGACACTTTTTTGTTTTTGTTTCAGAAACCCAAGGTCAACCCTTGCCAACCTCGTCACAAGAAGATAATTTTCAGTGTTAAAATCTGTGTTGCGTTATAAATCTTTAGTAGCCTAGGCCTACATAGTAGGGATGACATCGGGTACTCGGGTACCCGACTCCTACCCGACTCCTGTTGGAGTTGACTCCATTTTCAAAGAGTCGGGTAAAAAAAAAAAAAAAAATATTTTTTTATTTTATTTTGATAAATTTTGAATGAAGTTGCACTTGTTGTCTCGTTAGTCGTTATCTTATCTCAAAACGTAAACATAACAAATCAGCGAGAGTCTCGGCCGGGCCAAGAGACAAGCAAGCTAGTGATACGTAGCGGGTGGAGGGGGGGGGGGGGGAATGGCCGGACAGCGTTGTGCAACCCCACTGAAAATCAGTTTTATAACTGAGTGGGTAGACTCATACAATTTATTTATTTTTTATTTAACGAAAGTAGTGGGCTAAAAATAACTTTTGCATGAAAAAATTAAATTTTTTTTTTTTTTTTTTTTTAAATTGCGGATCGGGGAGTCGACTCCTACCCGGTTCCCAAGGCTCCGGAGTCGACTCCAATATTTACTACCCGATGTCATCACTACTATCACAGATAATAGAGTACCTGTTTATGCAACACTTGCACTGCCTTGTTGTTCACAGCCATCCTGGTACTATTTGTGCACTTTAACTTCATTGTTTATTGCTCACCGCCATCCTAATATTTTTGTATCAATTTCTTTGGTGTTGAAAAGGACGCTATGTTTCTTTGTTTTCAACAATGTTTATCATCAGACTGAAATTACTTACTGCATCGGCCATTCGTATGGTCTAGCGTTATTCTCTGTTAACTTTCGATAAGTTATTAATAAATACAGTGTTTTTACTTGTGATTTGCCATTCAAAGAGTGTGTTATTGTGTCCGTGGATCGCTGAACCAGGGCCTTCATTTACAGTCCACTCATTTGTTATCTTTAACAAGGTCCTCCATTCACTCCAGAGTTTCATTTTCATCTTCATGTATCACCCATTCATCTCTTGCCCCAACATTATCCCCAACTTCCTATGTACATTAGGTATATACAATATATCCTATCATTAAAAAATAACCTACTACAGGAACAACTCTTCCACTCACTACTGTATACTTAAAAGCCCTGTACATCACCTATATAATTCACAATGTGGTCAATTAAAAACTTATCAAACTAATCCACAAACACACATTCATAACGATGAATCATCAAATCAAGCTCTTCTAAATAATTTATATACGGCTATTAACCTTGAATAAAATCCTGAATGAGCAACTTTCTGCAGCACCCATCAAATCATGCAATCAAATAATTGCTGACCCACTAGAAAACTCATTGAAATAGCTAAGCCTCACATAGCTTTGACCGACAAATACAATAGCTCATTATGACACATAGCCGCGTACTCCTGGCTTGGGGAAATATCCTATTCACATCTGCCTATATTAACCTCGCCTGGTACACTAGATTCTGCCAGCCACACATATTATACAAATATGTAATTTCCCCAAGAATTCTCAACATGAAACATTCTGTAGCTCTTACAAAGCCATGTGCCACCATGTAATGAATAAGCGACTATCTCACTAAACTATGCAACAAGAAACAAATTAACCCAAGGAATGATTCCAAATTTGAATGAACATATTTTTGTAAGAAAAAAAAAATTAACACATACAAAACCGACGTATCTCCAACCATGTAATGGATAAGGTGCCAATGAATTACATAAGAACTCAAAATTTGCTCGCCAACAAAGCTTCAACTAAAATTCCTAAAAAATCAAAATTCAAAAAAAAAATTCCACAAAACACATTTTTATCCAAAATTTAAAAATTAACAAAAACCCAAGCCTCACACCATGTAATGGATAAGCATCTCTTATAAAAACCAGCGCCTCCAACCATGTAATGGTTAAGCGTCTATCTAAGTGTAGTGAAGCTGGGTTATGCTAATGTTATTTGGTTTAGTTTAATTTATTATTAAGTCTATTTTACATTCTTTGTTACACTACATGTAACATGTCATTGTGTAGTGATTATATTATGTAATTGTATTTTGGAATTTTGTATTTGGTAATTGTAATGTAATTTCATGTGGCCTGTTAATTATAAAACAGCAAGTTAGGTTGATTGTGCAAAGTGCCAGAGGTGTAGCAAGCTCACTTCCCTGTACTAGTTACTTCACTGTTATGGAATGTGATCAGTCAGCAGTTTTGTGTAAAGTGTGGCTGGCTGTGATGACATTCTCCAGGTGAGGTAATTAGGAAGAAGTGACTTGACTAGAGACTAGGACAGGTGGCAGTCTAGGTTGGGTGTAACATAGAAATTGGAGTAGGGTCTGGTGTGCTCTCCAAGACAGTTTAAATCCACATTTCTATAATTCTACAACTCTGTTTAACTATCCCCTCAAATTACCAAGAAAGTACTTTATACAATAAACCACCGGATTCACAAAAAGTACTAGACTACAGTCACTGGAAAGAGAAAGCTCTCCCTACCATCCGTCTTTCCCCAAACTACCCCTAACATCTACGGCAAGGGCAGGTCCCAGCTCCCCACGACAAAACTACAACCATCCCTCAGTCCCGGCTGCCGTAGTCCGTTTGCAGCCAAAAACCACGTCCTTCGAAGAGTCCAACCCCCGCCCCCTCGAACTCATCTACATCTACGAGCTACGAGTGGTGGAGCGGCTTACATTGGTGGCAGCGCTTCCGGACTTCTGCTCGCCTGGACTTCGGCTGTACCGGTGCCTGTTGAAGAAACTACAATCCGGCTCAAGGACTGCAGTGCGTCTGTTAGACGAAAAGGTACCTCACTTCTCATCACATCTGTTACAATTTTAAAGGTTAAGTTGTGTGTATTAATTTATTAAATCCTATATATTGTCTGTAATCAAGATGAATACAATTTGGGTCCGTTGTAGAGGTGGCAGTTCCGCGTAGTCATGTGGTGGTGTTTGTTTAGGCCTGGTGGAAGTGTTCACTGGGGAAAGAGGTCACAGAGTGTGGAGGATTTTCTCACCTCTGTGGAAGAAGCCGCCATTATCGGAGACTGGACGGAAACACAGAAGTAGCAATAGCAAAATTAAGATGAAAAAATTTAGCAAAGATTTTATTGTAGCAAATGAGGAGGTCAAGCCCCTTGAAAATGGAAGGAGTTTCGATCAGAGCTGGAAAAAAAATTTAAACCACGCGAGCCTCTAGTTCATGCGAAGAAGCTTTTCGAAGGTTTTGTACAGAGTCACGTGAAACGGCACAGGAATACGCCATCAGACTGAAAAAAATGGCTAGAAACGGTTTATTAACAGGGAAGCAGGGCTGGGAAGGTGCTGAAGTGGAGCTTAGGGAGAAAATTATTAGATGAGAGGATACTTTCTCAGTTTAAGTGGGCTAAAAGAATGGAATTAAAGGGTTTTTGTTCTTACGCGTTCTCCTACAACTATGGCAAAGGCAAATCGATGTAGCGCAAGAGGAGGAGGAAAATGAAGAATGTCGGTACCCAAAACAGGCTCAAAAATAGGCATGTAAACCTAGTTTCTGGGGAATTAGCTTCACAACATCTACCTTTGGTGAGGAATGAGCAAAGTGGCATGTCAAGCAGCACCTTAGCAAATTACGGTTTCTCCCTCAGGTAGGCCTACGTGGATAATACAGGAGACCCCGGTTGCCACCCGCTGTGGGGGTAAGGGCCATTGGAAAAAAGAATGTCCGAATCCATATCGTCCGGAATGCTACTTTTTCATCGAAGGGGGCACGTGGCTAGAGAGTGTCGGGCTAAACTTCGAGGGAACGGAGGGAAAAATCGAGACTCGACTCCTGGTAACTGGGGTTCATGGGGACAGCAGCCTACACAGTTTAACCCTCATTTTTAGAACACACCTTCACAGCAACCCTTGGGGACCGCAGTGGGTTATGGACAACCACCAGTGAGTTACGGGCAGGCTCCCTTGTTTTCCACCTTTCCCACAGAACAGTCAGCCCATGCCGCAGGGACAGTTGCCTCAGAACAGCAGGGGTTTCAGCACACGCAAGTCAGCCGGTAAGCCCCAAACTCCAATCGCTCCCTACCTACACCCCGAGGTGGGGAGAACAGAGCAAACTAAGGTTACCCCTTGACAACGTAGACACCTCTGTATTTAGCACACATCACAAAAAGCAGTTTGGGACGCTCAGTGTTGCTCTAAGAGTAGGGGACATGAATTGTGAGATGCTTGTGGATCGGGTGCTAGATTACCATCGTCAAGGAAGCTCTGAGGGAGGGGCTGGAAGTGGGGCCCAAATGGATTGTGGGGGTGTTAGAAGTATCTCGGGTCCCCCACTTCCTCTTATTGGTACAGCTACAATAGAATTTACTCTAGTGGTCATAAATTTAGTCTTTGTCTGTTACGTTTCTCCAATGAACTCAACATAAGTCCCAAGTGGATTGTTGGGCCTCGATTTTTTGGAAAGGAATGAAGCACGTATTGATTATAAGTAAAAAGCAACTTTGGATGCGGGGAGTGTGTTTCCGCTGTCTGGTGAAGTGAATACCCAGTCTGTTTGACAAGTTTAGGTGTAGACATGGCTGGCGTAGCTTCGTCACCGCCGACTCTGAAGTTGTTGCCAGGGGTAGCCTCTCCGCTAGTACAATCATGCCAGTGAAAGAAGAAGAAATTGTAGATTTAGATTCTAGGTTGATGGTGTTGTGCAGGGGTCAACGTAACACTACGCTAAGCAAGCTCCCATAGTGAATGAGTGTGTTTCTCTCCAAGACTCAGCAATAGAGTCACCAGAAAGTAATATTACGTTAGTACGTAAGTTCTCAAGAAAAGAATCTCCTAAATAGAAGTAGTGTTTGTACAGTTTTCCTCAGATTAAGGTTAAGGAAACTCCCCATAGAGAAGTGGAAAGGTTCTCCTCAAAGTTTGAAGAAGTTTCTCCTCAAGAATGGAAGAAGGAGACTCCTAATATTAAATATGAAAAGTTAGCTCTCAAGTCTAAAGCAGTGAGGAACCGCATAGAAGTATTTTTAAAGGGTCAGCCTCTCGTGCCCCCAGAAAGAAGGTCTTCAAGAAGAGAGCTAAAATAGTTTCTGGTAGTGGGGTTGGGGAAGGTCAAGTAAGCAATGTTCAACTCGATCTTCTGAGCCAGACGAAGCAGCTTGTGTGGACGGACTGCTGATGGATATTCGAGACCACTCAGACCGCAGACAAAACCTACTGGTTAGCGCATTAGCTAGCGGTTCATTGGAGGGCAAGGGGAGTGTGCAGAGGTTCATGAAGCAATAAACCTGGACAGCCTAGGAGGGGGACACTCAGCTCGACAAGCATTCCATGGAAGAGGAGAAGACAGTTTACCATGAGCTCTGGATTGATCACCCAGGGACCATGCACGTTCGTCTTCGTGGTGTATAACCGTTCCGCCTCGCTGTGAGATGCTGTGTACTGGAGTTCAAGACTGGCAAACAACCGGGGACGTTTGTGGTGGAACCTGCTACTCTCACTGTTTACGGTGTTTCGTGGGCCGAGTGTTTCGGCACTTCTAAGCCTTCCCCGCGAGGTTACGCTGAAGGTGAGAATGTGACACGCATGCCGTTGGTGGTTCCGAGAAAGGCTATTCTAGGCATAGCAGAAGAGGTAAATCATACCCCGCACCAGGGCCAGGATACCAAGCTAGTGGCACATGTGTCAGGTATTGGATGCAGCGGATGCTCCGCCATTGGACCAGTACTTTGAGCTCGACCACCTGGATTCAGAGGATCGCGGGGAAGTTGCTTGCCTTGAAAGGGAGGATATCGTGACGTGTTCTTTATCCCTGTGATAATTGGGTTGTACTCAGTTAGGGGAAAACATGAATAGATGTTGGTGATGCTAGCCCAGTAGCGAAAAAACCCGTATCGAGTACCTCACAGCCAGAGACCGTTCTACAGGAATAATAGATGGTATGCTTGAAGCCCGGGATATTACGCCATCAACGTCACCGTGGTCGGCCCCTTTGTGGTCTTAGTCAAGAAAAAGGAGAGGAGGGATGGACCATCAGGTTTGAGGTTGTGCATAGATTACCGTAGGATAAACGCACTGAGTAATCGTGACTTTTTTCCGTTGCCCCATTTGCAGGATACGCTTGACCAGCTAGGAGGGGAAGAGCTTTTTTCGTGTCTCATTTTTTTTTCGGGATATTGGCAGGTGGAAATTGACGAGAGGGGCATTGACAAGACAGCATTTTCCACTCAGCAAGGGCACTTTGCTACGTAAGAATGGGGTTTGTTTAAAAAGAACGCGCCGTCCACTTGGCCCCGGTTAATGTATGCTGTGCTATCTGGCCTGACTGGGGAACATGTCTTGTTTATTTTGGATGACTTGTGGCCTACTCTGGAAGCAGTGTGGGATGAACACCCTTGTCCGGTTGAGAAACATTTTTGGGGCGGCTTCGAAGTGCAACCTGAAGCTTAAACCATCTAAGTGCAAGTTCATGCAAAAGGAGAAGGCTATTTAGGACACGTAATATCAGCTGAAGGTGTTCGAACTGATCCTAGCAAGATTGCTGTGATAAAACATACCCTCAACCTAAGTCCCCCTCGGGAAAGTAAAAGCTTTTCTTGGCCTTTTTGGTTTTTATCGTCGATTTATTGCTGATTGCGCGGAAATTTCAGTGCCGTTTAAACCGCTTAACCTCCCAGGGTGTCAAGTTTGACTGTCACCAGCGTGTCAGAGGCGTTTAAGAAAATGAGAAATGCCTTGTGTAAAAGAGCCTGTGTTACTCCGTTACCCAGATTTTAGAAACCCATTTACGTTGTCATGTGATGCAAGTGGCTATGCAATCGGAGCGATTCTGTCACAGAAAGTAGATGGGTTGGAAACAGCCAATTGCTTATGCTAGCAGGGGTTGAATGAAACAGAGCAGAGGTGGTCAGCAACAGAGAGGGAATGTCTCGCGGTGGTTTGGTCGATTAAGATTTTAATTGTTACCTTGTACGGGAAAGAGTTCACGGGTCATCACGGATCATCGGCCCGCTAGTCTGGTTATTTAATTTGAAGGATCCTAGCTCAAAACTCATGCGGTGGGCGCTGATGCTCTCAGAGTACGAGTTTAAATTGTTCACAGGCCTGGGAGAGAAAAATGGTAATGCTGACGCGTTGTCTCGGTTAGCAGTGTGTGCTCTGATACCGTACCAGCCCTTTTTTGGGATCGGGGCGCACATTCGAGAGGAACAGAGGCGTGATGAACGGGGAGTGCAGTGATCGAAAGTTTGGAAAGTGACCCAATGTCTAGTGAGGTGTACACTCTGGATGAAGAGGGACTGCTATATAAGATAAGTCTGGAATGGAGAGGACAGACCAATTAGTCGCGCCTGAGGCAATGAGAAAAAGGGTATAATTTTAAAATTTATCACGATTTACCGATGGTGTCGCATGGAGGTTTTTAAAAAAAACATTAGGACTGATTAGAAGTTTGTTTTTTTTGGCCAGGGAATGTACGGTGACATCAAGAAGTACGTGGCTTCATGTAAATCGTGCTTGGAACACAAGTCTCCACCTAATCGTAAGAAAGCACCGTTACAAGCATTTGCAGAGGTGACTTCGGCATTCGAGAGAGCCAGCATGGACGTCGTCGGGCCTCTACCTATAAGTGACGAGGGATTTAAGTACATCTTAACGTATCAGTGTGGCGTTTTACCAATTTTCCTGAGCGTGAACCCAGACAGCAGCGCGACATTAGCGAAGACCTTTGTGACTGGTATCGTGGCGAGACATGGCATTCCTCGGGAGCTTCTAACGACTTAGGATCCAACTTTGTTTCAAAGATGATGAAGGAAGTGTGTAAGCTACTCCAATCATGAGAGGATTTTAGACGTCAGCTATCATCCTGAAAGTAATGGTATGCTGGGAAAGTACCCATCGTGTGCTAAAGGAAATGTTGTCTCACTTCGTCCAGGATAATCAGCGAGACTGGCCTGAGTGGATCCCATATGTGCTGATGGCGTACAGAGCTTCGATCCATAGCGCGACTGGGACACGCCGTTCTATTTGCTACAAAGCGAGAGACTTTTCCGTTTCCTTTTCATAGTTTTGTTCAACCTCAACGTGTTAAGTATGATGTAGCTGAAAACTATGCGTCTGAGATGGCAGAGCGATTGAGGATTGCTTTTTGAAACAGGTTCGGACTAAGCTTCGTGCGGCCCAAGAAGTAAGAGCCAGCTCCCTACAAAAGAAATCTGGACCTGTCACTTTTAAGGTTTGGGGGTCAGGTTTACTTGAAAGTTGAAGCAGTGAAACCTGGAACAACAAAGAAGCTGGGACCTAAGTGGACTGGACCGTTTTCCCGGGTTTTGTCTCAAACTTTTTTACGGTAAACTTCCGGATCAAAGGATGTATGGTGGAAAGGAGCAGCTTATTCACTGTAACCCACTGAAACATGGACCTGTAGGGGAGATGAGCCTGTTCAGGAAGTGGATCAGCCTACGGTTCCTACGATACCTCGGAAACGAGTTGACAAAAAAATCGTCCACTCTACATGCTACGGAAGACATTTTGGGATGAGGATGTGGTGCGACAGGAAGGCGGGCAAGAGCGCATGAAAGACCGGATGGAGGAACATTCTCAGGATGGTGTCAGTGCATGCTCATCAGAGGAGGAGGAAAGTGATGATGATAGTGTTTCGGCGCGAGATTCCTTGGATGAGTCATCGCCCGGGTTTACCTCGAAGTGATGATGATAGTGTCTCAGCACGAGATTCCTTGGACGAGTCATCACCTGGTTTCACCTCGAGTGTCAGAACGAGACTCATTGGAGCTTTCGGGGGAATAGCTTTCGAACAAGATTCCTTACAGGATGTTTCTATACCTAGTTCAAACCGCAACAGTATGACAAAATTCCTTGGAAGAGGTTGAAGCAGGAAACACAGATGCCTTTGGATGTACCAGAGGTGGCTCAGGATTTGGGAAACCAGTGGTTTCCCCTGGGGCCAGGCTCTTCCTCGCTATGGGCTTCGTATGTTGGCCAACCGGATGAACACCCTTGGGGTTTTGCCCCAAGAGAATTTGAAGCCCTGGTTTTTGGTGAAGGATACTGTATTCCACAAATTTTTTAAACAATAAATTTTGTGATGCCGTAGCAAGAGGATTACAGCTCTAATTAAGCCCAAGCCTAGGGCCCGTACAACAGCAACGGGCCCTGTGCCTCTATCAAAACAAGGTCGAGTGGAGGAGATGGGTCCAACTTCTCAGGGAATGCTGAAAAACCCGATAACATGCAGGAAGGCTCTGAGCAAGTCACAGGCCAGAGGGGGGTGAGATCTGATCCACAGTTTTGAGGAAATGAGCCTGTGCCAGCGTGGTCAAGGGCGTGGCATTAGGAACTAGCCTACCTACCTAGATTATGCTTAAAGTAACCACATCTTTCACATTGTTGTGTAGCCTATGTTACCCACCTGTGCTCAACTTGACTTTTAGGTCTAGGCCTATTGATGTAAATGACTGTATTTTGTATTTTTACATGTATCATTTGTGAATAGTCCATAATAAGGTGTAGGTTTGTGTATTTTCTCATCATGATGCCCACTTTTGTGAGTCAGCAATTTTTTTGTCAATTTAGCACTTTTGTAAATTTTTTGGGGTGGAATCAAAGTTAAGATTATTTGCAGATGATTGCATAATATACAGAGAGATTTTATGTGAGGAAGATCGGCGAGGTTTACAGAGAGATTTGGATATATTGGGGATATGGGTAGATGAAAATAAAATGGGTTTTAACACTAAAAAATGCAAGGTTGTTACGTTTGGAAAGAAAAGAGAAAAAGTGAACTGGGTTTATATCATACAAGGGGAGCATTTACAAAGAGAAGTTAGTTACAAATATCTTGGTGTACATTTGGAAAAGGGGTTGAATTGGGATTGCCATGTTAATGAGGTAGTTAAAAAGGGGCATAGAGTACTTAGTTTTGTAAGAAGGGTGACAGTGGGAGTTGCAAAAGGGGTGAGAAACCATTTGTATAAAACATTAGTGAGACCTGTGATGGAGTACGCAGGATCATTTGGGATCCATACAGAGTTGGAGAGAAAGATGAAATTGAGAAGGTGCAGAATTTGAAATGGCAGACTCTGGAATGTAGGAGGAAAGAAGACAGATTGGCAAAATTCTATAGAATTAGTAGGGGATTTGAAGGTTGGAATGAAATTGGTCAAGGTGTGAGACAAGGGTTATATTTGGATAAGAATGATCATAGCTGGAAATGTGAAAGGGTTGGGTTTAAAACTGATGTGGGAAAGAATTCCTTTTTGGGTAGAACAATAGTAGATTGGAACGGGTTACAAGGGGATGTGGTCGGGGAGAAAGATTTATATAGATTTAAATTAAGTTTAAGGGAGGGATAATAGGGAGAGAAATTCTGCCACCGAGTGGAAACTCAATTGCAGAAACAATGAACTAACTAACTAACTAACAACTGGATTCTGAATTTGCCATGCTGTACGGAGCTACCAACCATATAAAAAGTCAAAGTACTAAATTCACTGCCATCTTGTTGCTGTTTACAAGGCTGTGTGTTGGGTTGGTGACACTGTAAATCATGTGTATTTTCAATTTTGACAGATGTTTCTGACAAGAACTAAATTTGTTTTGGCATCCAGAGAAGGAAATATATTTATTATAAGTAGTAAAGGGTTTAAGTGGGGGAATAAATTAATAAAGTCTAGGTTTAAGACCATGTTGTGTAATGTTGTTATAGTTATGCTGGATATGATTTGTAATGTGGATAGGCCTAGGTTATTTTTGCTGGTAATACAATAATATTTCAAAATTAATGCAAGTAGGCCTAGCCTGTAAATATTTGTGATGTCTCTAGGACTGGAGTTTGGATACTGTTCGTAGTTTTATGTTTGCAGATGCTGAGCCTACCCTATGTTGATCTGACTGCACCCGACGGGAATCGCTTCTGGACTTGGGCCTAGATTCAGCCTAAAGCCTAGCTGACTGTGTGTCTTCGTGCCTTCCGCAAGCTGGGGGAGCGATCATCGTCCGGGCCAGTTAGTCTGCTATGGGCTGGTTCATCACGGTGATTTGGACTTGAACTGATTGTGAAGTGATGCTGGAAACAGGAACCACACCTCAAGAGATATGGTTCTGTTTGAAAGTGTGAGGCAATGTAGTGAAGCTGGGTTATGCTAATGTTATTTGGTTTAGTTTAATTTATTATTAAGTCTATTTTACATTCTTTGTTACACTACATGTAACATGTCATTGTGTAGTGATTATATTATGTAATTGTATTTTGGAATTTTGTATTTGGTAATTGTAATGTAATTTCATGTGGCCTGTTAATTATAAAACAGCAAGTTAGGTTGATTGTGCAAAGTGCCAGAGGTGTAGCAAGCTCACTTCCCTGTACTAGTTACTTCACTGTTATGGAATGTGATCAGTCAGCAGTTTTGTGTAAAGTGTGGCTGGCTGTGATGACATTCTCCAGGTGAGGTAATTAGGAAGAAGTGACTTGACTAGAGACTAGGACAGGTGGCAGTCTAGGTTGGGTGTAACATAGAAATTGGAGTAGGGTCTGGTGTGCTCTCCAAGACAGTTTAAATCCACATTTCTATAATTCTACAACTCTGTTTAACTATCACTCAAATTACTAAGAAAGTACTTTATACAATAAACCACCGGATTCACGAAAGTAACTAGACTACAGTCACTGGAAAGAGAAAGCTCTCCCTACCATCCGTCTTCCCCAAACTACCCCTAACATCTACGGCAAGGCAGGTCCCAGCTCCCCACGACAAACTACAACCATCCCTCAGTCCCGGCTGCCGTAGTCCAGGTTGCAGCCAAAAACCACGTCCTTCGAAGAGTCCAATCCGCCCTCGAACTCATCTAACATCTACGAGCTACGAGTGGTGGAGCGGCATTACATAAGCAAGAATACACAACTTAGCACAACGATCTATTTAAAGTTTCTCCATAAAACTCCACAGAACACATTTTTGTACAAACAAAATAAATTTACACATACAAAACCGGCGCCTGCACCATGTAATGGATAAGCCCTGTAGCTCGAATTGTAGTTACTAGGAAAACGCTTAAGTCCCGCCGCGTTGTTGGATGAGCGTAATTGGTGCATTGAGTTGCCATGTGTTATGCGGATTTTCTGTTGTTTTACCAAAAAACAACATAAATAAACTTTAAATGTTATTACCTCAAAACTTTCATTCTAGCACATTTGCTAACAATTGTTCCTACTTCTTCTACAGTTTTTAAGATGAAAGGATAATTTCTTTTTTAATGTGCTCACAAGTCTTATTCTGACAAATTCACCGGACACTTTTTTGATGACATTTATAGTTTTTTATTTAAAATATGGGAAATATAGGTTTTTCACAAAAACATACATTTTCAAACAATGCAAAGGGAAAAAATCATATTTATCAAACAAAACAAAAATTATAAAATCCGTCTGGTAAATGTTTAGATGTATTGTTTTTTAATCTTAAACACCTTTCACTTTAAAAAAAAAATGATAATTGTAAAAGCCTTAGCATTATCCCAGCACCATAGCAAAATTGTAAAATTGCAATTATTAAGAGAAATAATTGTTTGATTGCGCTCAAATTTCACACGATAATAATAATGCATAAAATTAAGGTTCTGTGAAAAAATCATTACTATCGGATAAAGCATGTAGGTGTTATAAGTCGAAGAATTTAAAAAAAAATCGAAATAAATCGTAAAATTGCGATTTTCACGAGAAATAATTTTTTGATCGATTTTTCGAATCGTGCAATTCTAAGTTCAGAGATTTCGAAGGCCTCCAGAAAATTTCATCGCAATTGGAGTGTCGGTTTAGCCGGAATCGTGCTAACGAACAGACAAAAATACAAAAAAAAAAGAAAGAAAGAATAAAAAACATTCCGGATTTTTTTCTTCAGTGTAGTGAAATGGAATCTTCGCTTCGCTCGCTACGCTCATCCAAAAAGGCGTCTAACAAGCTAGTTTGGGGCGTAGCTTCTCAATTCTATCTCTCCCTACAGGGTCTCCATGACCAGGATCGTACGTGTTCAGTGGAATTTGGATTGGGAAGCATTCATGATTAACTAAATAAAAACTATGATTCTCAGTTTGGGGATCACTATATTTTCTTATAAACCTAATCTTGTCCTTGACCAAGCTTGTGCATTCTCCCTAGTGATCATGGGCTCAACTCCCACTGTAACTCCCTTAACATAGACAATTAATTGGATGAGCGTAGCGAGCGAAGCGAAGATTCCATTTCACTACACTGGAGAAAAAAATCCGGAATGTTTTTTTTTTTTTCTGTTTGTATTATTGTGTGTTTGTTAACACGATTCCGGCTAAACCGATACTCCAATTGTGATGAAATTTTATGGAGGCTTTCGAAATCTCTGAACTTAGAACTGCCACGTTTTTGAGCGCAATCGAAAAAAAATTTCTCATAAAAATCGCAATTTTACGATTTTTTTCGATTTTTTAAAAATTTCTTCGACTTATAACACCTACATGCTTAATCCGATTTTAATGATTTTTTCACAGAACCTTAATTTTATGAATTAAGATATTCTTGTGAAATTTGAGCGCAATCGAAAAACTATTTCTCATGAAAATCGAAATTTTACAGTTTTTTTCTTTTTTGAAACAATTCATTGACTTATAACACCTACATGATTTATCCTATTGTGATGATTTTTTCACAGAACCTTAATTTTATGAATTAATATATTCGTGTAAAATTTGAGCGCAATCGAATAATTATTTCTTATGAAAATCGCAATTTTACGATTTTTTTATTTTTAAAAATTACGATTAATAAAAAAATAAAGTAAATTTTTAATTTAATTTAATTTAATTTTAAAAAAATCTTCAACTTAGTAATAATTTTTTCACAGAACAACAGTAAATCCGCATAACACATGGCAGCTCAATGCACCAATTACGCTCATCCAACAACGCGGCGGGACTTAAGCGTTTTCCTAGTAATAATAAAAATTGGATGAGCGAAGCAAAGACTTCAATTTCACTGACCCCCAAAAAATTTTTAGCTCCAATTTTTTTTTGTCTGTTTGTTAGCACGATTCCGGGCAAACGGCATAAGCGATCTTGATGAAAATTGGAGGGGACCTTCGAAATCTTTAAACTTAGAGGTGTATTGTTTTTGGGTACAATCGAAGAAATATTTCTCATGAATATCGTACTTTTACGATTTTTTTCGATTTTTAGTGCGATATTTTCGTGACATTTGGGCCGATTCTGACCAAACGGATGAGGCTACAACGTTAATATTTCACATCGACATTAAGGATATGGTGATGAAGTACCTTTTGAAAGAAAAAGTTGAAAAAGTTAGCCAAAATCCATAGAAATAAGGGTTTTTATATGATTTTTTTGAGGTTTATAATAACAATTAACAAGTAACAATAGAAACTTGACAACAATCACCTACAATGCATTCAAAAAGCACTTGCAAAGGAAAAGTGGTCCTACGCAAACTAAAAACTTACAAAAAAGCTCATCCATCAAGATAATTGGATGAGCGTAGCGAGCGAAGCGAAGATTCCATTTCACTACACTGGAGAAAAAAATCCGGAATGTTTTTTTTTTCTTTCTTTTTTTTTGTATTTTTGTGTGTTTGTTAACACGATTCCGGCTAAACCAATACTCCGATTGCGATGAAATTTTATGGAGGCCTTCGAAATCTCTGAACTTAGAACTGCCACGTTTTTGAGCGCAATCGGAATTTTTTTTCTTATAAAAAACGCAATTTTACGATTTTTTTCGATTTTTTAAAAAATTTCTTCGACTTATAACACTTACATGCTTTATCCGATTGTAATGATTTTTTAACAGAACCTTGATTTTATGAATTAAGATATTCGTGTGAAATTTGAGCGTCATCGAAAAACTATTTCTCATGAAAATCGAATTTTTACGGGTTTTTTCTTTTTTAAAACAATTCTTTGACTTTTAACACCTACATGCTTTATCCTATTGTAATGATTTTTTCATAGAACCTTAATTTTATGAATTAATATACTCGTGTTAAATTTGAGCGCAATCGAATAATTATTTCTTATAAAAATTGCAATTTTACGATTTTTTTCTTTTTAAAAATTACGATTTATTAAAAAAAATTAAGTTAATTTTTAATTTAATTTAATTTAATTTAAAAAAATCTACGACTAAAATGATTTTTTCACAGAACAACAGAAAATCCGCGTAACACAATGCAGCTCAATGCACCAATTACGCTCATCCAACAACGCGGCGGGACTTAAGCGTTTTCCTAGTAATAATAATTATAATTAGTCAATGATAGCAGTTGTAATAAAAGTATGCCCCGACTGGATGATTGATGAAGGTGTGTCTTATGTCTCGGTAGCTCAATTGGCAGAGCTAAGGCGCGTTAAGCCAGAGGTTCTGGGTTCGATCCTCAGTCGGGGCATACTTTTATTACAACTGCTATCATTGACTAATAATGTCCTCAAAGCGGGCTTATGCTTAAAAACCGTATATTCTTACTACCCAACTCATGGGAGATGAGAAGTGACTGGATTTTTTCATGTGTTCTTTCAGTAATGACAGCTACATTGCAGTCTTCTGTTCGATTATTATCATGGATGTCAACAGTCACAACAAAATAGCAGTTTGATGAAGGTGTGTCTTATGTCTCGGTAGCTCAATTGGCAGAGCTATGGCGCGTTAAGCCAGAGGTTCTGGGTTTCGATCCCCAGTCGGGGCATACTTTTATTACAACTGCTATCATTGACTAATAATGTCCTCAAAGCGGGCTTATTGGATGAGCGTAGCGAGCGTAGCGAGCGAAGCGAAGATTCCATTTCACTACACTGGAGAAAAAAATCCGGAATGTTTTTTTTTTTCTGTATTTTTGGCTGTTTGTTAACACGATTCCAGCTAAACCAATACTCCAATTGCGATGAAATTTTATGGGGGCCTTCGAAATCTCTGAACTTAAAACTGCCACGTTTTTGAGCGCAATCGAAAAATTATTTCTAATGAAAATCGCAAATTTACGATTTTTTTCGATTTTTAAAAAAATTCTTCGACTTATAACATCTACATGCTTAATCCGATTTTAATGATTTTTTTACAGAACCTTAATTTTATGAATTAAGATATTCGTGTGAAATTTGAGAACAATCGAAAAATTATTTCTCATGAAAATCGAAATTTTACGCGTTTTTTCTTTTTTTTAACAATTCTTTCACTTATAACACCTACATGCTTTATTCTATTGTAATGATTTTTTCATAGAACCTTTATTTTATGAATTATTATATTCGTGTAAAATTTGAGCGCAATCGAATAATTATTTGTTATGAAAATAGCAATTTTACGATTTTTTCTTTTTTAAAAATTACGATTAAGAAAAAATAAAAGAATAAAGTTATTTTTTTATTTAATTTAATTTAATTTAAAAAACATCGACTTAGTAATAATTTTTTCACAAAACAACAGAAAATCTGCATAACACATGGCAGGTCAATGCACCAATTACGCTCATCCAACAACGCGGCGGGACTTAAGCGTTTTCCTAGTTAACAATCATTGCTCACCAATGAACCTCAGTCTGGTATGGAAGTCCAGTGTCTGTTGGTTCGAACCCACGTCCCCTTGGTGTCTTGACTCTTCGGACCTCTTGCCTTCCTCTTCTAACTTCTTTGTTCTTTCGGCTCCCAAGTTGTTCTCGCCGATTAGTCCACATGTTCTTCCTTCGGCTTTCTACAGGTGAGATTCCAGTTTGCCGTCCGACTCCCGCCGTAGCGGGAGCCCTCAGTAGTTCTTCTTTCTTCAGGCTCTGCTCACCTTCCTCTTTGACCTCTCAAACAGAACTCCCCGATCAGATCGAACTTTGGTATCCACAAAGCCTCGAACCCCTGACTTCGGTCCTCCTCCCCTCCCTATAAGGCTAGAGTCCATTGTCACTATTACCTCTCCTGATCCCCTCCTGGTTCTCCTATGTCCAAAAACCAATCACCAGCCTTCCTTGGCCCCCTCTGTTGTCTCTTGGCCCTAGAGAAAGGGTCTTCTCCCCTTCATCCATTTAGTACTTGTCAGCAATCATATTATTAACACGTCTGCATTTCCATGATTTAAACAAACTTTGAAACAGCAACACAACTTGTTTACCTCTTGTAGAATGTTTTAAATAACGTCACATTCCTAGTAACTTCTCAATAACAACCATTGTTGACAGTTATTACGACATGCATGCAGTCTTACAGCATTACTAGCACTTCCAAACCCAAAATGAATATGAATATATACCCAATATATACCCTACATTACAAGTGGTTTCTGTCCGTACTACTAAGGGAGTGTTTACCCGTCCGGTAAACAAATTGGTTACCCTCCCACCCCCTTAGTTTTTTCGTGTCGGACTTGTTTTTATATTTGTAGTTTATAGTTGTTCTCTCTTGTGTCTACTTAAAATGTATTCATTTTAGGTGGGCGGTTATGTTCGCGCCGATTATATTTTTGTATTTTCGTCGCTTTGTTTAGTGCTATTTTCATTGTATTTAACTTTTCTTCTTTTCATTTGGTTTTTACTCGAGTGGTTTTGCCCGGTTTTGTCATGTGATTTGGTCAGCCAATCACGTTCGTTTTCTGTTTATTTTCCGTTTTGTATTCGCATATCATTCTTGTAGTTCAGTACACGACAAGCTGTCGTCTCTGAAAGGTCGCTCTCTGTTATCTCTCTCGCCCATATTTGGGCAAATCCAGTTTTCTTACGCTCTCGTACTCTGCACTGTGTTTGCAGTGACTTCGCCTGTGTTGTGACATTATCAAACGCTACGGTTTGCTATTTCTTTATTTCTCTCTTCTTTATTCTTCAACTGGCCAGCTCTATTAAACCTTTCCTATCCCCCTCGACGTCTGACACACTGACGTCGCGACGCACGCGACGCAAGAAAGTTCGCCAACATCCGAACCTCGTGACGTCGGGGGCAACCAGTCCATGCAGGAAGTATTCTGCACAATCATATGTAAGTTCTCTTCTGCATTTTATTTCCTGTGTTCTTCCTTGCTCTCTTATCTCTATTAAAAACTAATTACAGTCCACTTAAAATCTCGGTTAGGCATCTCGGCCTAAACATAGACAAAATAGACGCTAAGAACACAGAGCTTAGTAACAAAATAGACACTATTAATGCAGAGCTCAATAAAAAAATGGATGCTAATACTACACAACTAGTTGAGTTAGAAAAAAGATTGATAGAGAGAATGGACGGAGCCAATGCTAAGTTAGATAAACGCATTACGATAGTTAACCAAGAGGCTATCGAAATTAATCTAAAAACTAACAACCGGGTAGAGCAGATAGAAAAATTGGTTAAAAGTGACCAAACCAGAGTAAGTGGCGATTTGACTAGAATCAATAATCAATTAACATCAAAAATACCAAGTTTAGAAAAAGACATTAGGGAAATGGGAGGCAGAGTACTCATGGCAGAGAATACTGTAGTGGAAAGTGGGGATAGGTTAAAGCGGATAGAGGAAGCTTCCGCAGAAAGGGAAAATAAAGTTAGTGAAAATAGTTTGAAAATCACTAATGTAAACAAAAAAGTTCAAGAGAAGTTTCGTGCAATCGAAGTTGAATGGAAAGAAAAGCTAAGTAAAACGCAAGAAACTACACAACGTACAGTGTTAGTAACAGTTAGGGAAAGTGACCTACCAGCACTAAAAAACGAAATATTGAACAACATGAGAGAGGGGGGATACGTCCGCAATGCCAGGGATATTAATATTACAATAACAAACAGACAAAAACCTAGCAAATTAACAAAATGAATAATGAAACTGTCAAACTGTGAAAATGTAAAACTGGCAAAATGACAAATTTACAATATGAAAATGTCTAAAACTAACAACCTGACAAAATGCAATTGAGAAACTGACAATATTTCAATATCAAACTGAAAAAACAAGCAAATTAACAAAATACAATGATCAAATGGAATGTAAAACTGACAAAATGACAAATTAACATATGAAATGTCTAAAATAAAACTGCAAAATGCAATTGAAAATTACTTTTACAAAAATCAAAATGTATCGAAAACTGACAATATTTACAAATAAACTGACGAAAAATAAAAATTAAATAAAATGAATAAACAGTCAAACTGCTAAAATGAAAAACTGACAATATTCAATATAAATACGAAAATACAAATTAACAAAATGAAAATGAATGAAACTGCAAACTTACAATAAAAAACTGACGAAAAACAAAATTACAAATGAAAGAAAGAAAACTGTCAAACGGAAATGAAAAACAACAAATTACAACTTACAATATCAAAAGACTAAAAAACTACAACAATTACAAATTGAACATTTCAAAAATCTAACTGCGAAAAAAACAAAAAATTACAAACTTACAAAATGAAAATGACTAAAACTTTAAAAACTTAAAACATTGGCAAAATACATTCTTACAAAATGAAACGAAAACTACAAAGTGACAAAATGCAAACTGACAAACTGACATTTAAAATGCAAAATGACAAAACTACAATTAATTGAACAAAACTAAAACGTGAAAAAAAATTGCAATTGACAATGACAATCAGCAAACTCAAAATATGAAAATAACAAATTACAATAAAAAACGACGAAAATACAAAATTACAATTGAAAATGAGCTATGAAACTGCAAACTGTGACAATAAAATTTGACAAAATGACAAATAACAATATGCAAATGACGAAAACTACAACTTTACAAAATGAAGAATTGACGAATGAAATTCAAAACAAATTGAATGAAAACACAAATGACAAAATGAAACTGAAAATGAAAAATTGCAATTAAAATGACAACAAAAGCAATGACAAAATTTACAATCATTACAATATCAAATACGACAAAACTGAAATTACAAAAATATGAAATGTAAAGCAAAATAAAACAACAAAATAAATACAATAGAAACTGACAAAACAATACCTTCAAAATCAATACAATAACTCCAAAACTTGACGAAAAGAAATACAAATGAACTGAACTAAAATTGAAATGACAAACTGTGCAAAATGTGACAAAATGATACAATCTGACATTCTTACAAAATCAAACTGACAAAAACATTCAAATTGACAAAATTAAACTGTGAAAATGAAAAAATTGACAATTTGAAAAATGACTAAAAAAGCAAACTGACAAAATGTTATAAGAAAACTGACAATATTACAATATCAAACTGACGAATACTAGCAAATTTACAAAATGAATTAATGAAACTGTCAAACTGTGAAAATGAAAACTGGCAAAATGACAAACTTACAATATGAAATTGACTAAAACAATAAACTAACAAAATGTTATTGACAAACTGACAATATTACAATATCCAACTGACGAAAACTAGCATATTAACAAAATGAAACTGTCAAACTGTGAAAATGAAATTTCTGACAAAATGACAAATTTACAATATGAAAATGTCTAAAACTAACAACCTGACAAAATGCAATTGACAATCTGACATTCTTACAAAATCAAACTGACGAAAACTAGCAAATTGACAAAATGAAACTGTAAAAATGAAAAACTTACAATTTGAAAATGACTAAAACAAGGAAACTGACAAAATGTTATTGAAAAACTGACAATATTTCAATATCAAACTAGCAAATTAACAAAATGAAACTGTCAAAATGAAAAAATTGACAATTTGAAAATGACTAAAACAAGCAAACTGACAAAATGTTATTGAGAAACTGACAATATTACAATATCAAACTGACGAAAACTAGCAAATTTACAAAATGAAACTGTAAAAATGAAAATATTAATGACTAAAACAAGCAAACTGACAAAATGTTATTGACAAACTGACAAAATGTCAATAATAAACTGACGAAAACTAGCGAATTAACAAAATGAAATTGTCAAACTGTGAAAATATTAATCTGACAAAATGACAAACTTACAATATGAAAATGACTAAAACTAACAACCTGACAAAATGCAATTGACAATCTGACATTCATACAAAATCAAACTGACGAAAACTAGCAAATTGACAAAATGAAACTCTGAAAATGAAAAACTTACAATTAGAAAATGACTAAAACAATAAACTAACAAAATGTTATTGACAAACTGACAATATTACAATATCCAACTGACGAAAACTAGCATATTAACAAAATGAAACTGTCAAACTGTGAAAATGAAAATCTGACAAAATGACAAATTTACAATATGAAAATGTCTAAAACTAACAACCTGACAAAATGCAATTGACAATCTGACATTCTTACAAAATCAAACTGACGAAAACTAGCAAATTGACAAAATGAAACTGTCAAACTGTGAAAATGTAAAACTGGCAAAATGACAAACTTACAATATGAAATTGACTAAAACTAACAACCTGACAAAATGCAATTGACAATCTAACATTCTCACAAAATCAAACTGACGAAAACTAGCAAATTGACAAAATGAAACTCTGAAAATGAAAATTTAATGACTAAAACAAGCAAACTGACAAAATGTTATTGACAAACTGACAATATGTCAATTGACAAAATGTCAATCAATCTAACTGACGAAAACTAGCGAATTAACAAAATGAAATTGTCAAACTGTGAAAATGAAAATCTGACAAAATGACAATATTACAATATCCAACTGACGAAAACTAGCAAATTACCAAATGAAATTGTCAAACTGTGAAAATATAAATCTGACAAAATGACAAATTTACAATATGAAAATGTCTAAAACTAACAACCTGACAAAATGCAATTGACAATCTGACATTCTTACACAATCAAACTGACAAAAACAAGCAAAATGACAAAATGAAACTGTAAAAATGAAAAACTTACAATTTGAAAATAACTAAAACAAGCAAACTGACAAAACGTTATTGAGAAACTGACAATATTTCAATATCAAACTGACGAAAACTAGCTAATTTACAAAATGAAACTGTGAAAATGAAAAACTTAATGACTAAAACAAGCAAACTGACAAAATGTTATTGACAAACTGACAATATGTCAATAATAAACTGACGAAAACTAGCGAATTAACAAAATGAAATTGTCAAACTGTGAAAATATTAATCTGACAAAATGACAAACTTACAATATGAAAATGACTAAAACTAACAACCTGACAAAATGCAATTGACAATCTGACATTCATACAAAATCAAACTGACGAAAACTATCAAATTGACAAAATTAAACTGTAAAAATGAAAAAATTGACAAATTTGAAAATGACTAAAACAAGCAAACTGACAAAATGTTATTGACAAACTGACATATTACAATATCAAACTGACGAAAACTAGCAATTTACAAATGAATGAATAACTGTGAAAAAAAATGAAAAACTGACAAAATTACAAACTAACAATATGAAAATGACTAAAACTAACAACCTGACAAAATGCAATTGACAGTCTAACATTCTCACAAAATCAAATTGATGAAAACTAGCATATTGACAAAATGAAACTGTGAAAATGAAAATATTAATGACTAAAACAAGCAAACTGACAAAATGTTATTGACAAACTGACAAAATGTCAATAATAAACTGACGAAAACTAGCGAATTAAATTAAATTGACTAAAACTAACAACCTGACAAAATGCAAGTGACAATCCAACATTCTCACAAAATCAAAATGACGAAAACTAGCAAATTGACAAAATGAAACTGTGAAAATGAAAAACTTACAATTAGAAAATGACTAAAACAATAAACTAACAAAATGTTATTGACAAACTGACAATATTACAATATCCAACTGACGAAAACTAGCATATTAACAAAATGAAACTGTCAAACTGTGAAAATGAAAATCTGACAAAATGACAAATTTACAATATGAAAATGTCTAAAACTAACAACCTGACAAAATGCAATTGACAATCTGACATTCTTACAAAATCAGACTGACGAAAACTAAATTGACAAAATGAAACTGTAAAAATGAAAAACTTACAATTTGAAAATGACTAAAACAAGGAAACTGACAAAATGTTATTGAAAAACTGACAATATTTCAATATCAAACTGACGAAAACTAGCAAATTATAAAAATGAATGAATGAAACTGTCAAACTGTGAAAATGTAAAACTGGCAAAATGACAAACTTACAATATGAAAATGACTAAAACTAACAACGTGACAAAATGCAATTGACAATCTGACATTCTTACAAAATCAAACTGACAAAAACTATCAAATTGACAAAATTAAACTGTGAAAATGAAAAAATTGACAATTTGAAAATGACTAAAACAAGCAAACTGACAAAATGTTATTGAGAAACTGACAATATTACAATATCAAACTGACGAAAACAAGCATATTAACAAAATGAATAAATGAAACTGTCAAACTTGAAAATGAAAATCTGACAAAATGACAAATTTACAATATGAAAATGTCTAAAACTAACAACCTGACAAAATGCAAGTGACAATCCAACATTCTCACAAAATCAAACTGACGAAAACTAGCAAATTGACAAAATGAAATTGTCAAACTGTGAAAATATTAATCTGACAAAATGACAAACTTACAATATGAAAATGACTAAAACTAACAACCTGACAAAATGCAATTGACAATCTGACATTATTACAATATCCAACTGACGAAAACTAGCAAATTATAAAAATGAATGAATGAAACTGTCAAACTGTGAAAATGTAAAACTGGCAAAATGACAAACTTACAATATGAAAATGACTAAAACTAACAACGTGACAAAATGCAATTGACAATCTGACATTCTTACAAAATCAAACTGACAAAAACTATCAAATTGACAAAATGAATGAATGAAACTGTCAAACTGTGAAAATGAAAAACTGACAAAATTACAAACTAACAATATGAAAATGACTAAAACTAACAACCTGACAAAATGCAATTGACAGTCTAACATTCTCACAAAATCAAATTGATGAAAACTAGCAAATTGACAAAATGAAACTGTAAAAATGAAAAAAATTACAATTTGAAAATGACTAAAACAAGCAAAACTGACAAAACGTTATTGAGAAACTGACAATATTACAATATCAAACTGACGAAAACAAGCAAATTAACAAAATGAATAAATGAAAAATGTCAAACTTGAAAATGAAAATCTGACAAAATGGACAAATTTACAATATGAAAATGTCTAAAACTAACAACCTGACAAAATGCAATTGACAATCTGACATTCATACAAAATCAAACTGACGAAAACTAGCAAATTGACAAAATGAAACTCTGAAAATGAAAAACTTACAATTTGAAAATGTAAAAAAAAATGACAATAAAGTATGAGAAACTGACAATATTTATATCAAACTGACGAAAAATTACAATTACAAATGAATGAATGAAATGTCAACTGTGAAATGAAAACTGACAAAATTACAAAATGAACAATATGCAAAATTACTAAAACTAAACTGAAAATGCATTAAATCAACATTCTGAACAAACAATTGATAAAATTGCTAAAAAATGAAATGTGAAAATGAAATATTACAATGAAAACTGTCAAACTGAAAATTTATGAAAACAACAAAATTTCAAAATAAACTGGAAAAACTAGCAATAACAAAAAATGTAAATGTGAAAATAAATTACAAAATGACAAATTTCAATAAAAATTACTGAAAAAAACAAACTAACAAAAAAATGACAACAAACAACAAACTGACGAAAATGCAATTGACAAAACAATCTAAAATGAAAACTGAAAATTTAAAAAGACAAAAAATAAACTAAAAAAGATGAAAACTGACAATATTACAATATAACTAAAAATAATTAAAAAATGAAATATCATATAAATGAATCTGACAAAATGAAAATTTAAAAATGAAAATTAAAATAAACTGAAAAATGAAATGACAATTTACAATTGACAATCAAATGAACAAAAAAACTGACAAAATGCAATTGACTTAATTAAACTTACAATAAACTAAAACAAGAAATGACAAAACGAATGAAAATGACAAATATTTCAATATCAAATGACATAAAAAAGCAAATTATAAAAATGAATAATTAAAACTGACAAATTTAAAATCAAAACTGAAAACTATAAATTAAAAATGAAATGACTAAAACTAAAACTGTGAAAATGAATAAATTAAAAATTACAAAATAACTGAAAAAAACTTAATTGACAAAATAAACTGAAAATGAAAATTACATTACAAAATAACTTAAAAAAAATTAAAACAATATGAAAACTACAATAAAAACTACAATTGAAGAAAACTAAATTAAAAAATAAATGATTGAAAACTGCAAATTAAAAAAACTGAAAGAAAACTACAATAAAAAAGAAAAACTAAACTGTGAAATGAATGACAATCGCAAAATAAAAATACAAAAAAATAACTACAAATGACAAAAAAAAGTAAAATGAAAAACTTACAATTAAATGATAAACAACAAACTGACAAAAATTACAAATTCAATGTAAACTGAAATACTAAAAATACAAAATAAAATGAAACTGCAAAATGTAAATATTACAATACAAAATGACAAACTAACAAATTACAAAATGATGAATAAAAGCAAACAAATGAAAAACTGAGAAAATTAAATTAACAAAATAAATGATAAAACTACAAATTGACAAAATGAAATTTAAAATAAAATTTACAAAAAACAAAACGACAAAGCAATTGACAAATGAAATGGACAATAAAAACTGACGAAAACTAGCAAATTAAAAATGAATTAAAATTGAAAAATATTGACAAATAAAACTGACAAAATGAATTAACAAAAAAATCAAATAAAATAATGACAACTGACAACTAAAATAAAATGACTAAAACTACAATTGAAAGCAAAATCAATGAAAAACTTTCAATACAAAATGACAAAACAAAACTACAAAATGCAAAAAAACGAAAATCAAATCAACATAGAAAATACTAAACAAATAAACTCAAAAACTGTGAAAAATGAAAAATTTAAACTAAAATTTAAAATAACTAAAAAGAAATGACAAAATGAAAAGAAAAATGACAAACTTAAATGAACAAGAAAAACAGAAATAAAAATGAAAATAAACTGAAAAACTGTAAAATTAAAAAATGACAAAATGAATTAAAAATAATGATAAACTAACCGTGAAAATGCAAAATTAAATTCTTACAAATCAAACTGAAAAAAACAAATGACAAAATACAATGAAAATGAAAATTACATTACAAAATCGACAATACAACAAACTGAAATAAAGTATGAAAATGAAATATTACAATTGAAACTGAAAACAGCAAATACAAAAATGATAATGAAACTGCAACTGTAAATTGCAAAACTGACAAATTTCAACTAAAATAATTAATGAATAAAATAAAACTGACAAAATGAAACGCAAACATTCAAACAAAATAAATGACTAAAACTAGCAACTGAACAAAATGAAACGTCAACTTAAAAAAAAATTGAAAAATGACAAATTTTCAAATGAAAATGTTAAAATAAAACTGACAAATCAATGACAACCAACATTTACAAAATAAAATGACAAAACTAACAAATTTACAAAATGAAAGTAAAATAAACTTACAAAATTTAAAATGACAAAACAAACCAAAATTTACAAAATGTTTTTAAAATGAAAAATTTTAAAAATTAAATGACAAAACAAGCAAATAAAAAAATGAATGAATGAAAATGAAACTTTTAAATAAAACTGACAAAAACAAAATTACAAATAAAAAAGAAAACTTCAACCCGAAAAATGAAAAAGGGCAAATCAACATTCTACAAATAAATGACAAAACTAACAAATTTACAAAATGAAATGAAAAATGAAAACTACAATTAAAAGTCAAAATAACAAACTGACAAAATTAAAATTAAAATTAAAACTTACAAATTTAAATGCAAAACAACAAATGACAAAATTTAATGGCAAAATTTACAAACTTACAAATAAATGACAAAAAAAAGCAAAATGACAAATGAAAAAAAAATGACAAATTTTAATATAAATGACAAAACAAGCAAATTAACAAAATAAAAGAAAATGCAATTTAAAATAAAACTGACAAAACAAAATTAAAAAAATGAAAAAGTAAAACTCAAACCCGAAAAAGAAATGACAATCCAAATTACAAAATAAACTGACAAAACTAACAACTTTACAAAATGAGTAAAAAACAACTAACAAATAAAATGACAAAACTAACAAATTGACAAATGAATTTAATAAATTTACAAAACAAAATATGAAAACTGCAAATACAAAATGAAATAAAATTAAAATTAAATTTAAAAAACAAATGAAAAAAGTTATTGACAAATGACAAATGAATAAAAAATGCAAAACTAGGGTTAAACAAAAATGAAAATTGCAAGAAAATGTAAAATAACTGACAAAATACAAATTACAAAATGAAATTTAAACTAAAATAAACCCGACAAAATGCAATTACAATTGAATTAACAAAATAAACTGACAAAATGCAATTGACAAATTAACTCTAAAATAAAAAATTACAATAGAAAAAGACTAAAAAAATAACAAATTTTGAAAACTGACAAATTACAATTAACTAAGAAAAACAAAATATTAACAAATGAAACTGTCAAAATTAATTAAACTGACAAAATACAATTTACAAAATGAAATGTCCAAAATAAAACCCGACAAAATGAATGACAATTCAAATTTTCCAAAATAAACTGACAAAATGCAATTTACAAAATAAAATAAAAATAAAAATTACAATTTTAAATGACAAAAGAAACTGAAAAATTTTGAAAAACTTACAAATTTAATATCAAACACGAAAACTGCAAATTTATTAAAAATAATGAATAAATTCAACTGGAAAAAGAAAAAAAGGAAAATGCAAACTTAAAATGAAAATGCAAAAATAAAAAAATACAAAAAGCAAGAAATCTAACTTAAAAAATACCAAAGCAAAAAATACCCTTACAAAAATAAAATGGGAAAATAAAAAATTGACAATTTTTAAAATGAAAAAACAAATGAAAAAAGTTTTTAAAAAAAATGACAAAATGAAACTGGCAAAATGACAAACTTACAATATGAAAATGACTAAAACAAGCAAACTGACAAAATGTTATTGAGAAACTGACAATATTTCAATATCAAACTGACGAAAACAAGCTAATTATAAAAATGAATGAATGAAACTGTCAAACTGTGAAAATGAAAAACTGACAAAATTACAAACTTACAATATGAAAATGACTAAAACTAACAACGTGACAAAATGCAATTGACAATCTGACATTCTTACAAAATCAAACTGACAAAAACTATCAAATTGACAAAATTAAACTGTGAAAATGAAAAAATTGACAATTTGAAAATGACTAAAACAAGCAAACTGACAAAATGTTATTAGTTTTAAAGTTAGTAGAGTTCATTATAATATTTAAAACACTTTTAGTGGAACAACTCTATTTTATTATAATAAATTACAACGTTTCGGAAATGACTTCAACTTATTCCGTCTTCAGGTTTCTTGTTAAAAACAAAAAATCATTTTATCAAAAATATATCAAAACAAACAAAGACAATAGCCAAGAAAAAAATCATTTGACGTTTCTTTATAATGTGTTGAAATGTTTAATTTTATTCACCTTGGCTATTGTCTTTGTTTGTTTTGATATATTTTTGATAAAATGATTTTTTGTTTTTAACAAGAAACCTGAAGACGGAATAAGTTGAAGTCATTTCCGAAACGTTGTAATTTATTATAATAAAATAGAGTTGTTCCACTAAAAGTGTTTTAAATATTATAATGAACTCTACTAACTTTAAAACTAATATCATTAACCAGTATGGACTTGGAACCTTGAAACTATTAAAATTATATGAGAAGAAACTGCAGACTTTAGCCAGAGAAGAAAATCATTTGACGTTTCTTTATAATGTGTGAAATGTTTAATTTTATTCACCTTGGCTATTGTCTTTGTTTGTTTTGATATATTTTTGATAAAATGATTTTTTGTTTTTAACAAGAAACCTGAAGACGGAATAAGTTGAAGTCATTTCCGAAACGTTGTAATTTATTATAATAAAATAGAGTTGTTCCACTAAAAGTGTTTTAAATATTATAATGAACTCTACTAACTTTAAAACTAATATCATTAACCAGTATGGACTTGGAACCTTGAAACTATTAAAATTATATGAGAAGAAACTGCAGACTTTAGCCAGAGAAGAAAATCATTTGACGTTTCTATATAATGTGTGAAATGTTTAATTTTATTCACCTTGGCTATTGTCTTTGTTTGTTTTGATATATTTTTGATAAAATGATTTTTTGTTTTTAACAAGAAACCTGAAGACGGAATAAGTTGAAGTCATTTCCGAAACGTTGTAATTTATTATAATAAAATAGAGTTGTTCCACTAAAAGTGTTTTAAATATTATAATGAACTCTACTAACTTTAAAACTAATATCATTAACCAGTATGGACTTGGAACCTTGAAACTATTAAAATTATATGAGAAGAAACTGCAGACTTTAGCCAGAGAAGAAAATCATTTGACGTTTCTTTATAATGTGTGAAATGTTTAATTTTATTCACCTTGGCTATTGTCTTTGTTTGTTTTGATATATTTTTGATAAATGATTTTTTGTTTTTAACAAGAAACCTGAAGACGGAATAAGTTGAAGTCATTTCCGAAACGTTGTAATTTATTATAATAAAATAGAGTTGTTCCACTAAAAGTGTTTTAAATATTGTATGAAAACTGACTACATTCAAACTAAAATCATTTAAAATGAATGAATTTAAAAATTAAAACTGTGAGAAGAAACTGCAAATTAGCCAAAAGAAAATGACTTAAAATTTTTAATGTGTGAAGTCTAATTTATTTACCTTGGATATGCATTTGACAATGATGTTTTAAATAATATTATGATAAAATGAATCTGTGTTTTGACAAAACTAGACGAAAATTGGTCATTTCAAAACGACGATAAACTAGTATTAAAAAATAAATTGTCCTAAAAGTGTTTTAAAATATGACAAAATGTATGAAAACTTACAATATAAAAATATAAAACTAAAACCCGACAAAATTTACAAAATGAATTATACAAAATGCAAACTGGAAAATAGAAACTGACAAAATATAACAAATAAAAATATTGAAAATGACTAAAACTAAAAACCCACAAAATGTTATTGACAGTCTAAAATTTCACAAAATCAATGAGAAAACTAGCATATTACAAAATGAAACTGTAAAATGAAAATATAATGACTAAAATGCAAACTGACAAAAAATGTTATAGACAACTGACAAAATGCAATCAATCTGACAACTACAATAACCAAATGAAATTGCAAATGTGAAAAATGTAATCTGAAAAATGAAAAACTTTCAATATTTAAAATGACTAAAACTAACAACTGACAAAATGTATTGAAAAACTGACATATTTCAAAATCAAACTGACGAAAACTAGCAAATTAACAAAATGAACTGAAATGAAAACTTACATAAAATGTAGAAAATTAAAACTGGCAAAATGACAAACTTACAATATGAAAATGATATAACTAACAACTGTGCAAAATGAGAAATCTGACAATAATGACAAAACTTACAATATGAAAATTTCTAAAACTAACAACCTGACAAAATGCATTGACAATCTGACATTTACAAATCAAACTGAAAAACAAACAAAAATATGAAAACTAAACGTAAAATGAAAAATGACAAATTAAACAACAAAAAAAGAAAGACTAAATTAAGAAACTGAAAATTAAATAATAAAAAATGAAAAACTAGACATAAAAAAAGAATGAACTTACAAAGGGAAAAAGAAAACTGACAAAACAAATTAACAAAAAAATGACTAAAAAAAACTGACAAAATGCAATTACATCAACATTTAAAAAACAAATGACAAAAACTAGCAATTAAAAAAATAAAACTTTAAAATGAAAAAAATGAAAATTACAAAATGAAATTACAAATGACAAATTAAAAAAAAACAACTGAAAAATGCAAATTAAACAAAATGAAAAAAAACAAAAACTAAAACTACAATAAAAATAACTGTAAAATAAAACAAAATAATTGAAAAACTAAAAACAAATGAAAAATGTTATTAAAAATGAAAATTAAAATTGACAAAACAAAAGCAAAATTTACAATATGAAAGTATAAAATAACAAATGAAAAAAGAAAAATGACAAAATTACAAATACAATAGAAAAACTAAAATAAAATGACAAAAAGACATAAATTCTCAAAAATCAAAATATGAAAAAAGTTTTACAAAAAAATAAAAAACTTGAAAAACAAAATGACAAAAACAATAAATCTGAAAATGTTAAACAAAACTGACAAAATGCAAAACCCAAAAAAAAAAACAGACAAACAACAAAATGCAATCACTCCAACATAAAGTAAAACTACAAATTTACCAATGAAAAGACAAAAAACAAAATACAATTGAAATTCTAAAAACTAACAACTGACAAAATTAATGACAAACATAAATTAAAACGAAAACAAGCAAAATGACAAAATGAAACTGGCAAAATGACAAATAATACAAAATTACTAAAAAAACAAATAATAAAATGAAAGCAATTCAATAACAAACTACAAAAAAAAAAAAAAATAAAGAAATAAATTGAAAAGAAAAACAAATACAAATAGAAAATTAAAAACTAAAACCAAAAATGTAATACAATACATTCTCCATCAAAATTCAAAGACAAAAACTAGCAAATGACAAAATGAAACTGTAAAATTACAAACTAACAATATGAAAATGACTAAAACAAACTAAAAAATAATGAAAACATAAATTTAATTGATAAACAGCAAATAAAAATGAAAAAAAAACTTAAACTAAACAAGCAAACTGACAAAATGAATTGACAAACTGACAAATTTAAAAAAGAAAAACTAAATTAAAACAAGAAGAAAACTGAAGTGACTAAAATGAAAAATCAATAAATAAAATGACAAAATGAAATGTAAAAATACAAACTAAAATATGAAAATTACAAATTACAAACTGACAATTTGAAATTGAAATTAAAACTAAAATGTAAAAATGAAAACTTACAATTGAAAAAAAACGGGAAAGAAAAATTAATTAAACGCAAATAAAATGTAGACAAAAAAATTATAAAAAAATGAAAAAAACAAATTAAAATAAAACGAAATAAAACTACAATATGAAAATGATAAAATTAAAACTGACAAAATGAAATTTAAAACTACATACTGACAAAATGCAAAAAAACCAATTAAAAAAAATTTAAGAAACAATTTAAATTAAAAAAAACAAAAAAAAATAAAATTGTGAAATACAAACAATGGAAAAACAAATTTAAAAAAAATAAAAAATGAAATTCAAATGACAAAACAAACAAAATTAAAAAAAATGAAAAACTAAAACTAAACTGTAAAAGCAAAAAAATGACAAATGAAACAAAACAAAAAGGAAAAAATGAAAAAAAAGAATGAAAATATCAATGACTACAACACAAAATAAAATATAAACAGAAAATAAAAATTAATTTAAAAGATAAAATAACAAAACTGACAAAATTATAAAATGAAAAATATACAATATCAAACTGACAAAACTAAAATTACAAATGAAAATCAAATGTCAAAATGAAATGAAAAAAACCGAAAATACAAACTACAAAATAAAAGAAAATAACAACTTAAAATTGAATTCATAAAACAATACAAAACAAAATGAGAAAACTAGCATATAAAAACTCAAGAAAACTGATAAAAAGAAAATAACAAATAAAAAAAAAAAAAACTAAAAACTAAAATGCAAAATGCAAAATTAGAAAAATGAAAATTTCAAAATAAACTAAAATGAAAAAAAATGAAAATGAAACTGTCAAAAAAACTAAAACACAAAACTAACATACAATTAAAAAAAATAAAAATCAACAGCAAACTGACAAAACAAATTCAAAATCAAACTGAAAATGAAAAAGACAAAATGAAAATTAATAAAATGAAAAAACAAATGACAAATCACATTGACAATCTAATTATGAAAACTGAAATTAATACAACTGAAAATGAAATAAAGTGAAAATGAAAAATTAAATTGAAAAATGACTAAAAAGAAATACAAAAAATTGAAAAACTAAAACTATCAAATTAAACATGCATACAAAACAAATAAAATAAAAATAAAAACTGTCAAAATGAAAATGTAAAACTGGCAAAATGACAAATTACAAATGACAAATGACAAATAACAACTGACAAAAATCACAAACCAAATTAAAAAAAACTACAAAAACTACAAATTGAAAAAAACTGGAAAAATGAAAAAATGAAATTGAAATGACTAATCAAGCAAACTCAAAAGTTATTGAAAAAGACAATATTCAATACAAACTGAGAAAACTAGAAATTACAAAATGAATGAAGAAAACTGTAAATGGAAATGAAAAAAAAAATTACAAACAACAATATAAAAAACTAAAAAATACAAATACAAAACATTAAATCTAACATTACAAAATCAAATTGAAAAATAACAAAAAAATGAAACGTAAACTTCAAAATGAAATCCACAAAATGAAAATTTACAATAAAAATTCTAAAAAAACAACTGACAAAATAATGGACAAAATGCAAAAATCAAACTGAAAATAAGCAAATACAAAAAAAAAAATGAAAAAATTACAATTTGAAAACTAAAACAAGCAAACTGACAAAACGTTATTAAGAAACTGACAATATAAATAAAACAAGAAAACAAGCAAATTACAAAATGAAGAATGAAAAAAAATGAAAAAGAAAAACTGACAAATACAAAAAACAATATGAAAATGACTAAAACTAACAACCTGACAAAACACAATGAACTAAATTCACAAATATCAAATGAAAACTAGCAAATAACAAAATAAACTGTAAAAATTGAAAATAAATCACAAAATGAAAATGAAAAAAAATAAAACTACAACAAACTAAAATGACAAAATCAAACTACAAAACAAACAAATACAAAATGACAAAATTCAAACTGAAAATGAAAATACAATTTGAAAAATGACAAAAACAAGCAAAATTAAAAAAATTAGAATGAACAATTACAATAAAAAAAAACAACAAATTACAAAAAAATAAAAACTAACAACAAAAAAGAAATACAAATTGACAAAGAATAAAAGAAAAAACTACAACTACAAAATGAAGAAAATACAAAATACAAAATTGAAAACGAAAAATACAATTTACAAAATAACATAAAAATGAATATACAAACTGAAATTGTCAAAAAAAAATGAAAAAATGTAAACAATGAAATAAAATTTTCAAACAAATTCAAATGAAAACTGACAAAAAAAAATAAAAAAATGAAAAATTACAATTAATCTAAAAAAAAACTAATAAAATGAAAAACTAAAATTAAAAATCAATGACAACAAATTCAAAAAGCAAAACAAAACTAGCAAATGACAAAATGAAATAAAAATTAAAAACTACAAAAAAATAATAAAACTAAAACCGAAAAGCAATGAAAAATAAACTAAAAAAATTATAAAATAAAATTGAAAAAAAAATTTAAAATGAAAATTAATGACTAAAAAAGCAAAAAAAATTATTGAAACTGACAAATGTCAATAATAAAACTACGAAAACAAATTAAAAAATGAAAATTGCAATAAAAAATTATTACAAAAATGAAAACAAATAAAATTAAAAAAAAACTGACAAAAAATAAAACGAAATTCTACAAAATAAAAAAAACTACAAAATGACAAAATTAATATAAAATGAAAAATACAATTTGAAAACTGAAAAAAAAAAAAAATTATAAAAAATATAAAATAAATTTAAAAAACTAAAATTTAAAAATGAATACAATGTTCAAAATTAACAAAAAAAACTGACAAAATTACACAAAATTATCAAAAATGACAAAACTAACAATGACAAAATGCAATACTGTCAAAATTTACAAAATAAATTGAAATAAAAAAAAAACAAAAAAAATTAAAAATATTAAAAACTAAAACAAGCAAACTAAAAATGCAAAATGACAAATTCAATAATAAACGACGAAAAAAGCGAATTAACAAAAGAAATTGTAAATGAAAAATATTCAAATGAAAATTAAAAACAAAAAAATGACTAAAATAAACACTGACAAAAACATTGACAATACATTCAAAACAAAAAAAAACTGAAAAAAAAACTCAATATAAACTCAAAATGAAAAATAAATAAAAAATTAAAAAAAACTAAAAATGTAATTAAAATGAAACTAACAAATAACAAACGAAATAACATATTAAATCAAAATGAAATTAAAATTAAATGAAAACGAAAATACAAATTGACAATAAAACTAATAACAACAAAAATGCAAGTGGAAAATGAATTTACAAAAACTAACATAAATAGAAAAGAAAAATTGTAAAATGAAAAATCTTACATTACAAATATTTAATGCAATAAAAATTTGACAATTAAATTCAAATTCAAAACTCAATTAATTAAATTGAATAACAATTACAATATTACAAATATTTAAATGTTAAAATAGATCTTGAAAATTTATTGAAATGCAATATTTTATATTTACTCTGAAAATTGGATTAAATAAATTTTTCAAATTTGTATTTTTTAATTGTTAATAGATTCAAATGATAATATAATTTCAATTTTTAAATTTTATTTTTTATCATTTATTTAAAATTGCAATTTGAAATTCGTCCCTTTTTTTCAGGGGTATTCTTTTCCAGTTTTACGTTTCTTTTGTTAAATGCTAGTTTTCGTAAGGGGGATATTTTTAATATTTTCAGTTTTTCAATAACATTTTTTTTAGTTTTTTGTTTTAATCATTTTAAATTGTAAGTTTTTTTATTTTTACCCGTTTAATTTTTTCAAATTTTTTAGTTTTCGTCGTTTTATTTGGGAGAATGTTTGGATGGGCAATTGCCCTTTTTTCAGGGTTTTTAGTTTTAGGTTTTCTATTGTTGTTCGTCATTTTGGGCCCCGATTTCATTTCACAGTTTTACAATTTCATTTTAATTTAAAATCTAGTTTCCTTTGTTGGATATTTAAATATTGCGTTTTCAATAACCCTTTTTACAGTTTCCTTGTTTTAGTCATCTTTAAATTGTAAGTTTTTTTATTTTCTGGTTTCATTTTGTAATTTTTTAGGGGTTTTTGTCAGTTTGATTTTGTTAAAGAATGTCAGATTGGGCAATTTCATTTGTCAGGTTGTTAGTTTTGTCCCTTTTATATTGTAAATTTGTCATTTGACAGATTAATTTTCCCCAGTTTGCAATTTTATTTTGTTAATTTGCTGTTTCGTTTAGTTTTATATTTAAAAAAATTGTCCGGTTTTTCAAAAAAAATTTTGTCCCGTTGCTGTTTTTAAATCATTTTCCCAAAAGGTCAATTTTTTATTTTTTCAATTTTATTTTGTCAATTTTCTAGTTTTCGTTTAGTTTTATTTTTAAGAATGTCAGATTGTCGATTCCATTTTTTCAGGTTTTTAAATTTAGCATTTTAAAATTGTAAGTTTTTCATTTTGTCAGATTTTCATTTTTTACAGTAGACAGTTTTATTCATCCCTTTTTTTAATTTGCTTTTTTTGTCGTTTTATATTGGGAAATTTTTGTCAGTTTCTCAATAACATTTGTCCCGGTTTTTTGTTTTTGTCATTTTCAAATTGAAATTTTTTATTTTTTAGAGTTTCCAAAATTTTTTCAATTTGTAGTTTTTGTCAGTTTGATTTTTTAGAAGGGCAGATTTCAATTGCAAATTTTTTCAGGTTGTTTTGTTTTAGTCATTTTTATATTTTAAGTTTGTCATTTTGAAAAGATTAAAATTTTTAAAAATTTTACCCAATTTATTTGTTTTAAACGCTTTTTTTGTCAGTTTTATATTGGGAAAAATTGTCAGTTTTTCAAGAAAAATTTTTTCAGTTTGTTGTTTTAGTTTATTTTCTATTGTAAGTTTGTATTTTGCCCGTTTTATTTTGTCATTTTTCTTGTTTTCGTCAGTTTTAAAATTTTTAAGAAAAGTCAGATTTTCCCAATTTCATTTTGTCAGGTTGTTGTTTTTAGACATTTTCAAATTGTTAAATTTTTTTTTTTACAGTTTCATTTTGTCAATTTGCTGTTTTCGTCAGTTTGATTTTGGAGAATGTTGGATTGTCACTTGGGTTTTGCAGGTTGTTTGTTTTTGTCATTTTCATTTTGTAAGTTTGGCCCTTTTGTCAGATTTTCATTTTCACAGTTTGACAGGGTTTTATTCATTCATTTTTTTAATTTTTTTGTTTTCGTCAGTTTTATATTGAAAAAATTTTCGTTTCTCCAAAAACATTTTGTCAGTTTGCTTTTTTTAGTCATTTTTTAAATTGTAAATTTTTCATTTTTTTCAGTTTCATTTTGTCAATTTGCAGTTTTTGTCAGTTTTGATTTTTTCGAGAAGTTAGATTGCAAAATTGGGATTTTTTTAAAGGTTTTTAGTTTTAGTCATTTTATATTGTTGGGTTTTTTAAAATTTTTTCCCGTTTTTTAAATTTTTACAGTTTTACAGTTTAATTTTTTATTTTTTAAATTTTCTAGTTTTCGTCAGTTTTTAAAAGAAAAATTGTTTAGTTTCTCAAAACATTTTTTCAGATGGTTGTTTAAGTCATTTTAAAAATGGTCAATTTTTTATTTTACAGTTTAAATTTTTTCAATTTGTAGTTTTCGAGTTTTATTTTGTAAGAAGGCAGCGTGCGATTGCATTTTTTCAGGTGTTAGTTTTAGTCATTTTATATTGTAAGTTTGTCATTTTGTAGATTTTTTATTTTTCCCGTTTTACAGTTTCATTTATTCATTTTGTTTAATTTTCTTTTTTTCGTCGTTTGATATTGAAATATTTTCAGTTTATCAATAAAAAATTTTTTCCCGTTTTGCTTGTTTAGCAAATTTTAAATTGTAAGTTTTTTTTTTTACAATTTTATTTTGTAAAATTTTCTAGTTTTGTCAGTTTGATTTTTGTGAGAATGTTTGGGTTTTCACTTTCATTTTGTCAGGTTTTTAGGTTTTTGACATTTCAATTGGAAAATTTGTCATTTTGTCAGATTTTCATTTTTACCCGTTTGGGCAGTTTTTTTTGTTTTTAAAAGCTTTTTTTCATCAAATTTTATTTGGGAGAATTTAGACTGGTTTAAGGCATTTTGTCAGGTTGGTTTGTTTTTGTATTTTCATATTGTTAGTTTTTAATTTTGTCAGATTTTTATTTTTACAGTTTGACATTTTAAAATTTATTTGTTAAAATTTGAGTTTTTTGTCACCCCCCCCCTTTGATATTGAATATTGCAGTTTTCAATAAATTTTTTTCAGTTTTCTTGTTTTAGTCAATTTTTAAAATTTTCAATTTTTTTATTTTTACAGTTTAATTTTGTCAATTTGGTAGGGTTTTTTTCAGTTTGATTTTTTTATGAATGTCAAAATTGTCAATTGCATTTTGTCACGTTGTTAGTTTTAGTTTATTTTCATATTGGGAAGTTTTTCATTTTGGCCCGTTTTCATTTTTACAGTTTGACAGTTTATTCATTAATTTTTTTTAAAATTTTCTAGTTTTTTTGTTTGATATTGAATATTAAAATGACGAAAAATAGCAAATTAACCCAAAAAAATAAATGAAACTGTCAAACTGTGAAAATGAAAAAAATGACAAAATTAAAACTAACAATAGAAAAGACTAAAACTAAAAACCCGTCAAAATGCAATTTCCCAAACTTAAAAATTCTCACAAAAACTAACTGACGAAAATAGCAAATTGACAAAATGAAACTGTAAAAAAAGAAAAAAATTAAAAATTTTAAAAAGACTAAAAAAAAGGAAACTGTCAAAATGTTATTTAGAAAATGGGCAATATTTAATATCCAAATGAGGAAAAACTAGATATTAATCAAATGAAATTGTCAAACGGTTTAAAATGAAAATCTTAAAAATGGGGAAAAAATTACAATTTTAAAATGTTTTAAAACTAACAACCTGACAAAAGCAATTGACAATCGGGCATTCACAAATTCAAACTGACGAAAAAAAAACAAAAAGGGCAAAAAGAAAAATTGGGAAAATGACAAAATTACAATATGAAAATGACTAAAACAAGCAAAACAGACAAAATGTTATTGACAAACTGACAATATTTCAATATCAAACTGACGAAAACTAGATATTAATCAAATGAAATTGTCAAACTGTGAAAATGAAAACCTGACAAAATGACGAACTAACAATATGAAAATGACTAAAACTAACAACCTGACAAAATGCAATTGACAATCCAACATTCTCACAAACAAGCAAACTGACAAAATGTTATTGAGAAACTGACAATATTACAATATCAAACTGACGAAAACTAGCAAATTTACAAAATGAAATTGTCAAACTGTGAAAATGCATTTTGTCAATTTGCAAGTCTTTCGTCAGTCTGATTTTGTAAGAATGTCAGATTGTCAATTGCATTTTGTCAGGTTGCTTGTTTAAGTCATTTTCAAATGGTCAATTTTTCATTTTTACAGTTTCATTGTGTCAATTTGCTAGTTTTCGTCAGTTTGATTTTGTAAGAATGTCAGATTGTCGATTGCATTTTGTCAGGTTGTAAGTTTAGTCATTCTCATATTGTCAAGTTGTCATGGTGTCAGATTTTCATTTTCACAGTTTGACAGTTTCATTCATTCATTTTTATAATTTGCTAGTTTTCGTCAGTTTGATATTGAATATCAAACTGACGAAAACTAGCAAATTAACAAAATGAATAAATGAAACTGTCAAACTGTGAAAATGAAAAACTGACAAAATTACAAACTAACAATATGAAAATGACTAAAACTAACAACCTGTCAAAATGCAATTGACAATCTAACATTCTCACAAAATCTAACTGACGAAAACTAGCAAATTAACAAAATGAAACTGTAAAATGAAAAACTTACAATTTGAAAATGACTAAAACAAGCAAACTGTCAAAATGTTATTGAGAAACTGACAATATTTCAATATCCAACTGAGGAAAACTAGATATTAATCAAATGAAATTGTCAAACTGTGAAAATGAAAATCTGACAAAATGACGAACTAACAATATGAAAATGACTAAAACTAACAACGTGACAAAATGCAATTGACAATCTGACATTCTTACAAAATTCAAACTGACGAAAACTAGCAAATTGACAAAATGAAACTGTCAAACTGTGAAAATGAAAATCTGACAAAATGACAAATTTACAATATGAAAATGTCTAAAACTAACAACCTGACAAAATGCAATTGACAATCTGACATTCTTACAAAATCAGACTGACGAAAACTTTTTGTTTTTTGTTTTGTTTTTTTTTTGTTGTTGTTTTAGTCATTTTCAAATTGTAAGTTCGTCATTTTGTCAGATTTTCATTTTCACAGTTTGACAATTTCATTTGATTAATATCTAGTTTTCCTCAGTTGGATATTGAAATATTGTCAGTTTCTCAATAACATTTTGACAGTTTCCTTGTTTTAGTCATTTTCAAATTGTAAGTTTTTCATTTTGTCAGTTTTTCATTTTCACAGTTTGACAGTTTCATTCATTCATTTTGTTAATTTGCTAGTTTTGTCAGTTTGATTTGTAGAATGTCATTGTCAATTGCTTTTGTCGTTGTAGTTTTAGTCATTTTCATAAATGTAAATTTGTCAGATTGTCAATTGTTCATTTTGTCACGTTGTAGTTTTCGCATTTCATATTTTAATATTCGTATTTTGTCAGATTTTTCAGTTTATTTTGTTTA